>BKCP01007182.1:1832136-1866541 GCA_008636005.1 Striga asiatica | reverse complement strand
ATATGAGATAGTATATTATTTTTCACATAAACTTATATAATTATATTACAATAATAATTGTATTACTCTTTCTACTAATAATTCAATTACAAATTACACTTTTTTACACTTTTGTATAACATTTTTTCTAATTTAAATAAATTGAATTATGAAAATTATGTGAAAACACAAAAATTGGTAATTCTTGAAAAAGAAGTCCATATAAGATATGCTTAATGGAAAGAAAAAATATCAAAACTATTAGTATTGGTCCATCATTAATGAAATACATGAGTTGAGAGAGCGTTCAATCTAAATTTGTTATTGTCAATGTTTGAAACTTTATAATTCATACTGCACTATTATTATATATAATTTTATAATACAATTTTCTATTTTTTATGTACATTAATCCAAATATATAATTGTTAAAAATATCTTGGCCCCCTCAAAATAAATTTCTGGATCCGTCCCTTAGTTTGATAAGGAAAATATCCAAAATACTCTTAATATATATATAAATGTTGGATTTTTTTTGTTACCATTGGATCTAATCTGATGACTACGATGTATTCTTATTTCTTTATTTCATAGAATAATATCTGCCTCCCCCAAATTATAGTAAACCATAGTCATCCTATTCCTTTAATCCTAACTCAAATTATTTCTTATTTTCACATTAGGAATGTTTTCTTATTGGAACCAACCTAATTATAAACTTTTCGTTCAAAATCATATTCGTGATATAATAATTTGTCGCTCGTTTTCTCCTATATAATTCTTTGCACCACACATCACTTTTTCATCTCCTGCAAAAGATGAAAACTTGTTTAACTCGTTCACATATTCTTCCATACAATGCATAATTGTAGCTAGAGCTATTAAAAGTTTGAGGATGGGTGGTTCATATATTTAAATGTGACGAACTCAAAAATCTACTATGAGCTTATCTTTTATATAAGTCGAGCCAAAATTGTTCACAAACAATTTAGTTCTTTTATGAATAATAAGTGAAACAATCAAGTCAAACTTATTCGCGACCAACTCGTTTAGAGTTTTGATTTTATTAAATGAACCACGTTAAACCAGACTTACATGAGTTAAGTCTTTTGTTTGTTTGTTAAACGGATAGTACAAATGCGGTATCTGGTTCAACTCGTACTCAAATTACAGTTTCACTCATTGCACATAATATGCACATCTTTTGCAAATAAAGTCCACATGTACATAAAAATGTTATGGATGTCTTCTAAAACCACTAACTGATTAACAATATAATTAATTGTGATGAAATAGAGAAATAGTAAAATAATATGTGGTAATTATGATTATACCAGTGTATGAATATTAAATTTATAGTTCAACGTGTAGCAATATTGATTTTTAATTTAAAAAGTTGTAAAAAATGTGAATGAAGGAAGAAAATAAAGTAAAATGGATAAATAAAATAGAATTGAATTTTATTTCCAACACAGCACCCTAATGATATAGCTAGATATTTATTCAAACCAGTTCATACTCATTTACTGATTTATTTATTTATATAAAAATAAAAAAAATTAAGTGGACATAAATAAAAAAAAATAAAAGAAGTGGAAAAAAATCAAAACCACGTATTCTCAAAATACGTTTTTTCAATAAAAACGTATTTTGAAAATACGTTTTTAAAGAAAAACGTATTCTAAGAATACGTGTTCTTTAAAAAAAATTAATTAAGGTAATTAACGTAATTAAAATAATTAAAATAGGTTAAAAATGTATTACCGAAATACGTTTTTCGGAAAAATATTTAAAATTAATATTTTTAATTTTAAAAAATTTATTTTTTTAAAAAATAATATTTGGAAAAATAAAACGTATTCTCAAAATACGTTTTTAACCAAATTTGCCCCAAATTGATTTCGCCCTAATTTTATCCCCAAATCGATTTTGACCTAATTTTACACAGTACGAAAACGTATTTTCGAAATACGTTTTTTAACCTAATTTTGCCCCAAATTGATTTCGCCCCAAATCAATTTTGCCCTAATTTTTCACAGCAGAAAAACGTATTTTCAAAATACGTTTTACTGTGCAAATTCAGCAACTCACAAATACAAAATTACAAACACACACCTGTTAATCGAGATCGATTCCACAACCAAATATAAATTCAGAAATCCCATATCAACCATGTCAAAGAAACAATAATGAAGCACAATAATTCACTTTCCAAATATAAAAATCCAAACAAGTTCAAATATCATTACACATAAATCCACGAAAGAAAAAAATAAATATATATGTCTACAAAATGTCTCCGAATACAACACAACTAACTAGGAGTGTATCGAATCGTAGGGTTGCGCGGTCGGTTGCTAATCCGACGCTGTGGTGGTTGTGCAGAAGACGATGCTGTGGGCGTGGTAGGTTGTTCTTCTTCTTCTACAGCTGAGTAATTCAGTTTTTTAAGAAATCAGAAATTTGACTTAACAAAAAATCACAAAACAAAAATAAAATTATATTTTTGTTAACTAAAAGATGTTTACCTTGTTCTTGTTGATCCTCAGGCCCGTCGTCGGCAACTGGTTCGCGGTGACGTCGTCTTCTACCTCCACGAATATGGGGAGGAGGTTGATGCCTCGCTCGGTGTGACTGCGTCCTCTGGGGTTGGACGTAGCTCTCTTGTGATAAAACTTGGGTTGACGACGTCCCTTGACCGATCTCTCCGCCTCCGACAGTCAGAGATGTGTAGAGAAGGCTCTTGGCATATTGGATTGCCGCCTGCATCTCCGGATGGGCTGTATGATATAGATGCTCAACATTGGATAGCACGTTATAAGCCCCCTCCATGCCGCTAGCCTGAAAATTTAATTCAAAGTAATTTTTATGAAACGCAAAAAATAAAATAATAATAGAAAAAAAAAACACACACACACACAAATTATACACTTACATCGCACTTCCAATACTCGGCAAGTGGCTGATAGCCTCCGTCTTGTTGTACCACCGGGTACTTAGCAGGGTCACTGATTAGTCTCACAGTCCTGCTGTGAAACCAATCAAGGTAGCCCTCGCCAGGCTGTACGAATGACTCCACACGCTCATCTGGGAGGACATTTTGGTGTCGTTCGACCCAAACATTTCCAAACTGGGAATGAAAGTCCACCCAATCATATACGCCCCTCCCGGTCATTCCCTGGCCTCGGTGGTGTGTCTCCCAGTCGACCTCACCCGTAATGATCGGAGTGTCGGGGATGGACTGATGACACCCGAACTGACGGAGGACTCTACCCGGCTCCTGGGTTTCACGGATGTCCCAACAGAACATCCAGCCCCTATACATCCAGAGGCTTGAATGTTCTGTACACTGGCCCGGGAGAGCATTAGCATTCAGAAGCTCTTCATACGGCATCCAATCGAACTGTAAAAAACAAAAAAAAAATAATAATAATTTCGTAAGTTATTAAAAGATAAAACACATAAAACAAAAAATAAAAACCAAACAACTACTTACATCCGTCTCTCTTAACCCTGTCAGTTGGTCCCGGACAGCGGCTGTTCCCGTTACTATATGTTTCGTGTCCTTCCGTCCCACCCACCTTAAAAATCACAGAAAAAAAAAACATCAGAAATTGTAATTAGAAAATTGATAATTGAAATAATAAAATTATAAAATATATAAATAAATATCATTACCTTCCACCTAAAGGACAACCAATGACAGTTTGAAATCTCGTATCCTTCATTCTCGGGCGAAGCCGAGGGATACGTTCCCATGCCCAAACCTAAAGATATAGCCATATTCATTTGTTATTAAATATTAGTCTAAATTAGAAAAAAAATGAATTTTGAAATAACAATTAATTAAATGTACCTGAATCAATTGGACACAACTCTTGATCCAGCCTTCCCCGGTCTGGTAGCTCGTGCACAGCGCTCTATACACTGCGGCCAGTAGCGCCGACCCCCAGCTGTACTCCTTGATCTTATCGATGTCGCGCAAGAGCTGGGTCCAGTACAGGTTGACTCCAGACGCCCTCTGATCGGGAAAGAAGAACGATCCAAGGCACCAGAGGATAAGTGCCCTCGCCCTCTCTTCGTAGGTCTCAATGTCTTCTCCATCTTGCAGCACTCTGTTGCATTCGTTTTCCAACCTCGAGTGCTTCAGATACTGGCCTACGATGCCCCATGTTTTGGGGTTGGCTGTCGGGTCGTCTGCTTCCTGAGAGTCATTTGTATATTTAAAAATCAAACAATGGATTATACATAAAAAAACAAAAAATAAATAAAAAAAAATGTGTTAAAAAATTTACCTGGGGGTCGAACCCTAGAAGGTCCAAACACTCGTCTCGCCATTGCTGGTTTGTAAAATCTACCGTCTCTCCCCAGCAAGGCTTTCCATCTACCGGGAGACCAAACAGGACTTGTACGTCCTGGAGCGTGATTGTGGCCTCCCCGAAATCAAAATGGAAGGTGTGCGTCTCCAGTCGCCACCTTTCGACCAGACAGGTAATTAGGCTGTTGTCGGTCTGGACTCTGCCCATCCGAAACAACGGCCCAAAACCCGTCCTATCGATCACCGCTAGAACCGCCGGATGTTGTCTGTCCAACACCTTCCAAAATTCAGTGTCGTTACGGCGGTTTTTAATGGTGCCGTTACGACATCCTTCTAAATCTTCATATACCGCTCTCGACCGCTGGCGGTACTGAAGGTATAGAAGGGAGCGATCAATCGGACCGGGGTGTACATTCAACCGTTGAGGTTGTGACGAGGACGATGATGCCATTTTCTACAAATAAATTAAATAAACAATAAATTCAAAAATTCACAAATAAATTATATACACAGTAAATTCACCAAATCACGAGAAAATTCGAAGCTCTAATTCACAAATGACGAATAAATTCACAAATGATGAATAAATTCACAAATGACGAATAAATTCACAAATGACGAATAAATTCACAAATAAATTCACAAATTCAACACATCACAAATGACGAAAAAATTCACAAATTCAACATATCTTAAATAATTCGAAGCTCTAATTCACCAAATAAATTCACAATTCACGAATGAATTCACAAATTCAACATATATCAAATAATTTGAAACCCTAATTCGCAAATAAATTCACAAATAACTTCACAATTCACGAATAAATTCACAAATTACTACAAATCACGAATAATTTCACTCTCTAATTCACAAATAAACTCACAAATCACAAATACATTCACGAATTCGAAACCCTAAATTTAGCCCTAATTTGAGGTATTGAATGAAATTGACAAAATTAAAGCCAAAATTGAAGGAATGTACCATACACCGTGAAGTAGGCGAGGCGGCGACGGCAACGGACGGCGACGGCGAGGGTAACGGACGGCGACAGCTCTCTCTCTTTTCTGCTCGGTTTTTCTCCTCTGCTCGCACTCTCTCTTTTCTGTTCTCAGTTGTTCGCGTAAGGAGAAGAAGAAAGGCTTTTTTTTATATATTTAATTGAAGAACGTATTCTCAGAATACGTTTTACAATTAATTAATTGTAAAACGTATTCTCAGAATACGTTCTTCAATTACAAAAAATAGTAACAAGGTTCCCAGATTCGGGACTCGAACCCGGGATCGGGTGAGTCCGTTATCTCTGGGGGCTCCTCGTTACCATTAGGCCGCACTAGGCTATCGTTGCTATTTCTACACAACTTTTGTTCTTATCATTCAACATCTATATTTTGTATATTATATAGTATTTATAATATATACATATATGTTAATATTTATATAAACATATGTATTATATTATATATAGTATAGTATAGTATAGTATATAACATATCTATATAATAGTATACTATTATATACTATATACTATATGCTATATTACTATTTTACTATATACTATATACTATAACATATTATTATAACATAATATACAATATTACTATAACATATTATTATAAAATATTACTATATACAATATTACTATAACATATTATTATAACATATTCAACTTAGTACAATTCAAGTCAACTTAGTACAATTCAAGTCAACTTAGTACAATTCAAGTCAACGTAGTACAATTCAAGTCGACTTAGTACAAATCAAGTCAAATTAGTACAATTCAAGTCGAATTAGTACAAATCAAGTCGAATTAGTACAATTGAAGTCGAATTAGTACAATTGAAGTCGAATTAGTACAATTGAAGTCAACTTATTACAATTGAAGTCAACTTAGTACAATTGAAGTCAACTTAGTACAATTGAAGTCAACTATAGTGAAATCGAAGTCGAATTAGTACAATTGAAGTCAACTTAGTACAATTGAAGTCAACTTAGTACAATTGAAGTCAACTTAGTACAATTGAAGTCCACTTAGTACAATTGAAGTCAACTTAGTACAATTGAAGTCAACTTAGTACAATCGAAGTCGACTTAGTACAATTGAAGTCGAATTAGTACAATTGAAGTCAATTATAGTGAAATCGAACTCGAATTTGTTATAATAATATGTTATAGTAATATTGTATATAGTAATATGTTATAATAATATGTTATAATATATAGTATATAGTAAAATAGTAATAATATAGCATATAATATATAGTATATATAGTATTCTATTATATAGATATGTTATATACTATACTATATATTATACATATGTTTATATAAATTATAACATATATGTATATATTATAAATACTATATAATATACAAAATATTGATGTTGAAGGATAAGAACAAAAGTTGTGTAACAATAGCAGCGATAGCCTAGTGCGGCCTAATGGTAACGAGGTGCCCCCAGAGATAATGGACTCACCCGAACCCGGGTTCGAGTCCCGAATCTGGGATCCTTAGTTACATTTTTTTTAACAAGTAAAACGTATTCTGAGAATACGTTTTACAATTAATTAATTGTAAAACGTATTCTCAGAATACGTTTTACTATAAAATAAAGGTAAAACGTATTCCGAGAATACGTTTTACTATTAAATAAAGGTAAAACGTATTTTCAGAATACGTTTTGCAATTAATTAATACTACAACGTATTCTCGTAATACGTTTTACTATTTTTTTAAACAACGTATTACCACAATACGTTTTTAACTGTTATTTTTTTGAAAAAAAACACCCCTTGTATTTCTTAACCAAAAAATACCTGTTTTAACAAAACAAATCACCCAACTAAACAGAAATACCTGTTTTAAATATTCAAAACAACCAACTAAACAGAAATACCTGTTTTAAAAATTCAAAACAACCAACTAAACAGAAATACCTGTTTTAAATATTCACCGCAACCAACTAAACAGAAATACCTGTTTTAAAAATTCAAAACAACCAACTAAACAGAAATACCTGTTTTAAATATTCACCGCAACCAACTAAACAGAAATACCTGTTTTAAATATTCAAAACAAGCAATGGAGGGGCTTGACGAAAGTTTCCTGAAAATGTTCTGTAGGAAAGCCGCCACTTCATTTTTTGACCAGTATGGTTTAATCTCCCACAAGATCAATTCGTACCATGACTTTGTTAATCATGGGATTCAGCAGCTATTTGATTCCATTAGGGAGATTAACATCGACCCCCGATGTTCTGGACAGGTGGGAAGTTTGCCGCTGTTGAAGGTGCTAATGACCATTTGGAGCTTTTCCCAAGGCATGCCCGTCATGGTGATGTCAGACTTGTGCAGGATGCGTTCAGTTGACAAACAACTAAACAGAAATACCTGTTTTAAAAATTCAAATCACCCAACTAAACAGAAATACCTGTTTTAAAAATTCAAAACAACCAACTAAACAAAAATACCTGTTTTAAATATTCAAAACAACCAACTAAATATTCAAAATAAATCATCCAAACAAATTCAAATAAAATAAACCATCAAAACAAAATAAATTAACAATCCAACCAAATCCAAATGAACCCTCCAAACAAATCCGAATAAACCCTAACAAATTTAGTTTCCCCAGTCATCACGAAGTCTAGACCTATCGGCGTGAGGATGTGAGGACGGACATTCATCGACAACATGATCGGGATTACCACATCTGGAACACTGTCCCCTATCATTCCTACGGCGCGCCCGACGATCCATTTGCATGCGATAGCGTCTCGTTTGCTTGCGACCGGGTCCAGGCTTCAAGATTATCCTCTCCCAATGTGGTATCAAATTCCATCCCACCGGCGCCCATGTATCTGCAGTACCAACTGGAGCGAAACCCCAATTAGTAAATTGAGCTACCCAAGTCTCCGTCCAAAATGCATTATCGTACAACAACTTTGGATCAGTCCTGATTTGACGAGCTACAGCTATTGCATGAGTGCACGGTTTCCTGTGTGTCTGCCACTTCAGACAACTACAACGTTTCCGGGGGTAATTAACCTTATAGCTGTTAACACAAACAATGATTTATATATATAAACATCCAAATATTTGAATGGGAAAAAAAAAAAAAAAAAAAAGAAAAGAAAAAACATATACCTGTTTTTCCCTCTCCCACTAGCCCGAAGACCGGTTTTCACCCTGTACCTGGACATTTCGGCGTTCACACATTTCACCTCATGGGTTGCGGCTATACGCTCCAATTCCAAATAGGCTTTATAGTGCTCAGTAGCAACGGGACTCATGCATCTCGTGGCCTTCCTTTGTTCCTGTTCGAACAAATCAAGAGTTTTTTCCAATGTGGCCTGTACCAAAGCTCTGCACGGCAGGAACCTAACGCCTTTCAAGACGTTGTTGTAGCTCTCCGACATATTGGTCGTCAATGTGCCCCATCTATGTCTTCCTTCATCTCCATACAGGGTCCACTTGTCCAAAGGAATGTCGAAAAGGTACTTGTGTGCCTGGGGATTAAATTCCAACAGTCGTTGTTCTGTCGCTCGAAACTTTCGCTCCGACAATTGCGAACCCAAATCCCAACACCAATCACGCACTTTCCTATTCCTAAAGTTAGTGACCACGTTGCTTCGAAGGTGTCGAAGGCAAATCCGATGATATGCAGCGGGTTCTTGCCAACCAACCAACGAGTCAATGGCACTAAGTATGCCGTTATCCCTGTCGGAGAGAACACAGATCTGTCGGTCGAACACAACATATTGCCGCACATTTGTAAGGAAAAATGACCAGCTATCCTTGCTTTCTTCATCAACAATCGCATAGGCGATTGGCAATAGCCGCTTATTCGCTGTCTGTGCTATAGCCACAAGCAGTTTCCCCTTGTACGATCCGCGCAAGTGTGTGCCATCGATGCTAATGACCGGCGGGCATCGTTGGAAGGTCTGAATGGCGGGACCAAACGCCCAGAAAACAAATTTGAATTCTCTGTCTTCATACTGATGCGCCATTTCCCCACCCTGCCATTCCCACTGTACAACTGTGGTGGGATTCGCTCTTTGAAGCGCGGCGAAAAACCTGCAAATTACAATACAATTTTGTAAGTAGATAAACATAGTGACCGACAAACGACATATGTATTTGCAATTAAGTTTTGCTTACCGAGGGAGTTCTGCGAAGTTCGATTCCCAACAGCCATACACACGCTCGATGGCTTTTCTCCTTCCGTGCCACGCCTTCTTGTAGCTGACATCGACTTTCCAGCACTGTTTCACATCGGCCTGGATAAGTCTAACGTTGTAGTCAAGTTTCTTTTCAATCTTGTTAATTACAAGATTTGAAATCATATGAGCGGTTACATTTCTGTGGTCATTTCTCTCGACCCGTTGCATACAAGTGTGTCTGTCAGTCCATTCAGTTATTTCCCACATTTCATGAACCCGTTTCTTAGTCACCCGAGCTTTCCACACACAAGGTTCATCGTCATTAGATCTGCACACCACTTTGAATGACTTCTGATTAGAATCTATTGTCCGAACCGCCCTCAGCCTATCAACGTTCCAAGCCAACAGACCCGATTGTGCTTCTTCCTTGCTTTTAAAAACTGTACCCAAACGTATGGTCTCAATGTCGTCATTCCAACGTGGAAGAGCATACTCGTTCTCATCTATCTTCGATGGCTCCCATTCACCCATCTCGCGATAAATGTGGCGACCACCACTAGGAAGAGGGTCTTCCTCTTCAATCATGTCGGGTTCACTCTCCTCATTTATCGATCTGTCTGATTCGCTTTCGGAGGTCTCATCTGTGAAATCATCTTCACCAGGAACGAAATCTTCATCGCCTTCTTCTTCTTCCCAGTTCTCATTTTCCCATTGCATTGTTGAGCTTGTCCCTTCTCCAAAATTACGTAGATGGGAAGTCGACGTACCATCAACATCCACCTCTCCCCCGTAACACCCCCACACATCCTCAACCTGTGTAACCGGTGTAATTGCCTCCAACGATAAATGCAAATACACGGTGGACATAGGAGTAAGGTAATAAATATACTGAAGAACACTTTCGTTATTGTCTTAAGAAATTCAACGAACCATCGCGTTGCTCAACTATTAAAGTAATCTCCTTCATTGTCCAACCTTCTCCGAACCAACAATTTTGTTTAATCATTTCTACCAATTGTTGATATGATATCCTCTCCGGAATAAACAATGACCCATTCGGACGATCTTTAAATAAAACAAATTCACTTAACCTTTCTGTCGCAAAATGCCAGTACAAATTAACAAAATATGGACCGGAAAATGCCATTAATACCTGTTGCAAAAAGACACTTTCAATTCTTCACAATTACAACAACACATGGTGTCTAATATCTAATCCAACACCAAAAAAATTCAATTATTTCGGATAAATTTGAAAGCCCCAATTCTAAGCCTAATTTCGAAAACCCTAAGCCCAACAACAACCAACAAATACACAATTAACAATTTATAACAAAATTCCAATCTCCAATTCAACATATACACATATTCGATAAACAATTAACAATTCCTAATGTCTAAAACAACACCACATTCAAACATATTATAACAATTCCAATTTTCCAAACAACTCCAAACAATGTAAAAAGTTAAGATAAATCAATATACCTTGTGCGAATGAATTAACCGGAAATGAGACTCGTGTCGTTGTTGTCGATTTGGTTCGGTTCGGGTAGGATTGGATCGTGTTTTCTTTTTTCCACCGGAAATGAAAGTCGCTCGCAGAAGTTCGCCCAGAACCAGAAACGAGATGCGCAAATGAGGGAGAAGAGAGATTTTTTTTTTATATTTTATAGTAAAACGTATTCTCAGAATACGTTTTACTATGAATTATTTGTAAAACGTATTTGTATAATACGTTTTTAGTTTTTAATTTTTTTATTGGTAAATTCAAATTTATAAACGTATTTCGAAAATACGTTTTATAGTTACTATTTTTAATTCTATTCCACTATTAAACGGAAATATATTTTTTTTTTATTTTTAAAAAATATTAGTAAAATGTATTACGAGAATACGTTTTTCTAATAAATTTTATTAGAAAAACGTATTCTAAGAATACGTGCTTTTGATTTTTTTCCACTTCTTTTTTTTTTTTTTGTTTTTGTCCACATATTTTTTTTTGTTTTGTAATAAATAAATCACCCCTCATTTACTGGTGGTAATTCTTTTTCACGTTCAAGGAATAATTAATAAAGGAAAAAATAATTTTAATAATATAAAATAATCTACCAAAAATGGATGAAGTAATATTTTTGGGTATATTCCCTAATTGAAGAGAAAAATAAATAACAAGACGAACACCGAATTTATGATGCCAACATTGAATCTGATTTCCAAATGGGTAAGCTACTATCGTGGCCCATAAAATAAGAACTAAGGCGCATGCCCATATGAATTTCACTTTTCGATAGAGTAATTATATCCTGGTTTTTGCTAGGGCTTCCGTCTTCGAGATTCTCTTTGAGTCTTTAATCACAAGAAATTGTCCCTTCTCAATGGATCCTTCATCGCTCAACAGCCCCGAGCTACAGCAGTTCATTGATGTAAGTAACGCTTGCTCCTCCTTTTTATATATTTGATCGTCTTTATACTTTTATCTACTTTTATCCTCATTTTACTTGTTTCAGCTTTTGGATGCGAAATTTGGGGTTCTAGTTTGGAGAGAAGCTCTTTTCTCTTTATTGACAAAAGATTCTTATTTCTATGACTTGAAATTCATTTCAAAGTATTGTTTGGATATGTGATGAAAATGCTTAGGGTTTATTTGAATGAGCATTTTCTGAGGAACCTTACTTGGCTCAGCTGAGCTTCTTAGAATATAAGTTGAATAGGAAACAAATATAGTGTTCAGGATATGGATTCTATAATGGTCTCGTGCTCTTACTATGAGACGTTCATCGTGTATGTTTTAAAAATCTAAACTTTTTATCAGTAGCCTGGGTCCAGCTGAAGTCCATAATCCCATTTGTATTCTCAGTGATAATTTTCTGCAATATAAACTATTGGCCTTCGATTTCGGATCTCCGGTTTTTTAGCTTCTTCTTGTTTGTTAAGGTTATCTTCCAAGCATAGTCACCACTCCTCCAGTACAGTGGTGTGGAGCTCATACTCCTTTAACCTACAAAGTGTTTGAAACAGTCTCGTGTTTGAAACAGCAGAATGCAGGAATTAAGATATCTAGCTGTCTGGTTATTGGCTGAATAATCACCGTGCTCAACAGTGCTAGTGTAGGAATATTATAACACTTTTCAGATTTATTTGATAGAAATTTGCAATGGATTGACTCAATCGTCATTGTGCATAACTGTAATTTTGTTCTAGAAAGCCTGCAAAAAGCATATGATTGTTTTTTGTTTGTCTGAAATTTGGAGCTCTAGATGATCTTTTATCGTGGCACTTGACTTTTCCTGCTATGGATTCTTATGCAGCAAGAGAAGGAAAAGGCTATGGTGAATGAAGTGATTGGGAAGCTAACATCCACTTGCTGGGATAGATGCATTACGGGTACGCCTGGAAACAAGTTCAGCTCGAGTGAAGCCACCTGTCTTACAAACTGCGCCCAGCGCTACTGGGATATGACCCGTCTCGTCGTGAAACGTCTCCAGCAATGATTTTTGATTTTCCTTTTCTTTCTATATTTTCATTTTGAGCCTCTAAGAAGATTTATGAGATATGATTGTTCCCAACATCAGAATATTAGAATTGTGCTAGTTGTTTATTTTCACAGTACCAGAAAATGTATTTATCTTCATGGTTTGTAAAACCGAATCCGACCGGCTGGACCGTTTGAAAGCCGGTCAAACCTAAAACCGGAAGCGGTTCTAGCGTTTCAACTGCATTTAACACAACTATCTTGTAGCGCAGACCAATTTCAAAAGCCCAATGAATTTTAACTGGGCCTTTTTTGTATGTATGCATGCAAAGTGTTTGGGCTTGTTTTGTTTTTGTTTTTTTTNGTCCAACTTTAAAAAAAAATATAGAAATTAGATATATTATATTACTGTTACAAATTTACAATTTACAAAATAAATAAAAATCTTACATATTAAATTTAACACTTGTAACTGTTGGGTCAAGTGCAAGACGTTCTTGCAAATTGCAAATTTATTATGCCTCAGTCTCTGTAAGCGCGACGCTACCAAAAGATGTTGACTCGACTGGTTGCGTTCGTTTCCGTCCAGATTCATCCGTAAATGAGTCTTTTGACCCCTGGAGATGTTTTCTACATCTATAACACCCACATGCTTGAATCATTCAAGAAATACTTGAAAATTAAGAGCCCTTGCATTGCTGATAGCATATTGTGTTCTTTAAGTTTTTATTGAGTCATGAGTGTTTCAAATAATAGTATCGCCAAAAGTCGTTGCATCTTGGAAGCGTTGCCGTTACTGTAGGTATTTTACGGTGCAATTTCGTCTTAAAGAGAACGTAACTATTACGTGCCTCGACTTTGATTTTGTTTCTGATTTCCTCATTCTTCTTATCTCCTTGATATTGACAAGAAAGAATTACCCCAGCACCTTGTTTAACAAACCACACAAATAAGCAAGTTGTCATAACCAGACCGGACCGGCCGGTCCGACCGGTTGAACCGGGAACCGACCAGTTCACCGGTCCGGTTCGATGGATGAAACCGCCTGTGAGCAAAACCGGTCAATGACCGGTCGAACCGGTCAAAACCGGACAAAACCGAGCAAAAACCGATGGTTCAACCGGTCGCTAGCTTGTGTTTAGAAAAAAAAAATAAATCTTCCGACAGCCTTTCCCTACTCTAATTGGATTGATAAAACAAACCCAGACGGAAGTCGATGATGTTGAGGTTCCGGCAAGGCGAGATCGGGCTATTGGATAGGTCGAATATTGCCGTGAGTTTGCCGTATTTCTTGATTTTTTGCTTATCCATTTTCAGAAAAGCTGGACTTTTTCTTCTTCTTTTTTTAAGCTTTATGAAGTGATAAGAGCACTCACAATGCTTTGGGTCTCTTAACAAAAAATCACATGTCATGTAGGAAATAGACATAGTCTATAAAATAATGTCTCCCAATGCAATTATAAGTAGACATGGTCTAGCTTATGTGGCAATAAAAAAAAGAGACCAAGTCCATACTTGGGTCTATTTTGGACCCAAGTACAAACCCAAACACTCATCATTTTTCTTAATTTAATATTTTTTTTAATAAAGAAAGCATATTAAAGTATTTTTATTGGTTGGCATGTATGCTAGACCTAGTATTTTATTTTTACATTGAATAACTTTTGAGTTTTTTTACTTGAGTTTGTCCATGTCATTTAAGACTTAAGTCTATTTACATGCCACATAGGTAAAATTAAACCCAATGCATTGTGGATGCTCTAAAGAAGAAGGCATAGTGGCAACGTGGCCGATTTTGGTTAAAAAATGATTGAGTAATACGAAGTGATTATCTTCTTATTATTTTATTGCTTAAGGTGGGAGTGTGAAGAAATATTCTTTTTTCATATTTTTAAACTATCATTGTATTACTTAATTTATATATTGTGGGACCAACCTTTTAAAAGTTACTGGTCGGACTAGTGAACCATTGAACCAGTACCTTAATCGGTTCGTTGACCGGTCCGATTTTGACAACCTTGCAAATAAGTAAGCGCGATTTATGATGTCAGCATTGGTGTTCATGAGTTCATCAGTTTGTTTCCAAATGCGTGAGCCAACTTTCCTGGCCCACGAAATTGAGTGTCTCAGGCCCATATAGATGCTAATATTATCCTATGAAGCCCACTATTTAGACAATTATCGGTTTTCTCTGCCCTTTTAACTGGGTTTGTCTAGGGTTTTTGTTTTCGAGCTTTTCACTGGAGTCTTTAAGCACAAGAAATTATCCCGTCTTCAATGGATCAGTCATCGCTCAACAGCCCCGAGCTACAGCAATTTATCAATGTAACTATTGCTCGCTACTTTTTATATATTGGCTCGTCTCTATACGTTTGTGTACTTTTGTCCTCATTTGATTTTCTTCAGCTTTTGGATACGAAATTTGGGATTCAAGTTGCAAAAGAAGCTCTTTCCTTTAATTGATAAGAAAACATATTCTTCAGCTTTTGGATACGAAATTTGGGATTCAAGTTGCAAAAGAAGCTCTTTCCTTTAATTGATAAAAAAACGTTTGTTTTCATGACCACATTTTTTGAATATGTGATGAAATTTCTTAGGTTTTATAGAAGGCTTGTTTATTTGAATGAGCACTTTGGAGTGTGTGTACGTTTTTTAAAAACTGATTTTTTACAGTTGTGTGGGTCCAGCCAGGTGACTAGTCCATATTCCCATTCTAATTGTCAGTGGTAATTTTCCGGGGTATAACATATTGCCCTTTGATTTAGAATCTCTGTTTCGTTAAATGATTCTTGTTTGTTGTGTTTATAGTCCAGCATAGTCACTATACTTGTAATAGTGAAGTACAATCATGTGGAGGCCATACACCTTTGAAACCATTCAATTTTCTCATATCTTGTTATTATCAACAATATTATGTTTGAAACAGCTGAAGGCTCGAATTAAATAGAGCAGTATGTACCATACCCCTGCCATGTACAAAATAATTTTTTGCAGCTTAACTGTTATTATTGGTTAAACAGATCTTCAGGCTCAACAGTGCTAGTGCATGAATATTATAGCACTTTTATGATTCATTGCATAGAAATTTGCAATGGATTGGCTCAATTGTTGTAAAATCTTTCTATTGCTAGGGATGGTCCCCTGTTGTCATTGTGCATAACTGCAATTTTGTTCGAGAAAGTCTGCAAAAAGCATGTGATTGTGATTGTTCTTTGCTTGTTTGAAATTTGGAGCTCTTGAATCTTGATGGTCTTTTCTTGTGACACTTGACATTTCCTACTATGGCATCTTTATGCAGCAAGAACAGCAAAAGGCTATGGTGAACCAAATGATTGGAAAGCTAACATCCACTTGCTGGGACAAATGCATAACGGGTACGCCGGGAAGCAAGTTCAGCTCGAGTGAAGCCACCTGTCTTACCAACTGTGCCCAGCGCTACTTGGATATGTCCCTTGTTGTCATGAAACGTCTCCAACAGTGAATTTCGACTTTCCTATTATCTCTCTCTTTTTGTTTTGAGCCTCAAGAAGATTTATGAGTTATGATTGTTCCCTGACATGAAAATTGTGCTAGTTTTTTTTCTTAAAAAAAAAATTACTAATAAATGTGTTTAACTTATGTTCTTTGCTGCTATTATCATCTCTCAAGTATTTCAGGACAAATAACAATTGACTTTTATTTTTAATGGAGCGCGTAAGTTTTGTTATTGTTCGGCTCATATGAATACAAATATGCCCTTTAGTGGTTTTGTTAAAACAGGAGTACAAGGTGTGTATTTTGGAGAGAGAGAGAGAATCAATTTAAGATTCATTTGGTTGGAGGGAGTTGTTGATTTTGCAGTGAGATAATTAAATGAGTTCTTCCTAAATTGGCCCAACCCAAAGGGAAGAAAAGAAAAGACCAAGGCAATAAAGCATCACGGCAAAGGAAAAAAAATGGAGCTCGATTTAGTTGTAGAGAACGATATAAGTTCATGCTTCAAGGGCTGAGAAAGAGTGAATAACTACTTGATAACAGCACATTTAAATTTGATAACAGCAAATTCAAATTTTGAGTTTGTAGTTGATAACTTTGTATCGTATGTTTGATACATCTACATGAAAAACTACTTGATAACAGCACATTTAAATTTGATTTTGTAGTTGCACATTTAAATTTGATTTTGTAATTGATAGTTTATAGATGATAGTTATGAATAAGCAGATGTATAGTATGAGATAAAATTAGTTGATATGTCACTAAATAAATATTCCAATGGTTCTTTTTAAAAGCTACAAAAAAAGCATATCAGATAAATATTAATTTTTTTAAAAATAGTTCCTACTACCCAGCCAATCTTATTTAAACATAGCAAGCTTATAAGCTAATTGTGCTTAACAAACACGTAATTTAGCACTCTCCGATTATATGGTGTCTGAATAGGTATATTAAATTGATTAATAGTTTTCGACCACTGTCATCTTTAAGTGTAACTCATAAGATCACAAACATTAATGATCTTTCCATATGTTTTGCTTTTGTTTTTCTATATGTTAATATACACTGAAACATAACNTAAAAAAAAAAAAAAAAAAAAAAAATGTTCTGAAGTAATGTAGAATAATGAAGCATGGTTGCAGAAATATGATTTTTATTTTCGTACTTTCGCTGTAAAACGCTGACTGAAAAATTAGTGAACTAAATTATTTGCCAGCTGAGTTAATTCATCATATCGAATATTAAAATGCACAACGGGCTAGGGAGATTTCTTTTACTTAAACTTTTCATGTTTTCTTGCATTAACAACACATAGCACACAAAAGCACCACTAATGGAACCAGGAGCCCCCTAACCCAATAACAACAATAATCACTCACCAGTCACCACCACCAAGTGTACAAATTCAAAACATGCAACCAAATCCATCCAACATAATAAGATCATCACAAGACCCAATTACCCAAATATACCAAATCCAAGATTCATCTACTTCATGTTCAACACTCAATAAACTATCAAAAAGTTAGTTAGTTAGTTGTTAACCAGTCGTACCGTAAGGGTAATACGAGTAGTTGATGGGTGCACCAACTTGCGATACCCCAACCTGTTGTGGCTGTGTCGATTGAGCATATGCAGCCGCATAATAGCTATCTGCATACATGACAGGTGGCGCTCTGTACTGAGTCGACTGAGCCGATGGGTTTGTATTGTACGCAGCTGCACTTTCTTGGCCCCACAATGCCTGTGGCTGTGTGCTCGTTGATGGCGCATAATAACTATCTGCGTATATGACTGGCGGTGCAGTGTATTGAGTCGGCTGAGCCGGTGGGTTGGGATTGTACGCAACTGCACTATCTTGGTACTGTGGGGCTGCCTGCAAAGGTAAAGGCTGATATGGGGAGGGTATTACTTGTGGCTGCACGGCTGATGAAGTCGAGGTGTAGAGAGATGGAGCAGTTGGGTTATATGAAGCCAAGTTTTCTTGATATACTGCTGATGGGTCTCCCTGCATGGGCGGGTGATAGTACTGTTTGTGAGGATCTGTCCCGTCTACAGTTGGGTGACTGTCGAAAAGTGGTAATTTGGAATTAGTCGAGGCCTTATGGATAATTTATTATGAATAAAGAAATCCCTGGTTTCTATAGCCAAATTACAGAACTCTCGCCTCTTCAGAATTTGCATTATCTCAACACATAAACCCCCCACCATTCCTCATAATGCAATATATCGAGAATCAAAAAAGAAAAAAAAAACAGAAAAGAAAAAAAGAAATACAAGTATGACCGGTTATCAAGGAGCACACTCTACAGTTTGTACCTTTGAAGCCCGTAATTCAGAATCATCAAATTAGCTTTATGTGATTTTTAAATTGAAAAATCATAAGAGAACAGTTTTGCTACCGCGTTTCCAAGCTTGTGGCCTGATCACCAGGAGGCCTCTCTTCTGTGGTCCTGTAACTGTAAAAGCAGTACTTGAAATTCAGCGAATGCCTCACATTGATCAACAGGGAAAGAAGTACGAAGAATAAGGGTAAGTTATAAAAACAAAAGGGAACAAGTTTTGTAGGAAGATACCGCATTTCCAAGCTGGTGACCTGATTATGAGGAGGAATCTCTTGTTGGGCCCTGTAGCTGCCAAAGCAGTACATGAAAATCAGTCAAATATCTCCCCTTGATCAAAATAAGGAAAAAGGTATAAAGACGAAGAACGTTAGCCGGGAAAAAAAAAGGGAGAAATTTTTGTATGATGATACCGCATTTCCAAGCTGCTGATCTGATCATGAATAGGTCTCTCTTCTGGGGTCCTGTAACTACCAAAGCAGTGAAAATCATTCAAATGTCTTCCATTGATCAAATAGGTAAAAAGGGATAGGAAGACGAGTGAGAAAGGTGAAAACTGAATATATTATGTTGATGCACCTGACCTGCAGCCCAAGTACACATATCTTATTTTGTTTGGAGAATAACAGATCATAATTCTAGTTCCATTTAGAAGCCTAACCTCGTGATGTATACAATTTTTATAGATACATGGGGCCAAAAGTTCAGAAAGCATAGAAACAGTAGATCGAGTAGTTGGGGATTATATTCATGCTCCTTAAAGTAAAGGGTTTATGCAACGTCATTAAGCATTAAAAGGATCTTAGTTAATTTATCACCAATCCTATGTCTTATCTTATTGCCCTTCTCTGGAAGTTTATTTGTGGTTAGGCCATATGGCATATGTAGGACTAAGTAATATTTATTTATTTTTTATTAAAGGACTTCATGATGATGATGATGAGATATAGGTGTATCAGTTATGATACCTTCACTCAAGTTCTGTGCAAGATGCACTTAGCTTTTTCACCCATCCAAATAACAACACAGTTCCATTACAACTAATATGTGGCCCCGTTGGACAAAAGATCTCACTTAGAAACAAAAATGCACACAACACAAAGCAGAAGTAGTGGGCTGGCGCATTATTAAGTTAGTTATGGATAGTTTGTACTGATTCCTTTCATCTTTCAAGTAGTTGCATTTATTTTTACTATTTGTCAAACATCCAAAAGGTTAAGGATGAAGGTACCTAGAATAGGATGTCTCCCGAGCCCCATTAGCAACACGTTCAGGTACAGCTGGTTGTTGAGACTTGGCAACATTTACATAATAATTACATAGTCTTGCCAAATTTTGAAGATCTAAAGTTGGATTAACATGTTCCACCTGACCCGATGCCCCAGAGTGCCCATATGCCAAAATGTTTGCTTTTGGGTCATATCGAGGCCCCATGGATGGCGGAATGCGTAGATGATGCGTATCAGCTACATATGGCACATCTTTTGCAGACATCCTCCCTGCATGCATAGATAGAGGTCCCGTTGGCATTGCCTGAGATAGTGAGGCATTGGCTTGAACAAGCGGTAAAGGCCGAGATAATGATAATGCGTCAAGAGGACGAAGTGAGGATGACAAATTTTCCACCTGTTTAGAATGAAAAAAAAAAATATATAAATATATATATATATATATATATATATTCTTTATTAAATACTTCAAACAAATATTTTTAGATAAGAAAAAGATTCACTAAACACAAGCACGTGGGATTAAGGAGAAACGTGACCCACTTGCTTTCCAGTGAGTTCTTGCTTGAATTTTGAGCCTGTATAATTCTCCCTTATAATATGCTTGAGAGAACTCTCATGGAGGGGGAGACATTCCCTGAAAATTTTGAATTTTACCTGAAAGTGAAAGAACCCGCAGCCTCATATGACAAGGTCACACTGTAATTGATTGCAATTAGTTAAACTAAGATCTCAATTGTCAGCACATATGCCACCAGGAGCAAATATTATAGCAGGCTGTAATAAGTTCAGTTTTTAAGTTCTGATACTCAGAGAGAGAAAATGTGCGAGAAGCAGAGCAAGTTTTATGCAGATGTTTTCACCAAAGATTAAATATAGTAACTTTACCAATTGATAAGCACCGAAAAACCATTCTTAATAAAATTCTCAGGAAATTCACCTTCACGAGCCCTGTGAATATCAGACACATAAATTATATCATGCAGCTACTTGAAGCTTAAGGCTAGAGACAACAATTTACGGATGCAAGTAAATAGGCAAACATGAATGAAAAACACCACGCCTCACAGCAGTGAATTTAGATGAACGAGTATGACTGCAGATAATGATCATTGATACAGTACGAAAGATTGTTATATATCAGAAAATGCTTTTTTGGCAGGTTCTCAATTAAAATTCTAGCTATGAAGCTAGTCCATAAACAGCTGGGTCATTAATGATGCAAGGAAAAATTCAATACTAACAGCATTCATAGATAACACAATGCAGATGCTATTTATTTTGTTACTGTGTTGTGTGCTTGAGTTGATATCTAATACACCTAAGCAGAAAACAGCATGATGCTACACCTGAGCAGGAAATCTCCCCATAAAAGCAGCAGGCTCCAAGTTCAGCTTTCCAGTGGTGGTCGCCTCATATATTCCATACAGAAGCTTTAACTCAAAATCAAACAAAAATAGCTTTGCTCCAGGCTTTATCTCCTCCACCACTTCCTTCTTCCCCAAAGGAAGTCCAAACACGCGGTATCGGTAACATTCTAACTTCGTATTCCGATTGCACATGAATATGAACCCAGAGAGGTGCTTTTCTTTTTCATTTTTCTCCTCTGGAACCCCTGTAGCAGCTCTATTTATACTTCTTTGAAGTTCAGTAGTGGGATCACCATCAACATGGTCAGCAAGAGATGAAGGAACAATAGCCTTCTGTTCACCGACTACTGAAACCTTCGACTTCTTTATTTCAGCATTTGGTTGGTCTATATTTTTGCCTTTTCTTTTAGATTTCATAACTTATCCTTTGTCGTAAGCAAATACTGAATGGGAAAAGGCAGAAGTATAAGACACTAATTAGATGGCATCATTTACATGATCTGAGTACAATAGTGGAAATATCAATAAACAACACCAAGTCCAGCATGCTAAGAGTTATAAACATGTTAACTGAAGATGTAGGAGCACGGTGGGCGGCACGGTATGAATTCGTACCACTAGAATATCGAGAAACTGCTAAAAAAGTTTATTATATAAAATTCTATGTCTCTCGATGTAAATGTATAAACACTTACAATGTCCGAGTGATAATTAAGCCTATATTTCCATGTGTCTACATCACAGCTAAAGAAGCATTAAGCTATCATAAACTGATATACAAGATAGGACGACAAAAGGTATTTCCATGTTGTCATTGACTGATAGCACAGTGGTACCTACTGGTAGTTTTACAGATAATCTCTCTACATACGAATTCAATTCCATAATGATAAAATTTTTCGTTATCACAATGATCATCAATGTCTTCCTTGACAGTTTCAACTACAACTCAGCCTACCTAGAAAGTAGCAGGTTCTCATTATTCGTACCAAATCACAATGCACTTGATCTTCGTCAACCATCATTAAAAAAACAAGAAACAAGGCCAATGACATCGGCGACAAGCTACTAATGTAACCACTAACTATAATAAGAATAAACGTTACTATAAACCCTCCAAATCCCAAAAATTGAAGCCCAAAAAGAAATGCCCAGTTCTTAGTTACATAGTTCCAGCACAATTTCCAGAATACAATAAGACACGAAGCAATTCAAACACAAAAATCGATAATTAACTCGATTAACTCCGAACAATTGAGAACTTCACAACAATTGTACAATAAAGTAAGTATTGCACAATAACCTTAATGGGGGGCTCGGAGATACAATTAAGAACCCTAAAACCATACCTCCTGTTGCGATGGTGAATTTCTGCAGTCTGAAAATTGAGATTTTGGTGCGGCAGAAATGAGAAGTGTGTAGTGAAAATTTCGAGCGGTTTTACTGCAATGATATCGACGGTTCAGATTGGGGGAAAGTCCCATGTGCAAGTACAGGATTTGTTAGGTACAACGATTACTTGTTTAGATGAAATAAGATAAGTTTAATCATGTTTAGTAATATTAGTGCAGAGTTCAGAGCCCGTGCGATGTACGGGGTGCACAATTTTAAGGTTATTTATCCAAACTTCTAATTATATACATGAATAAAGAAAAATGAATGAGATATATATAGTACGTGACACGGGATATATTTATTTGGAGAATATTATATTATAAGATGCAATATTAAATAAAAGTTTTACGACATGTAAGAAAATTGTACAATAAGATAATATTTGACAAAGAAACAATCATATATTATTAAAGACTTCCTTGTACACAACATTATGAGTTTGATTATTGGACAACTCGTCATTTTCACAAACTAAACATGTACAAAAAAACAATCATAAAAAATTAATTTGTTTAAAAAACATAAATAATGTAAATATCTAAATATGTACACGATCTCTAGAAGAAATAAGGCAAATTCTAAATTTTAAAAATAAAATAAAAAAATAAAAAATATACGTTTCATATTTCGAAATAAAAAAATAAAATAAAAATAATTTGGCTTACAGTTTTATCATGCAGAACCAACTCGAGATAGGATTTGCACGTGTTGCCCCAGTCTTGTAAAAACATCCTTACAATTAAAACTTTAAGCATAGGTCTATTAGACCTATTAACTTGTTTGATTAAGCAAAAATACTTGATTCATTGTTTTGAATGAAAGACTGATTGGGGATTTTTTTTTCGCAGGAGGTTGAAAGTGAGGAAGACGATGGCTCAATATTTTGATATTTATAATTTATAATTAGTAGAGTAGAATCAATATCTGTTAAGATTTTTAAGAAAAAATCTTGATATACGGAAATCACATTATATGTAGAGGAACAAATCAGATCATATTTTCCATACAATTAGATAAGATTTTTTGTACAAAGATAAGAAGGAATTTTAAATCTACACAAACTATAAATATTAAATGTATTTATTTATGTAAATCAATATCTATATAGACAACCAAACCCTTCAATTTAGGTTTGACATCTGATTTATTTTTGGTAAAATCATGATTTTATCATCCGATCAAATCTGCATTTTTTTGTTTTACGTACATCTTTTTTTTGTACCGTTTTTATGGGAAAAAATAATTAAATAAAAATTAATTGATAGAAATAGAATGCATTAATTACCTTTGACTTTTCTTCCTACTAATTTTAGTAAATGGGATGGCTTCTTTATATAAGTATAGATACATTATATATTAAATTAATTTATAATTAGTTTTTGGCAGATTTATACCAGTATATATTAAATTATTTTCAATAGATTTATACCAGTATATATTAAATTATTTTCGACAGATTTACAACAGATACTACGTGTATTGTACGGATTTGGATTCCATAAAAAAGGATTTGCATCAATCATATACAATGAAATAAATCCCTCCACAAAAAATGGGAAAAGTTGAGCCCAAATTGTGAAAAAATTAATGCAATGGATTATTACATATTACTTGTTGCAGTTAATGTTCGCTATTTATTAGGACGAAATTAATGCAATGGCGTGTAACAAAAACAGCTCATATGGAATGATTTTATGATAATTAATTCGGTGTAATTAATGAGGCGTGTGAAAAGGACATCAAACTTGCCATTTTTGGTAAACAATTAATGCAAACCAGACTTTGACCATAAATTGACCTACTAATTTTGATAAATGTTAATTCTTATTATATACCCCCTCCTTTTTTTAATAGATGTCGTTTGGAGAAGTTGCACACTAATTAAGAATATTTTTTTTTGCCAATAATAACCCTCATTTATGAGGATAGAGATTGATGTTTTGAAAAAATATAAAGAGTGAATATGAAAAGACATAGTGTATTTTTTAGCTAAATAGGGGTAATAATGGAAAAATATGTACAAAAGATCCAAAACGTCATTTATTTAGACAATTATTGATAAAGCCAAAATGACATTTATAAAAAAAAGGAGGTAGTATATATAGATTGGCTTGTAGAGATTACTAATGTGTTTTGTTTGTTTTGACTTTTGTGAGATTACTTGAAAGTTAATATTTATTATCTTATGCGTGTTGTGCTTGTTAACTACTAGTATTCTAGCCTGCACACATGCACAGATGCAAATAAAATTTTATATGTTATATGTGTATATGTGATATTTAAAATCATAAGTTAGATAATGAACATATTAAATTTTATAAATTTTATCAGTACTAAAAATAAACGATATAAATATAAACTATTAATACATTTTAATCTTTATATTGATTGCAATAATATAATTTTTGCACTTTAATGATTATGCACAATTGAATAGATAAAAAAATATTAAAATTATTATTATTGCAATTGTGCACGAAATTTTCAAAGGTTTGGCTATATCATAAAAAATAATTAACTAATATTAATAAGAAAACTTGGTTAATGAGTTAAAAAATAAATGAATAGTTTAAAAAAAATAGATTATAATATTATTTAATGTGACTTTATAATTTATTAATAGTGATTGTTATATAATAAAATAAAAAAAATATAAATACTTGATTAATGAAAAAGTAACGGAAAATGNATATATATATATATATATATTATATATATTATTTGTGATGCTCTTTTTGAAAAAATATTTATTTTTGAAGATGATTTGTTTTAATAATGTTGATTGTTGGTAAAATTATTATTTTTTTTTCTCTTTGCTTTATACATTTTTTTATGGAGAAGTTAAAAAAAAGTGACAAATTAATATCAATGCCAAATTGCCAGTCAGATTTATTAATTAATTAAAAAATGATAATTGGGTAAATATTACTGTTGCAATTAGAGTAAATAACATACCTTTTTGAGCCAAAAAAATGATTTAGGGTAGGAATAAAATTGAGGCCACACCAGGTTTACTATTTTAGTAATTAATCTATACTTATATAATAAGAATTAACATTTATCCAAAATAGTAGGTCAAATTATGGTCAATGTCGGATTTGCATTAAATATTTTCCAAAACTGGTAAGTTTTTGTCCTTTTCACACTTCTCATTAATTATGTCCTTTTCACACATCTAATTAATTCATTAATTACGACATAATTATCATAAATCATTCCATCTAAGCTTTTATCGTTAAAATGTATAGCGATCTGTTATGACCTTATCCCATTGATATTTCCATGAAGCGTCCTTATCGCGTTCTATTTTTTGGTAACCACTCCATATCAATAACCGGATATTTGGTTAATGATAGCACACGTCTTTATTTCAAGGAGCGGATATTCTTTGACCTTTAATTAATCTGAACTGATTGCCTTTTTTCAATTTTTAAAAACTCTTTTTCTAAATATTTTCGGCTTAAGATTCAGATTTCATTATACAAGTCATCGGATTGTTTGAATGAAAATGAATGAAAAGAACACCAAAAACAGGTAGCCTTATTCATATAACCAATCCTAAAATATTAGTTTGTTCACCAAAAAGAGACAAATCCTAGAAATCTTAAAATATTAGTTTGTTCACCAATCCTAAAATATTAGTTTGTTCACCAAAAATATTAGTTTGATTTTTAGGATTTGTCTCTTTTGAAAATATTAGTTTGTGATAATGAGGAGTTACCAAATAATCAAACTCATAATGTTGTGTACAAGGATGTTTTTAATAATATATGATTGTTACCGAACTTTTTATGATTCAACAATGTTCCTATGTATTTTAATGATTTCAATTTCGATCCTAATGCACGTGAGGTTATATTATTCTTCTAAATTTTATATCCCGTGCATCGCACGGGTTACGTACTAGTTGAAAATAATAACTCTAAAATCGTTATTGGTCAGAGCAAGAAACATACAGTACCTTTTTGAGCCAAGCATTTATTGGGCGAGAAACCTAGAGAGAAGTGTAAATAACATACCTTGTTTGGGCGAAATTGTGTTTAGGCGGGAAAATGCCACGTAGATTTTATTTATAAGGTTTTCTTAAATGTTTAGCCTAGTAATTATGTATACTAGTACGTAACTCGTGCGATGCACGAACTATATTCATTTTGAGAAATATAGTGTAGTAACGGTGCGCCGGTGGAATTATTTTCTCAAACCTTTTTGTCTAAACTTTATTTAATATTTTTGTTTATAAATTAATAATTTGATTGTAATAGAAAAAAAAGAGAGTACAAAGTACAGAAAAATAAAATCATATATTATTAAATACTTATCTGTACACAACATTATTGGTTTGATTTGCTTTCAAACCTTCTTCTCCACAAATTAAAATTTTAAGACCATTTCTATTAATAACACGGGAGGCAGCGACATATAACTGGCCATGACTAAAAACTGGTTTCTTCAATAATAAGCCAACATGAGATAAGGATTGACCTTGACTCTTGTTTATAGTCATTGCATACGAAACCATAATGGGGAACTGCCTTCTTTGGAATTTGAATGGTACTCTAACATCCGAAGGAGTTATGGTCATTCAAGGTATCAAAACTTTATCACCTGCATGATCGCCAGTAAGAATTTTACACTCGAGAACATGATTGGAGAGTTTAGTCACAACCAATTGTGTACCATTGCAGAGTCCCATTGAGTGATCCATGTTCCGCAACAACATAATTGGAGTTCCGACCTTTAAATTCAACTCATGATTCCGTGTTCCAGAACACTTGATAGTATTCAAGAATATTTTGATTTTATTTTAGGGTAATTCGAAAATTGTGATGCCCATTTTACTGTTTCCAATAGATATATATATTGATATCATAATTTAAAAATATTTATTAAATAATATTTATAAATTAAAAACATAGAATCAATATGTAATATAATTTACATATATTAATTTATTGAAAATGTTATATGAAATTTAAATTGTGAAAAATTACATAAAAAATGTCTATTTAAAATTAACACACAACTGTACGGTGCACGTAACTGATAATAAATTATATAATATTCATTTCAAAATAACTGTCATTTCAAAACTTTTATTCAGAAATTTGATTTGCTACAATGTAATTCCATAAAATAAATATTTTGGTAAAAATTTATCATATATTTAAAAATCTATGTACATATATATTAAGTATAATTATAAAACTTATATTGTTTTATTATTTACAATAAGTTTATTTTTGTATAAACTATCCACATAAGAAAATTAAGTAGTTGAGTAATTTATTAAACTTAAATAATTGACTATTTCATTTATGTCCAAGTTAATATTGACCCGTAAGTTATAAATAATTAGTTATTTGACTTTTGAAGTTGGACCCAAATTTGGACTACACAATAAATTCCTTTATACCTTTCATACACACATATACATATTATCTCACAAGTTTCTAGAATTGTTGTCGGTTATCTTATCTTTCAAATTTATCAACTAATTTTCTATAATTAAATTATAAATTTTAAATTTCATTAATCAATATTTATTCGAAGATCTTTCTGATTTTCAGGAGGAATACATACCAATTTGTCGAATTATCACAAATATCTTATGGCAAGTTATTATGAGATTATGATAAAATTTGATTTTCATACCCATAACAAATAAAGTTCATAGCACCTTTTTTTATTTTCAAAATTTCTAAATACATTTATATCCATACTAAATAAATTTAATACCATTTAAATTAAGACATTTCATACAAAAATAAAATCACCCACTTTATACCATAAATTTGGATATCTATTAATAACAACACATTTCTTACCAAAACTAAAAGATGACCATCAAATATCTCAAATGAAATCGGCCACTTTATATCAAACCGGATTTATTAATTTTGCCAACTTTATACTATAAATGATTAATTAATTTTTAGAGGAGGGATTTTTTGAATTTTTTTTTGAAAAATTACCAAATTTAGTAATGTTAAATTTTTTAGGCGGGATGTTATCTTATATTTTAAGTAAATACAAACTTATATATCTATAGATAGATAGATAGATAGATAGATTGGTTTGATTCATAAACATTAAATAATATAGTAAATTAGTAATCTATATATATGTGAAGTGGGAATATTAAGTCAATATTATATCATATATAAAAGAATTAATAACAACCGAAAAAAAATATCAAGCTTTAAATTATAGTCATACCAGCTAAATCAATCTAACTCGAAATTTTCAAGTTTTTGTAGCAATGAACATTGTTTTTTTTAACACAATAACAATTTTAGTTGAATCAAATCGGTTTGTTAGGCATAAAATTTACATTGCACCAATGTATAAGCCTCTAGCATAAATTGTATATTTTTTATTTCAGTGTCATTATTAACTATCACTTTGACTTTTTTAATATAACAATTTTGAAAATGAAAAATAAAAATCTTGGGGATAGAATTTTGGGATCAAAATTAATGAGAATATCTGTTTTCAATTTTATATATGGATGTTGCGGCTAAGTGATATTAATTGGAATGGATATTGAATGTTGTGGCTGTGATAATTATTAACGGATGATATTTATTCATATTGAAATTAATAGGTAAATATGTTTCCCTAACAAATTAAAATTACCCTAAAATAAAATCAAAATATTTTTGAAATCCGAAATTAAAGCTCTATTGGCCGGGATTTTTCGAATTTTGTCAAAAGAAATTGCTAAGTTTAATAATTTTAAAAAATTTAGGCGGGATTTTAGCCTATATTTCAAGTAAATAAAAATATTTATCTCTCTCTCTCTATATATATGTATATATATAGATATTTTTATATATTTTTGGTCCAGGAAATAGTTTTTGAGATATATTAAACAGTAGTTGTGATAATAGGTTAGGTGATAATGTCAAAACAAATATTTGATGTGATTTATTTTTATAAATGTTATGAAATTTTACTTTAAAAATATTTGTAATTTAATTAAAGGTTGCAAAAATATTTATGTGGATAAATGTTCAAATGCCATTAAGAATCGTGTACTTTGAAAATTTTAATAAATGATTTTCGAATATGTCGATAAATATTCAAATGCCATTAAGAATCGTGTACTTTGAAAATTCTAATAAATGGTTTTCGACTTTGTGGATAAATGTTAAAATGCCATTAATATGTTCTACATATTAGTGAAACAAAATCTTGATCAAATCTATACAATTGCTATCCGATGTGCACAATGAATTGTGTAATTTTGTCTTAAATTTTCTAAAAATTCAAATAGGTCATTTAGAATTTATCCTATCTCATAAAAAAAATCATATATATATGATTTATGACAATTTTATCTGACAAAAATAATTTAAACCATCCATATAAATTTGGATATTTTTCAAACTCGAAGAAGGTAATTTAAACCGTCCACGTAGATTTGTATTCTTTCCAAATTCGTAAGAATGTGTTGTAATTATATAAATATAGACACCTAATTGATGGTGTGATATTTTAAACAAAAAATTGAAAAGTTTCTTCGATTGTATAAAAATGTGTTGTAGTTTGATAAATTCCTACAACCAATTGTTGCGTGGTGGAGATTTTTCAAAAGTAATATTGTTCATGTACAAAAAATAATGAAAAAAAAATCTTAATATTTTGAATAATTACCGTAATTAATTATCTATGCTATCAATAGCAATAAATTAGTTACTAAACACATTAAATAATTAATATGCACATCTCATAAATAAATATTATTCATATTATATATTTATCGTACATAATAATCTATGCTATGAATAACAATAATTAATTATCATATACAGTAAACAATTAGTATGTAAATCCCATAAACAAATATTAGTCATATTAAATGAATAATGACAATAAAAATAAAAATAAATAAATAAGGAAACAACATATTGGAAGTTGGAGATGTCTTTCCTAATATCCAGAACTCCCACGCGTACACAAATTCTTATTGCTCAAACAGAAAAACCGTTCACGCACGTCTCTGAGCAGAAACACGCACGTCTCCTTTCTCGAACCAGAGTCACGCTTTTTTCTCCAGCAAGAGTCATCTTCTCCGTGCAGCAGCAGTCGTTCCTCTGACCTGGCACCCTCCCGCAAGCCTCCTTCAGCCATGTCTGGCCAAAATCCGTCAACGGCGTGAATCGTTTATGTCCGACGCCACTCTCACTCAGCCCTTTGCGCAAGAGGCAACCAGTCATGGTGAGTTCATTCATCTCCAGCAGCCCGCACAGAATTTCGGCCAGCAACTCGCCTCCGGCGTCTATCCGTTCAAGCCGTCTTGGCCAGCACGTTCGTTCCAGCCCGCTCAGTCCGGTGTAATATTCACGCACAATCTACGTGGGGAGTCCACTTCAACTTGGTCGCGTCACACGAAACATGTCGCCCAATTGTTCTGCCCAAAAATTTTGCCACAAATGTGTCGGTCATCTTCTCCGGCCTTCCTGCAACTTCCGGTCGTCTTCTCCGGCCAGCACGTCATCTTCTTCGTCTCTTCCGGTCAGTAGCAACAACATCTACCCTCAGAACACCCATGTCCATCCGGCACTTGGGAGCTCAGCCTCGAACAGACGTGCACAACTTTCTAGCCGAAGCTTGGTCGGGCTCAGTCGAGCATTGCACCTCCTTCTCCAGCCGTCCCTAACATGGCTATCACTAATGAAATTCTTCAGCTTGTGTATGCAGCACCTTCGGTCCGCCCGGCACCCAACATGGCCATCACCCGGATCGACATGGCCATGTCCAGCACGTTCGGTCCGACACCCGTTTGACATGTCCCTGATGTACATAGCCGGAGATGGTGGCTTCGCTGGACCGAGAGCTCGTGGCAATCGCCGGCGGCGATCTCGGCGGAGGAGAAGATGATATGTATATAGATAGGATTTTTTCTCTGTAATTTTTGTTGTTGCGTCCGTGTATTTATATAGATAGGATTCTATTAGTTTTTCGGTCAATTTTTTTATTAAGATAACTACAAATATTTAGCAAAAAAATCTCACCATATCTTGCTAAAATCAATGAAAATAATCTTCAAAAAAATTCGAAATGCACAGTGGGCGGGCTTGTTCATTTTTTTGCGAAAAATCTTCCTGTAAACTTTAGGCGAGAATTGAAATTTTTTTTTTACTGATTTTTTAGTTGATTTTTTCAAAAAACTATCATTCCCTCTTTATATATTAATAAATATAGATATAGGTGATACATAATAGGATATACAACACAATTTACCTAATTACCCCTACTTAACTCCATAGAAAATTTTATACCTTTTTAAATCCAACCTATTGCCCTTTCTTCGAACACATCGCTGTTCGGATATTTCTTTTCTCATTATTTTTTTATCTTTTACTTGTTGCAGCCTTATTTTTTTGTGTTCAACAAGATAATGATGCAACCTTTGTGTTAGTGTTATATAGTGAAAGCTTGGCTTTGCATGATATTGCACATTTACCCTTTATGAATGAGAATCATGTTAGATTAAACAAGTTCTACGTTCTGTTGTTCTGCACTTAGATAGGGTGGGTCGTCATCGGGCGAACCGAAGATCACTCTGTCAGTTACTTGCGAACAAGAATAGTTGTTCACAACTTAGATGGACATGAACACCCCATCCGAACGGTTGTAGTGTCAACTGTACAGTTTGTCTTGACTGATTAGTTGCACTAGTACATTTATGTATTGAACAGGATCCCAGAGAGGAGAAGTTCATTTTATACTGATCGTCGTAAATGAACTAGGCCTCGATTAATTACTGCGTTCTCTTAACCCGTAAGATATTAAACAGGCAGATAAATAAAATATATATTACTTTGATTCACATGGGTGAGGTTCAGTTCGCTGGATTAATATTCCTACTGTTTTGGGTAATATTATTATATATAGGATGTGCTGTTAGGATATTTACGGTCACCATGTGCGTTAGTTTGATGATGTCCCCGGAGTGAGTTCATGAAGGATTGTTATGCTAAACCCTGCAGGTGGATTAAATTCCGGCATAATAAGAATGTGATGAACGAGCGCTAGCTTCGGTGAAATAATAATAAATTAATTAATTCTTGATTGTCAGTAATCGAATTAATTAATGGACATTATATCTTAAACGTGGAGAGGTAAATCGAGTAATTATTATTGGAGTCTCAAATGTAATTTGGGCTAGGGAAAGGGAGTGCAATAATATAATGTTGGTGGCCCATTAATATTATTTAATTAATTAGAGGAGTGGGTTTGGCACACAGTTAGTCTAATTAATTAAGGAGCCATTTTCCTAATCTCCTTAGGGTCCCTACTGTAGCTCTATATATACATCATTAAGCTCATGAACAGAAGTCTCATTCTCATGTGAAACACGCCTCTCTCTCTAGATCTCATTCGAGCTTTATCTTCTTCTTGTTGCTCCACTGGTACAAGTTGAAGAAGGGTGTATTGAGTAATACAGTAGAAGATCTGTAGGTAAACCGAGACGAAATATATTTTGACCTACAGAACTAACCGGAAGTCCGATTGAGACGTACAGTATACCCAGACGTCCGTCTCGACGAGAGCTTTCCATCGCTGCCAAGATCGTCGGAATCCGACGCCGGACGCGCCCTCACGCGCCGCCGGAAGCTCCCAGGCTGCAAGTTTCGTTTTGATCTGTTTGCATCCGTTTGATCCGATTTTGATCTGATCTTGTTCCTGCAACCCAAGACGCGTGTTGCGGTCAATCAATTGCGGTCAACCGTTCGTGGTCAACCAGATCTACATAAATTTTAAGCCGTAAGTTCTCTACGTCAAACCTTTAGATCCGCTGCGCATAGGTTTACGTTTGCTATTGAATTCGTGACTCGTACATAACGAGATCCTCACAGATCCCAACACTTTGAACCTGTTTGGCATATGTATGCATACCAAGGACAAACTATTCAGTCAGATTGATTGGCATGGACAATAGCCTTTACATTACAACCAAGAAATGTGGGCTTTTCATGCTAGATTCTACACTGTGCAAAATCTCCCTTTTTTTTTTTTTTTTTTTTTTTTCCACATCATGAGACTGACGACTAACGTAAGTTGGGTGTGTGTGTTTATTGTTCATTTTTTTTTAGCATGTAAAAAATGCCTTTTACAACTTGTATTTATTTTATACTGTATGCAATGTCATGGGCAGTAGCAAAGCTTGTTGCCCACTATAAATAACTTGCATTGTGTATCCATTTTGTTCCGCATAAAACTGTTTCTTACATATATCCTTTTTTTGAGTCGTATTCGTAAAAATGCCTCGCCTTTCAAGTCTCGTTTCCCAAGACAATATGTTGTACGATAACCGTAGGACAAGAGCTGCGGATAATTTGTTCATCGACACTCTAGTGGAGTCGCATGTCCTGGGCTCTTGGACACACGGTCATCCCCCACTTCATGTGTTTGAGTATTCCAAGGCAGTGATGATTGGCGAGCTGGAAGTTGTTTTCAGGGTCGAAGAACTTCAAGAGAGGTTCAGTTTCTTACAGAGGCACTATAATATCTTCTCTTGGACGCTCTGCACTCACGGGGTCCGTCATTGTGTCCATTCCAACGTGCTAATGGCCCCCGTTGCCTTTTGGGATAATATATTGAGGTATAATTTTCTAGGTATTTGTTGAGTATTATGACTTCAGTT
>BKCP01007182.1:1783137-1822681 GCA_008636005.1 Striga asiatica | reverse complement strand
TTTTTTTTTTTTGTTTTTTTTTTTTTTTTTTTTTTTTTTTTTTTTTTTTCATTTGTTTTGAGTCGGATAGAAGACTGTAATGTAGAACTACAAAAAATTTTGGGTTTTTTTAGACTGTAAAACCACACAGGTGTTGGATAAGGGGAAAAACCCATGATTTTCTGGATTTAATGGCCATTTTACTGAAATTAATATTTTACACACCCAAGACTAGGTCTAGGATGTTTTAGTTCAAATGGAATTGAGTGGTGAAGGAAGAAGGGCTTTATTTTCTGCCAGCTGATTCAAAATTTTCATTCCAGAAAAGTGAACATTTTTTTTTTTTTTTTTTTTNTAAACCTTATAATTAATTATATTTATGATAATAATGTCAACATTTGAATTGCATTTTGAAAACACAAGCAGTTAGGGAATATAACAAAATCATATTATGCTCGTGCAAAACCAAAATCAGAGTTGAATTATAGCGAATACAGTGATGAGTGCGAACACGAATTTGGTTTTCATTGGAAGGTGCAAGTTCGTCACAGCAACATATAGGGGTGTGGCGTTTGGATTAATGTTGTGCGGCGTTTGGATTAATGTTGTGCTGTCACAACGCACACGTCACAATTTGTGACATGGTGGTGTGGGGTCATATGTGAATATCATACCATAAGTTAGATCTTGATAGCCAATCATGTGTCGGGGGATATCTATCTGATCGAATTTTAAATTAGATTCACGATGATAAAATCGATCTCCCTTGAGCACATTTGTTTAACAAGATGGGATTAGACAAATTTTATCTAGACGTTTAAGATTAAATTGTAGAGATAGGACTACACTTAGGTTTGTTATCTTTGATTTACTCAAGATAAGATTATCTTGTTATTTGGTTTATGTGTTTGTTTCCTTGGACAAAGAATAGGATTAGGTATACATTTATCAATTTAACCCACATATTAAACTTTTTTTTTTTCATTTCTCAATGGTGATCTGCGTGTATTTTAAGTTNGGTTTATTTGCACATATATATATATATCACAACATTTATTTTAAATGCAATTTAAGCACAAATTTCTAATTTTGGCAACTTAAGGACACTCTGTTTATTTATTTATTTATTTTTTTTGGAAAAACGAAATATGGAAAATACTGGGATTTTTAAATGAATTGAAAACTATGCACCAAAATTCCGAAGTCCACTCTCATGTCCAGCACCAAATAATGCTCTCATCAAGCCAGGTGTCTTTTTCCTCACACACCCGATACCAAAATTTACCGAATTCTGCTCTTCCTTTTTTATTTTTATTTTTTATTTTTTTGCCTTTCTCTGCACACCCACACTGCAACACGTTAAAATCACAAACCAAATTTCTCAAAATCACAAATCAATTCACCTTCCCATTATTAATTTTTGCACAACACCACAAATTCCACTAGATTTTGTTTCATGTTGCTTTTTCTTTTCCGGTGCAAGTCAGCCAGAAATATATGGTGGTTGTGGCAAGATTTTTTATTGAATGTGGTCGAGAGGCTGCCAAGGAAGGAGGGTCATTCGGACATGGATGACGGCTCACAAATCCATGAATCATAAACCAACGGTGAGCGGCGGCCAGATCTCGAAGAAAATAATTTTTTGGTTACAACAGGGCAAGGAAACGACACTCCGTCTTTGCTATTGTGAATGATTTTTGTGAGTGTTAGGTAAATGGCAGAAGATGTAAATTTCACTTGACAGAGGTTAATATGGTCAAAATTGTTTACCTTTAGGGACGCTTTGGTAAATTCAGACATTTAATACTGTAAAGACAACAAAATCTTACCTACAAGGCAAGATCAAATAATCTTGGTTTCCCATGAAAAAAAACATTGTACATCGCGGGCTTCAAGTTATCTTGCGGGCCAAAATCTAGGTAAACAAACGCCGAATAAATGGTAGATTAATGGTTCAATCTTGTCATGTCCTGGATAACAAACGAGCTCCTTATGTAGGTAGGTATAAAAGTCCTCGTCAAGTTGAATTGCAACACTTTTCTTGTGAGTTGTGACTGAAATTTGAACTACACATATCTTACATATTTTATAAAAAATTAAAAAATAACCAAATATGTTTAATTGAATTACGGTGACCAAATTTATATGAATTTGTAGTATCGATCAACTTATAGAAAAGTGTTGGGCTTATAAGAGTAAGTTTGATAGATATAGTGTGAATTTCCACATTGTTTATAATAAGAGTGTTTGTTAAGTTAGATTTATTGAAACTAGTAGACAATCTGTTTAAGAAAGACATTCTCCAGTCGATATGTTAGAAAGAATAGATAATTTATCTGGTACATTGAAACAATTACCTTTATGATAAAATGTCTAATCCACACTGTGAATAACAAAAAGAAAATTACTGGTAGTACTTATGTGAGGGTACTACCAGTAGGGATAGCATCGAATCCACCGTTTGATTTGAATAGCGTGAATTTCCACATAGTTTATTGAGTGTTTGTTAAGTTAGACTTATTGAAACAAATACTTTTTTGAAGAGATGTATATAAAAGCGTTATTTATAGTTTCAATAAAATAAAAAATGTCACAAAAAATTAAATTAAATAAAAAAAATATACTTCCTCTTATTTTTAATAAATGTCGTTTTAAAAAGTTGTACAGTAATATAGAGTCATTTTTTTGTCAATAATAACCCTCATTAAGGAAGATAGAGATGGATGTTTTAAGAAAAGATGAAGAGTGAATATGAGAAGACGTAGTGTATTTATTAGATATATGAGGGTATTAATGTAAAAATATGTATAAAAGATCCAAAACTATATTTATTTAGTAAATTGTTGACAAAGTCAAAATGATATTTAAAAAAAATAAGAAGTTAGTAAATTGTTGAAAAAATCAAAATAACATTTAACAAAAATAGGAGGGAGTATAATTGTTTTTGGCAAAGTTATCCATGTCGCGTTGGGAATGGCAAGCAAAGCACACTGACACGGCTTTTGGTACATATATTGGCGCGCAGAGACAGTTAGAAAATCAAACCACTCATCAAAAATTAGAAAGAAAAACACAAAAAGAAGGGTAGATTTTGGTTTGCGACAGCCATGGGAGCACCGCATTATATGGTCCCCTTATCTGCCCATTCCCAATTTCCCCCTCCATTTTCGCTCCCACTTTCAAACTAACCCTTTGTTTTTTTTCCCCAATTACCTTTTCCCTTCTCTCTCACATTAATATCCATTTGATATTTGCACGATATTTTCTGTTTGCTATCTTTCTCTGTAATTTGTCCTTCTTTTACATGGTTTTGACCTCGATTTTTCTTTTTTTTTTCGCACGGTGTTGTGATCGTTGATCTTGAATTTCTCGATTGCCTTTTGGGGATTCTTTTCTTCTCATTTTCCGCTTTCCTGGTTAGATATGCTTCGGATTTTAAAGGTGAATGATGATATCGTTTGATCAACTGTGAAAAGGTGCTGATTTTTGTTTCATATGCAAGAGGGAAAGATGTATTTCGCAAGGCTAGACGATTCACCTATGTTTCGGCAGCAGGTTAATTATTTCTCTGTTCCCAGTTTAATTATTCAATCAAGAGGTCTGCCTAGTTTGATGCAGATGACCAATTTTATGTTCAGTCAATAATAAGTAAAAATTGTGATGGAACTCTCGATTTATTCAGTTTTATGCGTGGGGATCATAAGAAAGTAGGGGTTATTTAACTTTCACCATCATGAAAAATCACTTTTTGCTAGCTGGGGAGTTGGTTATTGAGGCTTCATGATTATTCAGAGCACGATAGTTTTGCAGTAAACTTGACATATTTGATTGACTAGAGTCTGATTAACTGGTGAGATGTGTATTGATGAGAAAAGAAAAAGAAGAAAAAACAAAAATATTGGAAGATGAAAGAAGGGTAGCTGTAAAAATGGTCATGTGTACATTGGAAGTGCTGCTCTTTGGGTAAAGTGAGTGTAACGAAAACTTGTCTTCAGGGGTAAACTGGGAATGTAAGTCTTTTCTGGTACTGCCAGTATTTTGCAAGCTGGACGCTGTCTTACTGAAATTCATTATTTAAGTAATTACGTAAATTGTGTGGCTGTTTTGTGTTCTGGCAATATTTCGGAGGTTCCTAGTAAATGTATCTATAAACTTCCTTCTATGCATACACATTTAGGAACTGGTATGTTTGCAACTGAAATCTTCAGCCTCAATAAACTTGCATCACTTTAATAATTCACATCACCTTGATTAACATGCGCCGTCTTGGATGAACAAGCAGATCCAATTAATGGAAGAAAGTGCTGAAATATTGAGGGACAGAAGTCTTAAGTTTCATAAAGGATGTCGAAAGTACATGTAAGTATTACAGCATGATTTTTCATGTTCTTCATATTTTTCTTGGACTAGTTATAGTTAATCTTTATTAAATGAAACCTGTCATATTCTTTTAAGCATGAGTCTGACCTTATGTTTTCTTGACCCCCAACTTTGCAGTATCCATGTTTATGTATGTATATGTACTATCTGTGTGAGTATAAATGCACAGTTATGTGAATGTGAATGCAGATATATAATATCGATTTTGTAGGCATTCAAGCAACTGGATACTATTATGCTGCTTTCTGTATTCCAAATTTAGTATAGGTGTTACCTAAGTAAAGCATGTCTATATTTTTCCTCTAAATTCTATTGTCAGCAAAAAATGGGAATACTACTCATTTGTAACTACCAAATTTATATAATAGAGAAACTAGAAGAATTTACATTTCTGAGTACGTCATTATATCATCCATCCACCGATCCATTTCTTCTTTCATGATTGCATCTTAATTTCTCTTGTTTTATTTGCTCGGGAGTGGAGATAGATGTTTCTTTCTGTTCTGCAACATCTTTTTAGCTTGCCCTGGTACTTTAGGTGCACATTCAAAGATTTAAAGGTTGTGGCCTTAAACAGATCTTTGGATTAAATGTTCATGGTTTTACATTGATGTTGTGTTAAAAGAATTTTCTAGCTTAATTTTTTTTTGGCTACCTTCCTATTTGGAGTTCCTATAGTTGCTGACTCGCTTCAAGGAAAATGGATTAATATCTTAATTTCCTATGCAAGAGCTTGTTCTCTACGCATCGGACTATATCTTATTTTTGCTGCCTTTTCTCCATCTTCCTGTTACACTCATTGCGAAAAAGTGGACATGCCCCTTACTTTCTATTACATTAGTCAAGCCTAAAGGATCATTATTATCATATATTGAGTTTGTGGCATGGGCTTCTTACCTAATATGATATTGGAGCTCGTTCCCACTTTTTTGTAGCTATTTGAGCTACTAAGACCAGTAAAGCCCCAATAATATTTCTTTTCAAGTGTAGCTACAATCACTCAACCCTTGCCAGGAATGAGCTCCATGTTGTAAGTCTCTTAAGAAGAGCTTGTTCTAGTATTAGTTTAGTTAGAAAGGTTATCCCTGACCCCTTTAGGACTGAAGTGTTTAGCTCATTAGCTGCAAGAATATGGTTTATTCGAATATATACCCAATAATTTGTGGGCTGAGCAAACCAAAGGGATTAACGTACCAAAGGGTTGCTGAGAAAGAAGGGATTATCTGACATTATTTCGTTTCTTACATGTCATTGCAAAGAGTATTCTGATATGATATTGGTTTTGTGTATATATGTATTTTTAAATGTTTCTTGCATTTGGTAATTCCAAACTTTTGTGTATAAGTTACCGATGATAAATTGTTAATAGCAATTTCTTTCCACTAACATTCTTTTTATTTCTGTTTCGATTCACAGCGATGGGCTTGGAGAGGCCTATGATAGAGATATTGCATTTGCAAGTGCACTTGAAACTTTTGCAGGAGGACATCACGATCCTATATCCGTAGCATTTGGAGGTATAGATAACATGCTTATTTTCTTCCTATCTTAATATGGGGGTCCCTTCAAGATAGAGTTATTTTGTCTTTGCACATGTTCAAAAGCACGATATCTCTTTCCTATCTAGTTGGCTCAGAATATAGTATTTCTCATGGTGATTCAGTTGTTTCTCTTTGACAGTATGTGCCTTGGCACTGGTTAAACATCTAATATGCATGCACTTAAGAAAGTCAATTATTTATGCTCAGTGGTGAACATGAGCTTTAAGACTTCACCGCCTCTTGAAATTTGTCAAAATTTTGATGTCGCTTTAGGTTTTGGGAAAAACTTGCTCGGATATATAATACCAAGGCAAAAATACTTTAGGATCAAAACAATTAGTCAAACCTCTTGTGCAAGTAACACCTCTGATTCTGTNNAAAACCATTCTTTCTTTAAGATGCAAAATCTTCTTCAATTTGTTACATTCACCATAAGGAAAATTCCTTTACGATGACATAAGTTGTATAGAAATTACGAAGCTGTTACCTTTCTGAGATTGATCAGCTTTCTATTGGGCTCTCCTTGGAACACAAATGTCTAAATTTCATTCATTATTATACAAGAGCACTTCTTCTATGTACTACAAGATACTGATACCATAGTAACTAATTTGACCTGATATTTCAGTGATTTTTTTTTTTAGCTCTAGCTTAAAAAAAACTACCTGGAATGGAGAAACAAAACCAAATTATGTATCCTACAACATTTCCTTTTTTTAGAAACTGACAGAATGAAATTATGTCGGTTTTTGATTAATGCTGCTTCTGTTTTTAGGTCCTGATATGGCAAAGTTTGCAATTGCACTGAGAGAAATTGGAACTTACAAGGAAATTCTGCGAGCACAGGTATGAATTTCATCGGTGTTGTTATGAGGTTGTTCATATTGTTTCTTCCGAGAAGGCAAACTAGTATAGCTTTTGACTCACTATTATTTCACCAGTCTGCTTAGGTCTTCATAAGATCATTGTTTCTTAGTCACAGTATCTGCTTATTTTTTCTTCTCAAACTATGTGGGGGATATGATTGTACTCAGTAAACATGATAGTTTATATCCTTTTCACCATGATAGTTTACTAACACTTTTCACTTGTATCTCCTAGGTAGAGAATATGCTGAGTGACAAACTCGTAGAATTTGCCACTGTTGATCTTCAAGACGTCAAGGTACTTCAAATGAAATCTCTGTTCCATTTGTTTTAGTTTTTGGTTGCTTTCAAATTTTGTTATATGAGCTATTTCTGCTGACAGTGGCATTATGTTTTACCTATATATTACCATCTATATTTTTCAAAGTTTCTTCTCGGAGATTATATTCTAACTTGGAAAGTTTTTATTGCATGCGGATTTGAATCTTCTTCTTGGGGTTCTTTGAAGTTGGAACCATCTAAGCAAATGAGAAAAAATAAACATCTTTCCTTAAGTTGCAGCATGAGCTAATTTCAAAATGGAGCAATTATAGAAGGATTGGAGAAGCTTCTTATATTTATGTCTGAAGCTTCTTTGTAATCAGATGAAAAGGAATTTTTGCTCCAAGATTAACCATTATCCGATCTTTTATCAGAAAGCCGATTTTTTTAAACGCATTCTGTTGCTAAGATTTGGTAAGAATTGGATAGAAGCATGCAAAATTTTAAATAGAGGCTTAAATTCAATTACTGTTCACAAGTAGACAAATTGTTTGTTTTTTCACGAAAGCTTTAGATTAAATAATTTTTGACTTTGTTAACAGATCTTCCAAATAAAGGTGAGAAGTTTTGTAATAAAATAAAGGATGGGGATTTAGGTATTTCTGTTACTCGGTTTAGAATTTGCTTCATGTAAATTTGTGTTGATGGTAGGTGTTGAATGTGCAGGTAAATTATTTTGTTTTTCTAATTCATTCTTTTGATTTATTCTACCTCATTTTGAACTCGAGGGTTTAATAGACATTACATAAATTTGGGTACATGTGCAGGAAGCCCACAAGCGCTTTGACAAAGCCACTGTTATCTATGACCAGGTATGGACCTATCGATAATGTATCATTAATTCAGCAGTAAAATAAAGCTTCACATTGGCTTTAGTGCTTATATAATGTTTTCCTGTCTGCCTAAGATTTTCAATTCTTGAACACTTATTTCTGCTTCATAAAACCCTTGAATTAAGTAAACTGAACATTCCATTACATTGCATCTATAAAATTAAAATATTGATTTATATTGTACTAGATTTATGAGTACTGTGAATATTTCTCCCATAAAACACGCTGGACTAACTTCACGTTCCAGGTGCGCGAAAAGTTTCTAGCTTTGAGGAAGAGTACAAGGATGGACATAGCTACTGCCCTCGAGGAGGTATATAATCACTTTTTCTTTGTAAATTGGATGGATGTATCATTCTTTCTCAGGTGGCTGCAGCAGTTCACGTAGTTGTTATAGGTAACTATCAGTTCTTGAACTCTAATTTGGTAGAGAGACGTTCCAGGAACTTCACAATGCAAGATCAACTTTTGAGCAGACACGTTTTAACCTGGTCTGTTGATCTATTTCTAGTTATCTATCTAGTTATCTATTTCAAATTATATTGTGATAGGATAGGATCATGTTTAAGTATTCGTCTTGAATTTTGTTATGTCAATTGTTGATTACTTAACCACTCATGTCTAATGACTAGGTTAGTGCACTCTCGGCTGTTGAGGCAAAGAAGAGGTTTGAGTTTCTAGAGGCCGTTGGCAACACAATGCAGGCCCATCTTTGTTATTTCAAGCAGGTGTGTTGTCTAATGAAAATAGTGTTTATATATTGCAGTGTATTTTTGCTTATTTGTTGATTTTGAAATTCCTCATGTTGCCAGGGATATGAGCTGCTGCATCAAATGGAACCATATATTAGTCAGGTTCCTTTTTGTCATAATTCAGCTCCATAAACATTGGGTCTCCCCATCTTGTCAAAGCCTTATTATTTTCCCTGAATTTCATATTTCTAATTATTTACTTCATTGGACACATTAAAGCAGAAACTCTTAAAAATACAAGTTTCTTTGTCTTTCAGAGTTTTGTAGGTATTTACTATTTAGTAAATATACATTTCAAACAGTTAGCAGTTAGATCTCGTGGAAGCTAGTTTTTTTTCCCCTCACATTAGTATCGTCATAAGTAGCTGATCCAGTGAAGGAAGTTGGTTATTTCAAGAAATGCGTTACGTGACTAGTTATGGTATGTCCCATAGGAGGCTGTGGTCAATAATCCAAAACACAAAAGTATAGTGAAACTGTGAAGGGATTTAGCCACACCGAATTTTACTTCTTAAATTTACAATAAATACTGTGGGTTTATCTACTTTAGTCTGATATTGGAAACCTAGCAGTAAAGATGTTGATGCTGGAAAATGCGAAAGTACACACTGCACAAACTTTACATTGGAATTTATTTACTAGATTTATGATGAAAAGGTTCAGGAATATAACAATATACTAATACTAATTATCCTTAAAAGATGTATTATGCTGAGCAGCTTTCAAAAATCCCAGCTCCAATGAACTACGTCATTAGTATTTTTATGAAAGAGCTCAAGAGTATCATGCATTTATCCTTTTGGGGATAATTCTTAGATATTTATGGGAGTAGGTTTTTGATGAGCTTCTGCATCAACATTTTCTTCTGTTGGGACCTTCTTCACAGTTAACAATTAAGTGATTTTCAAATAGAAATATTTGACAGTTAGATATGTAATCTAAGAGCCACGAAAAGTGTGCTTTGGAATGTGTTGACTTGCATTGCTCAGAGACTTGCAAACTTGAGTTGGTTTGCATTCTGACTGTATAGATTCTTTTTCCACTTCTGTATAAAACATTTCCCTTCCAAACTAAGTTATTGTGATTTGACTCGAAATGAATACAAATGATATTATTATCTTCTTTTCACTATTCATGAATTCTTATTCTGTTCCTTCAGGTCTTGGCTTACGCTCAACAGGCAAGGCAAACTTCCAACTATGAGCAGTCAGCTCTCAATGAGCGTATGCAGGACTACATAAGGCAAGTTGATCAAGAAAGTCGGAGGTCTTTTAGTGGATCTCATGGTTCTCCAAGTAGAGATGCGACGCAGCCTTTTACTAGAGGCTCTCACAAATTGATAGAAGCTGTGATGCATTCTGCTGTTGAGGGAAAGGTACATATGTTAAAGTGATTTAGATCATGTTCATACTCTCATGAATCTAACTAGCACAATCCATATTACTACTGGCTCAAAAGATCATAAATGCGCAAGGAAATAAAAATAAAATATAGCTGTTATGGGCTCGGGTTGAACTCATCCCCTAAGATTGTTTCAACAGGAGAGGGTTGCCAACCAACATTTATGCTCAACAAAAATAATGAATATCAATTTCCCTTTCATGATATCGCGGATTGTGTTTTCTGGAAATTGCTATTCACATTATTCATTTTATGCATTTTACTATATTTTGAGCCAAGTTTACTATGTTTGAGCCCAAGTCCTTATTGCAACTAGGAGTTTGGTCTAAAGATATATAGCGCATAACTGATACTTCAATAGTTTAGGTACAAACCATTAAACAAGGATATCTTTCTAAACGCTCTTCCAGTTTGAGAGGTGACTGGAAAAGAAGATTCTTTGTTCTCGACAGCCGGGGCATGCTGTACTATTACCGGAAGCAGTGGAGCAGGCCAACTGTAAGTCATGAAATAAGGAAAAAGAAAGAGAATTGGATTGCTATTCACTGTGAGGTTAAGACCTTTTTTCTATCATATGAAATCCTCTGTTGGTAACTAAATCATGGCATTTTTCAGTTCCAAGGTACAAGCAGTCAGATTACTGCACATAGAATGTCCCCCTCTGAACCAGGTTCGGGGCTGTTAAGTCGGTGGCTTTCATCTCATTACCATGGCGGTGTACATGATGAAAAATCCGTTGCACGTCACACAGTGAATCTGCTCACGTCGACAATAAAAGTTGATGCAGAACAGTCGGATCTAAGATTTTGTTTCAGGATTATTTCACCCTCTAAAAATTACACTTTGCAGGCAATTCAATTTGCATCTGTTATTTTTGAGTATTGTCTTTTTCAGTGAATCCATGAAAAATGGATTATTTTTCTGCCATCTTTTCTAACAGTTGTGCAATCTCTATGGACATAATGCTTGGTGTAATTTTGATATTGTTCTCGCTTGTGTAGGCAGAAAATGCTGCAGATCAAATGGATTGGATTGATAAAATAACAGGAGTTATTACCTCTTTGCTGAGTTCACAATCACCTGAAAGGGTAACCATAATAAAAATCCTAGACTGATAAGGGCGCTGTTGGATATCCTTTCTCTTTGAAATTTACTTCCTTCTAGAGAAAGATGATTTCGAATGAAGAATGAGTTTTTCTTGAATTTCAAAAGAAAATTTAATTGAAAATAGTTAAATTAATATAAAGATCATAAAATTGTGAATGAAACTGAAAAAAAATGATATGCAATTTGAGGAGGAGGAGGAGGAGCTCCCTAAATTTTCCCCCTTTGTTTCTTTTTATTCACTTTCATGACCTTGATTGATTTGTATGTTGGCAGTTCTGCTTTAGTCCGGTTAGTGAAAATAGTTCCTTTGCAAGTCCTGATCATAATATAAGGGTCATCCAAGAATGCACATCGGAAAAGGATCATATAACAAGAGGCATGTTGCGAGTGAACAGAAGTTCCCTACAGCTGCAGAACAGCTTAAAAAATGAGAAGCCAATTGATGCATTGAAGAAATTGCCTGGTAACGATAAATGTGCCGACTGCGGTGCACCTGAACCAGATTGGGCTTCGTTGAATCTCGGGATTCTTATATGTATAGAATGCTCTGGCATTCACCGTAATCTTGGTGTGCATATATCCAAGGCAAGTAGTTCTAGTTTTTATGCACATAAGCTACATGTTTATGGTGTTGTTATTTTTTCACTCTATTCATTACTAAAAAAATTGTTTTAAGGTATATACCACTGGGGTTGGGTGGGGTTTATGTTATGTGTCTAGGGTACATCCACTAGTCACCATTGGGAAAATTCAAAACACATGAACTGATAATATGAAAAGAAGGCTCACATAGTAAAAGTTAAAGGCACTTCTTTTCTAGATCTTCCAGTGGTAACTATATGACTAATGATATCCGCGAAAAATTATTTTGTAGATCAACTTATTTCAAATGCTTTCTGTTCTTTATGGATTAAAAACTTACTTCTCTCATTTTTCACGTGCCTATTCTTATAAGTATGTATATGTATTAATTTATAATACTGAATTAAAAGAGAACGACGAAATTACCATAGCACTTGGGTAATTTATCCCTGGATGAACTCCAATTAGTCAAACCACATCCCATATCCATGGCATTCTTTCATTCATATATTCAAAATCTATTCAAAATTTAACATCGTATTCAGAACAGGCATATGAGCGTGCTTCATTCTTATATCCATTTACGCATTAGTTGTGGTAGTGAGTCATTTCGTATTTCAACAAGTTAAGTTAGATGTGTCATTTTGTGAATCTTTGATCATTAGAACTTTTTAGTTGTTAGATTTATATAGGTAGAGGAAGGAGTGCGGTCCCACTGGGGGAAGCGCATCTTAAGAGGGCGAGCCTAGTTGCTGAGGTTCTGCCCCAATACAAAGGGAGTAATCCACTAGGTTTATAAATGAGCCCATTTACCCTAGAGAATCAATGTGGAAAACTCAGTGATATTCTAATGCGCCCCCTCACTTGTGACTCATGCGGTCAGTCCTTTACTTCGGTTGTAGGTTGAAAACCTATTCTAGTCATTAGCCATGGCCTAATCTCAAGGTCCCATCTAGAGCAGTCATGGGAGTGAAGTGTTTTTAAGGGCGAGCCTAGTTCAACTATGTTTCATCCCAAAACCCAAAACCAATTGGTGATGGGAGAAATAGCCAGCTAGACTTATAAAATAGGCCCGTTTAGAATTGGTGTGGTAAAATTTACAAGTGATATTCCATTATTAGTCACTCATGAAATCATGTTGATGATCTAAAATGTGAAGAAATGTTGGGGTGAAAGTACAATACTTCAATTCAAACCAATAGTTTTCCTTTTTCCTCCCCGAGTGATGTTCTTCAGTGTCTTTCATTTCTTTCTTGTTCGCTTCACCTATATCTACAGAAGTGGGCATTCAATATAATATGGAATTAAGCAGAAACAACATAATTGTTAATGCGGTTGTAAACCAAAGGCAAATTTGCCCCTAATATCACGACCTTTATCGAAGTTGCAATTTAGTCATGACCTTTTCACTTTTGCAAATTATATCACAATCTTTAGTTTGTTGCAAATAGTCTGTTTTCATAGAAAAGCTGATGTGGTCGAACAACAAACTGAAGATTGTGATATAGTTTGCACGGGATATGCAAATCGGTGTACCAATTTGCAACAAACTGAAGATTGTGATATAATTTGCAATAAGTGAAAAAGTCGTGATGAAATTGCAATTTCGAAAAAGGTCATGATATTGAGGGCAAGCCTAAACCAAATAATTGAACCACGTCGTATCTTTTGGTAAATTCTCTTGAGTTCTATCTTTTATGATTTTTGTAAAGTCGATATACATATGGAGTTGAATGCTTTTATATGTGGAAGTATCCGTGCTATATGCTTAAACAAGTGTTGGATGTGTTATATATTTGGACCTGTTAGTCACCGCAGCCTTTGTTGTTGATTTTAATGCAGGTAAGATCCCTAACTCTGGATGTGAAAGTGTGGGAACCATCTGTGATTACTTTGTTCCAGGCCCTGGGTAATGTCTTTGTAAACTCAATATGGGAAGGGTTGTTGAGAGCAAGTAGAACTGTTCAGGCAGATGAACTACCAATACGGTAAAAATTGTAAGAGTGTATTTACTTGAATGTTAGATGCTTTGTCTATGACAGTTGTAACTTTGTTTCTGTAGGTCATTTGAATCTGATAAGTACAAACAGTTTTTCAGCAAACCACACCACAATGATCATATATCAGTCAAAGAGAAGTTCATTCAGGCAAAGGTATGCTCCAAACATTAAACTCTTTTACTCCCTTTTAGTGTTTTAATATTTAGAAATATAGTTTCTGACTTTTGCAGTACTCCTACCATGATATAATTTCACTCATTTCTCATCAATACTTTCATCCTCCCGAAGCAATAATGTGCTCAATAATGTGCTCATTTTTTCCCCTGGAAATTTGGGGAGAATAATACGTAGCGCAAAAAAAATGTAAGTTCAACAAAAAAACGTGGAAGACAATTTGAACTTTTGGAGGAGCGTCCCACTCCCCTCAGAACTTTCTCATTAAGATAGTGTGCGTCACAAATAGGAATTAAGCGATAAGACTCCCTCTTACCTAACCTACTCTCTACTCCACTACCCCACCTATTTTTCTGGGCACGGTGTGGACTTGAACTGCACATATGATTCCATGAGATGCTCGCCCCAAGCACCCAATACAAAAACAAATGGTTCGAATGTACTAACTTGTTGGAATCCAAATATTCTCTCTATAAAATCTAAACAAAACTCATGAGCTCTCAATGAAAATTCTCTAAACACTCCGAGGGTGCTTGAATACCAAATATCCAATCTCTTTTAACTAATTACTTAATTTTATAACTCAAAATCTAACTCAAATTTAACTCAACTCAAACCTTCTCAATATTATCAATATAATTAAATAATACCAATCAATCATCCTCACGCATCACATCAACTTTAATTCACTGTTTATCCACTCACATAATTTTAACTACCCATTACTACCAATCACCTCTCTCCTACTTTTACATCAAATTAACTTTAATCATTTTTTTAAATATTATTTTAGTCAAACTCAAAATCCCACTAAAACCTAATCCAACCAACTTTTTTAAAATTAACCCTGGTTACCAAAAAGTACAATCAAAACTCAAACAAATTTTTATCCAAGCACACCTTCAGTATAAACAATGGAATAACTATAAACAATGGAATAGCTGGCTCAAAAAAGATAATCATTTTAATTACACTTATAATATTATATTTTTCTAACACAAATATTATTTGCAACTCTGCTAATTTGATTTAAATTTTTTAAAATTCTTTCCAAACATGATCATATGTGGTATAGATGTCAAACCGAAGATTGTCAAAAGATAATTTAATAAATCATATTTGAAAAACGGAATATAAATAAAAGAAGTTATTAATTTTTAAAATATGATAAAAAAGTATGGTACTTAATATATGAAATAAATGAAAAATAATAATATAAAAACTTGATAAGATTAGAATTTGGGAAAAGGATAAAATGACAAACATAAATGCATACTTACCAAAATTGCAAATAAATTATTTATTTCAAATACCAAACTTAATTTCAAAGCAATAATGTTTATACAAACCGTGTTACAAAGTATATAATTTTGTCATGTCAACATCCGAAGTGTGCAAACCTGCCACTTAGGATAATCACGTTTTTAATTAATATATAGAGGGATTTTGGATTAATGCTAAAATATTTTTTCTTAAGTATTCATTTAATAATTTTTGTTCTATAACAAACTTCATGTTTTGGGAATCCTAAGTGAATTTTCTTACACTGGATGTAGTTACTTGGAAAGGGGCAAAGGCAGAAACTCCAGGTTTTAATCCTAATTGGAATCTGTGATAGAGTGGTTTAAGAAAAGAATAAATTTAAATAAATTGAAAAAGAAACAGTTCTAATAGGCGTAAGCGTCGAACTGGAGAGAAACTTCCGAAGATTCCGACTCTATCGTGTCCTCCATTTGATTCGTGATTCTGGTGGGCCGGACCAAGTCATGGAGTTAAGGGTTTAAGAAAAGGACCATATTGAAATACATTTAACTTAATTGAAAAAGGAATTAGCAAACTCATTCAACACATGATAACCCTAACTGATAAGTCAATGTTTGTTTAAATAATAAATAGAGCCTTACAACAACAACAACAACATAACCCTTAGTCCCAAGTAAGTCGGGGTAGACTAGAGATGAAACCCAAGAGAACCATCGGTAAGAGAAACACAAAAAGGGGTTGAAACAAAAGGAAGAGATTGGAGCAAAGAGAAAACAGCAAAAGTTACGGTTCTGGCACGTTGATTGCTAGCCTCCAAGCGCTCCTATCCACCGCTAACTCCTTGGAGATATTCCAATCTTTAAGGTCTTTCTTAACCGACTCTTCCCAAGTGAGTTTAGGCCGACCTCTACCTCTCTTTACGTCTTCGAACCGCTGTAGAACTCCCTTACGCACCGGTGCATCAGGAGGCCTCCGTTGGACTTCCGAACCACCTTATTCGATGTTGAACCAATTTCTTCTCAATTGGAGCCACCCCGACCCTATCTCGAATATCTTTATTCCGGATTCTATCCCTTCTTGTGTGCCCGCAGAACCAACGCAACATACGCATCTCTGCTACACTTAGTTGTTGGACATGTTGCCTTTTTGTAGGCCAACATTCAGCACCGTATAGCATTGCCGGGCGAATCGCCGTCCTATAAAACTTACATTTTAGCCTTTGTCGTACCCTCTTATCACAGAGAACGCCCGAAGCTTGCCGTCATTTCAACCAACCGGCTGCAATTCTATGCCTAACATCAGCATCAATGCCGCCATCCTTTTGTAGCATCGATCTTAAATACCGGAAAGTCTCCTTCTTGGCCACCACTTGCCCGTCAAGGCTAACGTCATCATCATCATGTGGAGTCATGCTGAAAGCGCACGTCATGTACTCGGTATTCGTCCTACTAAGTCTGAAGCCTTTCGACTCTAACGTGTCCTTCCACAACTCTAACTTCCTATTAACCCCTGCTCTACTCTCGTCAACTAGCACCACATCATCAGCAAAGAGCATACACCAAGGGATATCACCTTGTATGTCCCTTGTGACCTCATCCATCACCAAGGCAAATAAATAAGGGCTCAATGCTGACCCCTGGTGTAGTCCTATTTTAATTGGGAAGTCGCTGGTATCGCCCCAACATGTTCGGACACACGTTATCGCATCCTTGTACATATCCTTGATGAGGGTAATGTACTTAGATGAGACTTTGTGCTTTTCTAAGGCCCACCACATGACATTCCTCGGTACTCTGTCATAAGCCTTCTCAAGGTCGATAAAGACCATGTGCAAGTCCTTCTTTTGGTCCCTATATCTCTCCGTCAACTGTCGTATTAGGAAAATCGCCTCCATGGTCGACCTTCCAGGCATAAAACCAAATTGGTTTTGGGTCACACTCGTCACTCATCGTAGGCGATTCTCGATAACCCTCTCCCAGAGCTTCATCGTATGGCTCATCAACTTAATCCCACGGTAGTTACCACAACTTTGAACATCTCCCTTGTTCTTGAAGATCGGTACTAAAGTACTTCTCCTCCATTCATCAGGCATCTTGTTTGACCGAAAAATGAGGTTAAAAAGTTTAGTTAGCCATACTAACGCTCTGCGATCCAAGCATCTCCACACCTCAATGGGGATACCATCAGGGCCCATTGCTTTACCTCCCTTCATCTTCTTCATAGCCTCTCCGATCTCTGCCTCCCGAATTCTCCTCACCACGCGTCTATTGGTATCCTCAAATGAGTCATCCAACTCTAGGGTAGGACCCTCACTCTCCCCATTAAACAATTTGTCGAAGTACTCTTGCCATCTGTCCTTGATCTCCCCATCCTTCACCAGTGGCCAATCCGACCCATCCTTAATGCATTTGATTTGGTTGATGTCCCTTGTCTTCCTCTCCCGAATCCTAGCCATCCTATAAATGTCCTTCTCCCCCTCCTTCGTGCCTAGGCACTGATAAAGGTCATCATATGTCTGATCCTTCGCTACACTCACGGCACGCTTTGCAGCCCTTCTCGCTATTTTATAGCTCTCAATGTTGGTTACACTCTTGTCAAGGTGGAGGCGCTTGAAACACTCCTTCTTCTCCTGAATAGCCCTTTGCACCTCGTCATTCCACCACCAAGTGTCCTTCGCTTTCTGCTTGCTTCCCCTACTCACACCAAGTACTTCTGCAGCCACCTTCGTAACACATGTTGCCATCTTTAGCCACATGTCATCTGCATCTTCTCCTTCTTCCCAATGCCCCTCACTTAGCATCCTATCCCTAAACGTCTGGTCGTTTCCCCTTTAAGCTTCCACCACTTCGTTCTCACGGTCTTGGCACATTTGTCCCGGTGGACACGTGTTCGGAATCGAAAATCCGCCACCAACAGCTTATGCTGGGGGACAACACACTCCCCAGGTATCACCTTGCAATCTACGCAAACGCTTCTATCCTCCCTCCTTGCAAGGATAAAGTCGATCTGACTTGAGTGTCGTCCACTATGGAAGGTCACCAGGTGAGATTCCCTCTTCTTAAAGAGGGTGTTCGCTATCAACAAGTCGTAGGTCATCGCAAAGTCCAACACACCCTTCCCCTCTTCGTCCCTACTACCATACTGGAACCCTCCGTGCACTCTCTCGAAACCTACCTTAGTCGCACCCACATGGCCGTTTAGGTCCCCTCCTACAAAGAGCTTCTCGCTGGCAGACACTGTACTAACCAAGGCATCCAGATCCTCCCAGAATTGCCTCTTTGCGCTCTCACTAAGACCTACCTGAGGGGCATAGGCACTGATCACATTTATGGTCAAATCTCCAACTACCAATCGGACTAGGATAAGCCGGTCGCCTTGCCTCCTAACATCGACAACTCCATCCTTAAGGCTCCTATCGATCAAGATGCCTACACCATTCCTACTCGATGAAGCCCCAGTGAACCAAAGCTTGAAGCCAGTATCCTCCACCTCCTTCGCGACCCTTCCATTTTGTCTCCTGGACGCATAGGATATTTACACGCCTCCTAGTAGCTGCATCGACTAGCTCACGTAGCTTACCCGTTAGGGACCCTACGTTCCAACTACCTATACGGACCCTAATTAGTTCGACTAGCTTCCTTGCCCTTCGCGCCCGTCGAGAGAGATGCGAAGACCCTTGCTCATTTTCCACTACACCCGGGCGCCGATGTAGCGCGCCACTAAGGAAATGACGACCCGGTCCTTGCTCACTTAACACCATGCCCAAACCACGACATGGCGCGTCCTCGAGGGGGAGACGACCCGGCCCTTGCCCATTTGACACCATACCCGGGTTCCGATATGGCGCGTCGCTAAGAGGGTTATGCCCAAACGAATTTCTCATGTGTTTCATCTACATAAAACGGCTAAGTTTTACGTTGGCTCGCCAAGCCTATCACAACCCTCCTCCTTTACCAGGGCTTGGGACCTGCTATGTTGAGACAACATAGGCGGAGTTAATAAATAGAGCCTTAACCCTTAAAATAATCCTAATGGGCACTGTACCCCTACTGGCCCAAAGCTCAATTAATTATTCAATAAAATAAGATCTGCTCTTCTATCAGTGTATGCACTAGCCAAATATTACATTGACGCACGTGTGTTGGCTTAAGACCATCAGAATCTTGGGGTATCTCTTGTTTTATCAGCATTTCTGGTTGGTGGGCTGTAATCATAAGAAAAATTTTCTTCTCCCTCTCTGGTTTAGGTTTTAGCTTCTGGCTTTTAGCCAGTCTAATTGAGTTGTACTCCAGTATGCAGAAAAGCGTTTTATTCACAAACTGAAGGACACCCAACAGAATCTCCTTTCAGTTGCCAAACAGTTGTGGGAAAGTGTGCGATTAAACGATACAAAATCTGTGTACCGGCTGATTGTCACTTGGCAGGTCGACGCCAATGCAGTCCGTGGTCAGGCATCTTTAACTTTAGCCAACGTAATGAGATTGCATGATCACGAGGATTCTGATGACAACGATGACTTCCATGATGTGGTAGATGATAATGATGATGGTGGTAATACCTTTTCGAAACCATCACTGGTGGGCCCACAAGGAGAAAACGAGAACCCGTTTGTCGACGATGAGCTTCGCGACGGATGCTCGTTGCTCCACCTGGCGTGTCAAACGGCTGATATTGGCATGGTTGAGCTTCTTTTGCAGCACGGGGCAAATGTTAATGTTTGTGACTCGAGGGGCCAAACCCCACTGCATCACAGTATTATGAGGGGTAGAATTGGAATTGCAAAGCTGTTGCTCATGAGGTACTTTTTTCTGTTTCTTTCGTGTCTTTTTTTTTTTTCTCAATTTTGTGGTCGACGAATTGAAAGTATAGCACTAAGAAGATGGGTGATTTTAACTTGGTGACTTTTTTCTCTTGAGCCCTTTTAGGTTCTTATGTTGCAGTTCTAATCATACAATTTTGTTTACCCTTTTGATAGATCTTTAGGATGTTTTGTACTTTCTGAGGATAATATTAGTCCTATATCTTTTTGGTGTGGCAACTTAAGTGCTTCTAGTCAATGTAAACAGTTTTTCAAAGTTTTGTCGGGATTTTCAAGATGCGAAGGTCTTCTTTTTCGAGCATCTATTTGGCCTTCAAACGCATTTTGGGAATAATAAATTGGGAATAACATTTCCTTATGAGCTTTGTCATTGTTTGTCTATATCATCTGTGAGAATTTTTTGTTGTATATTTCCTAAAATGGATCAATTTCATAATTTATTCAGGGGAGCCGATCCTGAAGCCATTGACAAGGAAGGTAGAACTCCTTCACAGCACCTTGCAGAGTCCTCCATTGATGATGTCGAGCTCCTTGCCCTTATGAAAAATGCTCATAATCATAGATAGCAGCAGTACTATTTGCTGCTGAGTTACAGCTGGAAACTCGTAATGCAGATCTTGGATGGGTAATATAGTGTGGTTTATGGCGTGACGAGCCTTTTTACCAACAAAAGGCGATGAAAATCTCATCATACCATTGTTTGATAGCTTAAACTTGATTATTTTTCTTTCTCAGAGTGATTTGAGCACTTTCGGCCCATGCCTCATGGGCCTTAAAACTTTTATTTTTTTTCCCTTGAATTGATTGAGAGACGAGAATCGCCCAATGTGAGATGTCCCCTGTATGATATCCCTGTAATTGCAGATCATGTAGGAATAAAGTTCCATGTTGTATAATCGTATAATGTATGTAACTGCTAAGTTATTTGGTCAATCAAAAGAGAAACGGATGTTTGAGTTTGTGGTGGGGATAAAAGCAGTAATAGGATGAGCAATGAACATTAATTATATACTAACGCATGATGCATGTGGAGCTATGGTGATTGTATGTCTACCCGTTTGGAAAAAAAAATAAAATAAAATTATACATTATTAAATATTTATTTGTACACAATATTCTATGTTTGGTTTTTTGGCAATCAACATCACACAAACTAATATTTTTAAACCTTGGCGATTTGTAACGCGAGAAACAACTACACACAACTGATTGTGTCTTTAAAAGGTGTCTTTACATCGTAAGGAGTAAGCATCATCCGAGGAACCAACACCTTATCACCCGCATGATCTCCAGTTAAGCGGATAGCTTTGTAACAACCAATCGAGTCTCATTGCATAACTTCATAGAGATATCCATGCTTCACATTAATATTATTGGTGTTCCTATCTTCAAATGCAACTCATGGTTAGACACTCCCATACATTTGATAGTATTGAAGAACTCAGGCGTGTGGAGATCAGATAAAAAGTCGTTATTAGAATCCGACTTGCACATTTTGTACAATGTACGACCACAAGCCAAATTCAACCCCTTCATGTATTGATTGATGGACACAACAACCTCCAATGTAGGGGCTAGTATAGCTCGGTCCTTCAAATAACTCAGATCATCAGTTGCATCTTTATACATTGGATATGTGTTTTCATCTATTTGTGCTATAGGATCATCAGAGGGTGCAAGCAATATATCATCAGGTATGTCTATAGTTACACATCCATCATTTGAACACCGAATAGTTCCATCTCCAATGCTAGATATCCAATCAGCGGACCGAGTTAACTCTCCACGTTCATTCGTATCACCAAGACTTTGAAGGCGCATGTTTTTTGTTAGCCTCAGAACTGTACAACCTCACCATATGTTAGAAGAATTAATTGCATTAGCAATGTCTGGACGACTCCCATTTGAAATGATAAGAAGGATGTGACGAAAGTCTCCACTAAATACAACTGGCTTGCCTATGGCTTGCAGCTATTTGCTCCCATGATAGCTTGAACGGAGGCTTCTACAACTTGGAAGTAATATTTGTGCATCATTTGAGCCTCATCCCATATTATTAAAGAACAAAGTATTATAAACTTAGCAAGAGGACTTGTCTGATTTATCTCGCACATGGAGTTCTCATACAAAATCAAGGATATGCGAAATCTTGAATGTGCAGTTCTTCCACCAGAAAACAAAAGATAAGTTATTCCGCTTAATGCAACACATAGAACTATCTTCCCTTTAGATCTCAATCCCGTAGCTAAAGTCCTCCACATGTAGGTTTTGCCAGTTTCACCATAACAATAAAAAAAAAAAAAAAAAAAAAAAAAAAAAAAAAAAAAAAAAAAACCACCTCCTATTTGAGATTCAACAATTATCATAATCTTTGAATAAAAGTCGCGTTGTTCATTGTCATACGCGTGAGGAGTGCATCGTGCTCGACAACTAACGCCTTTCGATCATAATTCAGTTCATCCAATATCAAACGATTAGAACTGGTATTAGTACTGTTATTTTCCGGAAAAGGCATAATAGAGAAGTCTTGAAGAGTTGACCCATGTTGCCTCAATAATGTCTCAAGCTCTGTAAGAGCTAAATTTTTTATTTCGTCATAGCTCTACTTCAAACCTAAAAAGATAAAAATCCTTTAGCATAAGAAAAAAAAAAATCAGATAAAGGGACATATAAGCACTGATACATTTTATGGAGATACACATGATAGTATTCAAATAATATGAAGAATGTAAAAAAGACAAATTTGCTTACCATCATTGTTGAAAAGACGACGCTGCTTGTAAAGAATGTCGTCGGATAGAAATTCTCAACACTTTTCCACACTTCCTCGGGTCTACGTACTGACCCAAAAACCAACAAAGGTGTAAACATGCTCCTAAGAGAATCAACCAAAGCCCATTGACTTGCGTCAGTTATTCCATCAATATACTCACGATCATCACCCATGAAACCATGAGCACAACAAGCATCACGATATGACAAAAATTGGACATCAACTATCTTCATATAATTCTCGTGGCAAGTTGCTTCATAGGTGGCATTGATCAAGCACCTCAAATAATAATTATTGCCAGGGCCTGGCATCACGTGCTCGACACATACTATACTATATTGCCCTTCTTTTTTCTAGGTTTTCACTCTCTAGTTTTGGTGTTCCAAACAAATTTAGACGGAGCCTCAACGTAAATAAGTTCCCTTACTATGGAATACTTCTTAATAGCCTCTACCCATGCCAAAAATTGGCGGATGGTCTATTTAGGACATTGTCGATATGCTCATCATCATTAAAAAGGGATCAGGTCAACCAGGTTGACCCAGCCAGGTCAATGTCTGGGGTTGACCGGGTCAAGGCCGGGTTAACCGGGTTTGACATCCGAATAGCCCACCAGGACTGATTCAGGCTCCGGGTCGACCGGGTCCCGAGTCAGCTCGTCGGGCCGATCCGGGTTGAAAAACTATGTTCACGCCTTTAAAGCCGCTAAATTTTAAAATCTTAAATGAGAAAAACAATGTTACGCCTAATTAAAATATTATACAAACTAATTGTTGTCTCAAGATTCCAAAACTTGTGTGTTTTTCATGATCTTCCCTATATGTCCTTATTTATCTTTCTCAATTAAGGTTATGTTTAGTAAGCATATAAGCTATAAGCTAGTTATATCTTATTTGATTAGCTTATAAGCTTCCAGTATTCAAATATGTTTGGTTTGGTAGGATGAGTTTTTTTAAAAAGCTCGAACTTATCTCATAAGTTAATTGAGTAGTTTTTCAAATAAGCCCATTGAATTTTTTTTTTTCAACTAGCTTATCAAGTTATAAACTATCAGTTATAAACTCAAAATTCACTAGAAAACTATAAACTAATTTATCAACAATAGACTAGCTTATCAGCTAAATTTACTAGTTTAAATACTCTACCATGAGAATGGTAATGGAAAATGACAAAATTGGATGGAGGGTGTATAAACTATCTATGTTACCAAATTAATATAAAGTAATAAAATTTGGTGTAGAATAAAGCCACAAAATACTCCACGCAACCTATATTATAGATGAAGAACATGAGTAACTTATTGAGAAATTATTCAAAAGTCAAAACTCCCAATTTTAGACAATAACATGGACAATGGAACACCATATCTGAATACGACAACTGAGTAGAAACTGAATGACCATAAAAATACGAAGATACAATAGAAAGAAAATATATTTTTGGTGAAAGAAATGCTCGGTAAAAGACGGTTCCTTATAGTCCCATTCGTAGTCTTCAACGCATTTTCAGCATAATATTTAAAAAAACCAAATCTCTTATGTCGTTGGGTCCTAGGGTGTTTTACCACCCTTATTGCTGCAGTTTAAATGTGTCTTAAACAAATAAAATCGAATTATTATTTTTGGAGTTTACTAGTACGTAGTCCGTGCGATACACGGAACATAAATGTTAAATGAGTCATTTCTACAGAGCTTGTCTGTTAAGTAGCTCGTGTGATTCACGGGAGATATTAAATTAATAGACAATAGGGCTTGTCAGTTAACGCCTAAAAAAATAATAGAGTTTGATCATCTATTTTTTTACCTCTTTCATCAACGTCATCTTTTTTGTCGAGACATTAAACCTGAGCCTGGTAGTGGTAGCGCTAGACCGTAAATTAATTAATATATTATCTCGTTCACATGTTTATAATAATATAAATTTGATTTCATTATATCTATTTATTCCTTTATATAAGAAAAATAACAATTTTACGTAATATTGTTCCTCGTATAATACTCATATTATTTTATTATAAAATTTATTGTAATAGCATGCTGACCCGTTTATATTATTATAAATAATATTTTAACATATATATTTATTTTTAAATACAAAATAATAATAATTTTACATATTTTGGTTCATCATAATACTCAAATACTAATCTATCAAAAAATCTATTATCATATAATGTCATTATTATTTATAACACTTGTAGAAGTAATATATTTGTTATATAATGATAAATATGTAATGTATATTAATATTATTTAGTGATGTAATTAATTTAAAAAGATATAAGCAGATTTAATGTTTGGTAGGAATGTGATTATATGTAAGTTGAGATAAAATGAAATGTATCAAAAATATTTGCGTATGATATTTTCCTTTAAATGTTTGAAATGAATTTGAAATTCAAATTACAAATCAACTTCCAGTTATTCAAATAATTTTAAAAAAGTTACCAATTGTAGTAAAATGTACGTGACAATATATTATAAATATACATGACGTCAGTAATGTTATGAATCTTTAAGTTCCTAAAATATATATTGTTTAGATATGAAACTAATTAACTTATATGTTAAGATAATATATAAATATATGTGCTGTACGAAATATACACGTGACAAGTTATTATATTTGTTTATATATTGTTTGTATATTTGTTTGTATTGTTTATTATATTTGTATATAAATATATTGTTTATATATTTGTCTGTATTGTACGATAAATTATTATATTTGTTTATATATTATTTAAATATATATTGTTTAGATATGAAACTAATTAACCTATATGTTAAGATAATATAAATAAATATATGTATTGTATGAAATCTTTAACGTGTTTGTTAAAATTTTCCCCTAAAAAATTCAAAATACATTTAGGCATGTTTTGTTTGAAGTTTGAAATTCAAATATGCATCTATATAACAAATTCCATGATTTATGCTAGCATTAAATGCTACTTGATTTTTTATTAAAAAATTAGAAAACATACCAGAAATGCAATGCAATTAATATTCCCTATTTTTTTTCTTACTATTTTTGAAAAATGTTAATTCTTATTATATATATATAGATTTGGCATTATGGATTAATACTTGGCTAGTGATCCGTTAGTCCACACAAATGCTTACAAAAATATTCATGGTTTTGGAATAGTAGTAGATAGATAGAACACTGGACTAATTCAAATTATAAATATATTATAAAAGTTAATAACATTCATATATATTATCAAATTTTCATGTATCACAGGTCAAATTAATCATCTTTTAATGATATTCGATTTGCTATCCATATACATATAAAATGAACATATATTTACCTTTACAAAGAAATAATATTTATCAATTAAAAAAATATACTTATCAAGTTCGTTGTATAATATAAATTAAAAAACTTATAATAATATAATAGAATAAGTTGACAAACGTCATTTCAAATATAAATAGTAATGTAAATTTTTTAAAATTATTTAAAACTTGAACAAAAACTTCTCCTTAAAAAAATAAATTAGGTGCAGTTCTTATTTATTGTACACGGTGTTGGAATTTACTGCTTATCGAATTTATGAAACTACTTATAATTTATAACTGGACAATTATGATATATAATTATATTTATATAAACTACTCTTAACACAACGATTTTCTTGGCAAATCAAAATCTTAAAAAAGCATTATTTATCTCCTAGTCGATTTTCAATTTTCATTGCAGAAGATAAAGTGAATGAGGAAAGAGCATATTCACAACAATGAACAATCCATAAAAGGCAGCATATATTTGGGGTGTTTTGCATGACAAGCATATGAACCCACGTCTCCCTTTTCCACCTTTTATATATACTTAGCTGTGAATTGTAATCATTTGCTTTCATTTACTCATTAAAAATGACAGACAAAAACAACCAAAACAGAAAACCAGAATCTGGTGTCCTCACTTGCCAACTTACGTGGGACGTCCCATAAAACCCTCCAGAAATAAAAGCTAAAGCTCTCATTTTTATCTTTTTTCAATAATCATTATTTGAACCATATACGTATTCATATACTCATACATATACGTATACACTCATAATATTCCCCACTTAAGACGTTGGGAGCTAATCTTAGTGTTGTCACCACTGGCTGATAAAGCCATTTCCTTCTCTCTCTTTTCTCCCCCTTGAAGTGTTTGTGAATTTGTCTGTGTGACTTTTCTTGAATTTTTGGTTTTCTATTTCAGAGGACAAAAAGTGCTCTTCTTTTTCCCTTTCCAACTTACTTTTTTTTTTTTTTTAATTTATTTGATGATATGCTTCCAAGAGTTGATAGCATAGTTTGGAACATGGAAGAAGGCAAAGAGGACGAGCAAGCTTCTTCTTGGTCTCAAAACAGCAACAACAATGGCGGCCCACTCAGAGACAAACCCGAAACCGAAACCGAGACCGAAACAAATCCACTCTCCACATTCAAGTCCATGCTCGAGGCCCAAAATGATGACTGGTACTTGGCCCAGCCACCAACTCATCAGCTTCTCTTACAGCAACTCGATTCATCTGCGTCCTGTTCCCCATCGTCCGTCTCGCTCTTCAACACTCTCGATCCAAATCATCAGGTTAATAGTTATTTTCTCCAGCAAAAATCTGTGATGAGTAATAGTAGTGCAATACCAAACAGCCCCTTGGAGGGAAGCTTTGATCTTGGCTGCGAAAACGGTTATCTCGAAAGTGCTCTGAACAGGGCAGGTGGGCTGTTGGGGGGTGGTTTTAGTGATTTTGGTGATAATTCCCATTTGGGCAACCTTAATTTGTCCTCAACTCCCAATTCTCAGTTTGTGTCCAACAACTTGTTTCAAGGGAATAATTGTAGCTTTGGTGCTTTTGGGTTAGGTGATAACAACAATAGTGATAGTAATATTGAAAATACTAATAATAGTAATTCATTGTTCTGTAATAGGACTAATAAGATTCTAAAGCCACTTGATAATTTCGCCTCGGTTGGTTCACAGCCAACATTGTTCCAAAAAAGGGCTGCCCTTAGGAAGAATCTCGGGAATAGCACTAATAGTGTGAGTCATTTGGGGTCTTTGAATTTAGGGGGTCCTAGAAATCAGATTAGCTTAAAGTCTCCAGCTAGTGCAAGTAATCTGGAATTAATCAGTGAGGAGAATGAGAGGAAAAGGAAAAGTAGTAGTGTGGATGATATGGACGATTTTAGCCTCGATGGTTCTAACCTGCACTATGATTCTGATGATCAATTCTTGGAGAATAGTACTGTGAGTGGTAAAAATGGTGGAAATAGTTCCAACGCTAACACCACACTCACTGCCGGGGATCAAAAGGGGAAAAAGAAAGGACAGCCGGCAAAAAATTTGATGGCTGAGAGGCGGAGGAGAAAAAAGCTTAATGACCGTCTATACATGTTGAGGTCGGTTGTGCCGAAAATAAGCAAGGTACGAAGAATTCTCCGAATTACCAATTTATTTATTATTTTACGATATGTTATTATTCGACATATTTTTAGCCTTGGAGATATTTTTCGTTAGCCATTCACCTTCATTTAGAGGTTTTTTTTTTCTTTTTTTCTTTTTTGGCTTCATATCTTGTTAAGATCTGTTTTGCTAGGTATTACGTAGATTTGTTAATGGTGTATATCGTTGAATGAGTAGAAGTAACTTTGTTTGATTGGGATATATATTGATAGAGAGCCTTGCACATTAAAGTTGACTGATAAAAGCATTTAATTCACTCACATGTAATCTATGAACTGATGTGAAATTGCATCTTGCATTTTGGACCACAGACAAGATTGTGAGGTATTGGTCATTTGGGAGTCACAAATTGGGAAGTAATGACTTGAGAATTTATTTCATTACTATCACACTGAATGAAATTAAATTTTGCATGCATATTAAACGGTAATATTCCGCTAGCCGTTATTTTGTAATGTTTTTTTGCGACTTTAATTTGTATCCCTATCCAGCATGAGGTCCCATCTCTAACATGTACAGTATTTATTATTGATTTTAGTTGTGTTTTCCAATATATTCTTTTGTTCCCTTTTGTATCTTGCACTTGGTTTTTGCGTGATGTAGAAATTTGTGACTGTAAATTTTCCAACAAAATGCATTCAGGAAAACATATATGTACAAAGGAAATATCTAATGGCCTTAGCAGATTTCCTGTCATTGGTCGGCTGAAGAACTCCACTGAAGTTTGGATTTATTGTTTCGAAAAAGTAAAATAACACGCTCACGAACAATTTAGTAGGTGAAGATAAAGACGACACTTATTTGTTGTGTTATGTGCTCCTCAACAGTTAAAGAATAACATGAATGCAAAATATCTCCATTTTGTTGGGTTGTTGGCAGATGGACAGAGCTTCCATACTTGGGGACGCAATCGACTACTTAAAGGAGCTTTTGAAGAAGATCAGTGACCTCAACAATGAACTCGAGTCCATTCCTGGTAGCTCTTCAGCTACTCCCACATCGAATTTTTACCCTGTCACGCCAGCTGGAACCCCTGGCCTACCAAGCCGTATAAAGGAAGAGCTTTGTCCGAGTGCATTTGCAAGCCCATTGTCAAGCCCAACTGGACAACCGGCAAGGGTAAGAACTTAAGTGTTATGATTAAAAAAATAAAATAAAAAAAGAAAATAAAAGAAAACACTACTTTACGATAAATAGCCACATGAAGGGCTAGTTGTAAAACGTTGAAAAATAACAGACACGAAAGCTGTATTTCTGTATTTGTGTGTGAGGAGTGTTACATTAGGGTATAATAATAATGTGTTACAGGTGGAGGTGAGGCTAAGAGAAGGACGAGCTGTAAACATTCACATGTTCTGTGGCCGAAAACCGGGCCTTTTGCTGTCTACTTTGAGGGCTATGGACAGTCTCGGCCTAGACGTTCAGCAAGCTGTTATCAGCTGCTTCAATGGTTTCGCCTTGGATGTTTTTCGTGCTGAGGTATATATCTATGAGTAATGAGCCTAATATTTGCAGTCAAGTTCAACTTTTATTCTCATTTACACAACATGCAAGGGGAGCTCATGCATAATATAATCACTTGTTTTAAATTTACATAGGCAACTGTGTACTTTTAGCTGATTATCATCTCCTCCTACAGACTATAAATATGCTTCCTCTTGATGAATTCCTTCTAATTACCAAGTATTACTCTTGTGATCATAATCTTTTTCGTTTCTTTTTTTTCAGCAATGGGGAGAAGGCCAAGATCTTAATCCTGATCAAATCAAAGCAGTGCTGTTGGAATCTGCTGGCTTTCATGGGATCGTGTGATATGTATTGTCTCACCTTAAGATCGCTGACATTGATGTTCAATTGTGCTAAAGATCGACATATGTTTTCTCTTTATTTTTTGTTTTTACATTTTTTTTTTTCGTTTTTCTTCTCTTGTTTGATATTTTAGTAGGGATGATGCCCAAAAACAACTGAATAGAAAGCTTCAGTTTTTTCTAATTCATTAACGTAAAAATTTCAACACTAGTCTCACGGGTGTCATTTTTAATTTTTTGTCCTGACGAAATAGAGAAAATCAAAATAGTTCCACGTTTTCAAAAATTAATCAAAAGTTGTTTTTATAATAATTTAAGAAGCTAAAAGAATAACTATTATAAATATCACAACAAGATTTCATTTTTACAAGATAATCCCTCATAGGCATTCCATTTTTCCTTAGAGATTGCAAAATAATCCCTCAAAGTATTGATGAATGTTGGATTTTTTTAAAAGCATATAAAAATTAAAATATAACTAGATAATCATTAAAAAAAATTAATAATTAAGAATCTACGGAGATTCGGACCGAACCAAACCGGATCGAATTGTTCTGACAGTCCCGAATACCGAACCGAACCAAACCGAAAAATAAAAATCTCCGAACTTAACCATCTCGATTTTTTGATACAGTTCCGGAGATTGAATTTAGTGATCTATTTTGGTACGATTCTGGAGATTTGTCCATCTCCGAACCATACTGATCCATGCTCACTCCTAGCTGTGAACGCTTGTTGCTTCCAAATAAGGAAGTTGCTCCCATCAAGCTTCACTGAAATGAGCTGACTATGAAAACAAATAATTTATGACTAAAACTGACATAAAAGCAAAGGATAAGACACATTTAAAGTTATAGTTCGATTCTTAATTCGGTACGGTATGAAACGGCTCAGTTTTGTCCTCAGTACGAATATTTATGAAATATCCAGAACAACACCGATTATTTTTTGGTTCAGTTTGTTCGGACAAAATCAAACGGCCAACGCTTATTTTTCGATTCAGAGTTATTTCAGTTCATTTTCCGGAATGGTTCGGTCCGAGCAGGCGCAGAACCATGGAGACATCTCTCGGCAATGACGCAACATCTTCGACAACAAAGCATATAACTAATGTGAATAATTTTTAAAAAATTAAAATATAATTATAATGAAATGTTAATATACTTTATTAACTTTCAATTTTTGCGCATCTTCTTATTATTGATTTGTTTTGAAACCACTTTTAACAAATTACAAAATATAGAAATAAACTATAGCTTTTAGTTAAGACTATACTTATTTGTGAAACCAAATTGTAAAATTTGAACTCCTAATAAAATGTATATGATCTTTTTTTTTTGTACTTTTAAATATCATTTAAATTGTAAAATAGAAAACAACTGACTTGTAACCTAAAAAGATGATGATGATAGATGATGATGATGATGATGTAATGGGCTAAAGAGAAAATTTTAAAACTAGTCTCACAAGTGTACGGGTGACATTTTTTGTCCCGACTGAATGGTGAACATAAAAATAGTCCCACAACTTTTTGATGTCGGATTTACTATTCTTGGACCAGAAAGCCACATCGCGCATGTTGAGGTTTTTCTTGACACGTTGGCGTCAATCATCACATGTGAGATTAGTTTTTGAAATTTACTATTATATTGTTATGCTTTTCTTTTATTATAAATTATGTATATATTAATTAATATAAATATATTATTAAGTAAGCCATGACAATCATTATGAATATATATAACTATTTATTATAGCTATTTACATTCGATTTCGATTATGAATAAGGATATAATATGCATTAAAATGAAATTAAAAATCATTTTAATTACTTATATTTTGTGATGTGTTATTTTTAATAGTTATTCTTTTAGCTTCTTTTTTAATATTAAATTATTATAAAAACTATTTTTGATCAACTTTTGAAAGTTGTGGGACTACTTTAATTTTCACTAAGACAAAAAATTAAAAAATGTCACCCGACACCTGTGAGACTAGCGTTGAAATTTTTACGTTAATAAACTGGAAAAAACTAAAAACTTTCTAGTCTCAGTTGTTTTTGGGCATCATGCCTACTAAAATACCAAACAAGAGAAGAAAAAAGAAAAAAGAAAGCAAAAACAAGAATATAAATAAAAAACAAATGTCTATCTTTAGCACAATTGATGTTGCTGGAAATTTTAACTACCCTATTTGATCAAAGCTTGAACATGTCAGTGATCTTAAGGTGAGAATACACATCACACTATCCCATGAAAGCCAGCAGACTCCAAGAGCACTGCTTTGATTTGATCAGGATTAAGATCTTGGCCTTCTCCCCATTGCTGAAAATAAGAAACAGAAAAAAAATTATGATCAAAAGAGTAACACTTGGCAATTAGAAGGACTTCATCAAGAGGAAGCATATTTATAGTTTGTAGGAGGAGATGATAATCAGCTAAAAGTACACAGGTGCCTATCTAAGTTACCAATATGTAAATTACAAACAAGTGGTTATATTATTGCATGAGCTCCTCTTGCATGTTATGTAAATGAGAATAAAGTTGAACTTGATTGAAAATATTATGCCTATTACTCATAGATATATACCTCAGCACGAAAAACATCCAAGGCGAAACCATTGAAGCAGCTGATAACAGCTTGCTGAACGTCTAGGCCGAGACTGTCCATAGCCCTCAAAGTAGACAGCAAAAGGCCCGGTTTTCGGCCACAGAACATGTGAATGTTTACAGCTCGTCCTTCTCTTAGCCTCACCTCCACCTGTAACACATTATTATACCCTAATGTAACACTCCTCACACACAAATACAGAAATACAGCTTTCGTGTCTGTTATTTTTCAACGTTTTACAACTAGCCCTTCATGTGGCTATTTATCGTAAAGTAGTGTTTTCTTTTATTTTCTTTTTTTATTTTTAGTTTTTTAATCATAACACTTAAGTTCTTACCCTTGCCGGTTGTCCAGTTGGGCTTGACAATGGGCTTGCAAATGCACTGGGACAAAGCTCTTCCTTTATACGACTTGGTAGGCCAGGGGTTCCAGCTGGCGTGACAGGGTAAAAATTCGATGTGGGAGTAGCTGAAGAGCTACCAGGAATGGACTCGAGTTCATTGTTGAGGTCACTGATCTTCTTCAAAAGCTCCTTTAAGTAGTCGATTGCGTCCCCAAGTATGGAAGCCCTGTCCATCTGCCAACAACCCAACAAAATGGAGATATTTTGCATTCATATTATTCTTTAACTGTTGAGGAACACATAACGCAACAAATAAGTGTCGTCTTTATCTTCACCTACTAAATTGCTCGTTAGCGTGTTATTTTACTTTTTGGGAATAATAAATCCAAACTTCAATGGATTTCTTTATGTGTTGTGTGCGCAAGTGCCTTTGTGAGGGAAAAATCCGTAAGGCCAGTCGACCAATGACAGCAAATCTGCTTAGGCCTTTAGATATTTGCTTTGTATATATATGTTTTCCTTAATGCATTTTGCTGGAAAGTTACAGTTTCAATTTTCTACTTCACGCAAAAACCAAGTGCAAGATACAAAAGGGAAGAGAAGAATATATTGGAAAACAGAACTAATAACAATAATAAAATACTGTACATATTAGAGATGGGACCTCATGCTTGACAGGGATACAAATTAAAGTCGCAAAAAACATTGCAAAAGTACGGCTAGTGAAATATTACCGTTTAATATGCATGCAAAGTTTAATTTCATTCAGTGTGACAGTAATGAGATAAATTCTCAAGTCATTAATTTACTTCCCAATTTGTGACTCCCAAATAAACAGTACCAAAATCTTGTCTGTGGTCCAAAATGCAAGATGCAATTTCATATCATTTCATATATTCCATGTGAGTGAATTAAATGCTTTTATCAGTCAACTTTAATGTGCAAGGCTCTCTATCAATATCTATCTCAATCAAACAAAGTTACTTCTACTCATTAAATGATATACACCACTAACAAATCTACTTAATACATAGCAAAACAGATCTTAACAAGATATGAAGCCAAAAAAGCAAAATAAAAAAACCTCTAAATGAATGTGAATGGCTAACGAAAACTATCACCACGGCTAAAATTATGTCGAATAATAACATATCATAAAATAATTCACGGGAAAATAAATTGGTAATTCGGAGAATTCTTTGTACCTTGCTTATTTTCGGCACAACCGACCTCAACAAGTAGAGACGGTCATTAAGCTTTTTCCTCCTCCGCCTCTCAGCCATCAAGTTTTTTGCCGGCTGCCCTTTCTTTTTCCCCTTTTGATCCCCGGCAGTGAGTGTGCTGTTAGCGTTGGAACTATTTCCACCATTTTTACCATTCACATTACTATTCTCCAAGAATTGATCATCAGAATCATAGTGCAGGTTAGAACCATCGAGGCTAAAATCGTCCATTTCATCCACACTACTACTTTTCCTTTTCCTCTCATTCTCCTCACTGATTAATTCCGGATTACTTGCACTAGCTGGAGACTTTAAGCTAATATGATTTCTAGGACACCCTAAATTCAAAGACCCGAAATTACTCACACTATTGGTGCTATTCCCGAGATTCTTCCTAAGGGCAGCCCTTTTTTGGAACAATGTTGGCTGTGAACCAACCGAGGCAAAATTATCAAGTGGCTTTAGAATCTTATTAGACCTATTACAGAACAATGAATTACTATTATTAGTATTTCCAATATTACTGTCACTATTGTTGTTATCACCTAACCCAAAAGTACCAAACCCACAATTATTCCCTTGAAACAAGTTGTTGGACACAAACTGAGAATTGGGAGTTGAGGACAAATTAAGATTGCCCAAATGGGAATTATCACCAAAATCACTAAAACCACCTCCCAACAGCCCACCTGCCCTGTTCAGAGCACTTTCGAGATAACCATTTTCGCAGCCAAGATCAAAGCTTCCCTCCAAGGGGCTGTTTGGTATTGCACTGTTACTACTCATCACCGATTTTTGCTGAAGAAAATAAGTATTAACCTGATGATTTGGATCGAGAGTGTTGAAGAGTGAGACGGACGATGGGGAACAGGATGCAGATGAATCGAGTTGCTGTAAGAGAAGCTGATGAGTTGGTGGCTGGGCCAAGTACCAGTCATCGTTTTGGGCCTCGAGCATGGACTTGAATGTGGAGAGTGGATTTGTTTCGGTTAAGATTTCGGGTTTGTCTCTGAGTGGGCCGCCATTGTTGTTGCTGTTTTGAGACCAAGAAGAAGCTTGCTCGGCCTCTTTGCCCTCTTCCATGTTTCAAACTATGCTATCAACTCTTGGCAGCATATCATCTAATAAAATAGAAGTAAGATGGAAAGGGACAGAGAAGAGCACTTTTTTGTCCTCTGAAATAAAAAACCAAAAATCAAGAAAGTCACAGAGGCAAATTCACAAACACTTCAAGGGGGAGAAAAAGAGAGAGAAGGAAATGGCTTTATCAGCCAGTGGTGACAACACTGAGATTACCTCCCAACGTCTTAACTTTCTACTGTATGCTGATGATATATATAGAGAGATAAGGACCGTAAATGGGGAATATTACGAGTGTATACGTATATGTAGGTGTATGTATGGGTTCAAAATAATGATTATTGAAAAACAAAATGGGAGCTTTTGCTTTTCTTTTTGGAGGGTTTTATGGGACGTCTCACGTAAGTTGGCAAGTGACGACACCTGATTCTGGTTTTCTGTTTTGGTTGTTTTTGTCTGTAATTTTTAATGAGGAAATGAAAGCAAATGATTACAATTCAATAAGTATAAAAGGGAGACGTGGGTTCATATGCTATTGCTTGTCATGCAAAACACCCCAAAAATATGCTGCTTTTTATGGATTGTTGTGAATCTGCTCCTTCCTCATTCACTTTATCTTATGTAATGAAAAATGATAATCGATAAGGAGATAAATAATGCTTTTTTAAGATTTTCATTTGTCAAAGAAAATCTTTGTGTTAAGAGTAGTTTATCCACATAATTCGTTGAGCTTAAGTGACATGCTCTCACGTTTCGAAATTATATAAGGCAAAATACAGTGCTTCAGATTCGGACTCAGATATAAATTAATATTTTTTATATAAAATAATTAAGTTTTGGATTTCATTGAATGTCTATACATCCATATTAAATTCTAATTGATTTTTTTCCTTCTTTTATTGTACAAATGTTTATTTTTATCATTTTTTAAAATTTTATAACTTTTTTGGTTTGTATTTTATTTTTATATATGATATATCAAATTATTTATTTTTTAACAATATTCGATTTGACATCTATATTATATATACAAAATATAAAAAAGTGATATATAGTCTTATAAATAAAATTTAAAATTATTAATCAAACTAAATTAACATATATCAAATAAAATTATATTTTATCTCATAAAGTAATAAAATTTTATGTGTATTAACATACTATAATATAGCCATTTTATTTAAAAAAATTAATAAACTAAGTATGAACATCAAATTAACATAGAAAAAATATTTTAAAAGTTATGTCTGACTTAAATACAGACTACACAAAAACATTATGATCGTGAAAAAAAAAAGTAATAAATATTATATTTAAAATTATAAAAATAATTATTTTATTTCATAAAATTTAAAATATTACACTCATACATATTATATTTTAAATTGTTTAACATTATAAAGAATTGTATCAAGGAGAAAAATTGTATAAATATAAAGTATAATTACAATATAATCAAACTTGGAAAAAAATTAATTCAAAATCAAATTATTGAGTTGTGTGTGTGTGTGTATATATATATATATATTAACAATTTGGGTATAAAATAAGAATATTAATTTAAATAATTATTTTTATTATTTTTAGTTATCTATATCTATATAATTACTAGCTAATGCATTTAATAAAATATTTAATAAAACTTATTTTCATTTCCCTCTAACAGGAGTTACATTTTTTTAATTAATTACTCACTAATCTGCTAAAACCGTTACACCTTAATATATAGAATTTTATTATTTATCTTTTGGATCAGTTACTAAATTAATTCTAAATTTGGTAGAAAAATATTCAAATGTGTAACGGCTAATGTTGGAACTTAAAGTTGATTGGCACATAAGAGCTGTAACCGTTATATTTGGTTGCATTGTTGGAAGAAAAATATGATTGGCACATATTTTTTTTTTTAAATTAGAAATACCAATAATTTTTTTTATTTATGTTAACTTTCTTAATATATGCCACAAATATATAAATTATTTTATTCATGTTACTAATGTAAACGTTGCATGGTTAAAATAAAAATTAAATCTCAATTAATTTTGAATTATAAAAATAACTTAAGAAAAAGTAATAATTTTTATATGATAGAAGTACATGTCTAATTAACAAATACAAACAAAAACGTGTTTTATATCTGTGCAAATGCACATGATCAAATACTAGTTAGTTGTATATTTAATAACTCTTTGAGCAGAACTCTTTCATCTCTTTCTGATAGTAACTTGAGCGTCGGAGGCTCTATGCCGGAAACACATTCGGCGTTGAGTTCTTGCAGGTGTTTGCGAAGGTCTAGAGGCGATTTGAAGGCGGTTCAAACAGGTCAAAGCTCATCTCACTCGGTTCACTCCAGATCTAGTAGGAGATCCATCACTAATAGTCTCCCAAAAATTTATATAGGATTAAATTTACATATATATTATAATTTATTTGAAATAAAAACAAATAAAAAATGATATATTTAATATAAATTAAATTGTAACGCGAATAATTGAAGATAAATTTGAATTTTGACTTAATCTACCATAAGTAGAGTAGATGAAAATAGAATTTTACTCTAGAGTACAACACAACAGAGGGATGAAATTGCTCTTTGTACCAAATGTACAATCCTGCCCTCAGGTACCTAGGGGTGGCCAAATAGTGGGCCAGTTCTAGGCCCGGCCTGGCTGGTCACCGAGCTTCAAAAGATGGACCCGAAACTGGTCCGCTATATCTAAGGCCGGTTAAAATGAACCGGTCCGTTTAATAAAAAAAATAAAAAATATTACCACCTGTCTTTCGACTCAGAAACAGCNAAAAAAAAACTATGACCCAGAACTGGCCCGATTTTTCAAAGGTCCAATTTCAAGACCCGTAAGTTTGGGCCGATTCTGAGGCAGTTCCGGGCTGATTCCAGACCGGTTCGACGAGCCGGGTCAACCTTTCCCACCTCTACATGTACCAATGTGCACCAAGAGAACTCGCCAAGCGACCACACGAAATATTTTGTACCCGACAGCAGGGTATTGGACCCCCGAAATCAACGTTTGGAAGAAATTCATCTCAGGCCGCAAAAAGAAGTTTGACTTAATCTAGTAAGCCGATCTAACGGCTCTCATAAACCTATTGCGGATATTTTTACGTGTATGGCGGTGCACTGTAGTCCAGAAGCTGGGGCATAGATAGGAAAAAAGAAAAAAAAAAGGAGAAGCGTGCAAGACTAGATAAATCCAGGTGAAGGCAAATTGTTATCCTCCACATCTATCTATCTATCAATATATCTGTATCTGTCCTGCCCACCGTCCTCCGTTTCAATAATATAGCCGAGCATTTCAGGGCCTCCCTGATTTCGCTCTTTTTTATCCATTAATCTCGTTTTGTTATTCATTTTTAGGTGAGTTGTTCTTTGTTTCTGACCTGGGTTTTGTACTTGAGCCTGCAGCTTAAGTTATGGGTTTTACAAATTAATTCGAGTTTGCGCATGTTTTTGAGAGTGGACGCGAGATCCTAATTCGATAAAGATTTGATTTTGATGAGTAACTAGCGTAAATTTTGTAATTTGGGTTGATGTTGTTCTTGAATTGATAAATTATGACTATTTTGTAATTGTATTACAAGTATTTCTGCTCCGGGAATGAGACCTGAGATTTTCGTTGTTCAATGTTTGATTGTGTGTTTTTTGGTATATTGTAGAAGTAGTTATAAGTTATGTTCTTGTATGAAGTTATGTTGTTGTTCTCTTTTCCCGTGCACACATGAAGGTACTTGTGCATTCTCTAATGGGTTAGTACTTGCTTTGTAATTTTTCACTTACAGTTTTAGAACATGCTTGTCTTTTCTTTCAATGCTCAGATATGTGTGTTTTGATTTACTTGTTGGATGATAAAGTGGTTTGGATCTGAATTTTTGCATGTAAAATTGTTGTTATGTTCATTATTACTAACACTCACACAAGTTTCTTCTGTTCTTGTGTCAGGATGGCATGAATTTGGCAGGTTATCTTGTAGATCTTTTGTAACTTGTACCATACATATCTGAAATTTGAACTAGGACACCTGTTATGTTATTCACATGAAAGATTGGATTCAATTTGTTATTTACATTTTTAATTGATTGTTTCGTAGGTGCACTTTGGTTAATGTCCGCGACACATTGACACTCTAGTTCATAAGAATACTATCTGGAATGTTAGAAACAATTTTTAAGGCCATTGTCTCATCTGACCTTATACGTCTGTTAGTTTT
>BKCP01007182.1:1760104-1779820 GCA_008636005.1 Striga asiatica | reverse complement strand
AAAAAAAAAAAGAGGAATAGATAGTGCGATTTGTCAATCGTAATTTAGGAGAGAAATATGAAAGAAAATTATAATATGGTAAGATTGCTACTTGCCCAAAAACAAAGAAGGAAATGTGTACTAAGAGAAAAAAAAATAACAAAATTAAATATACACTTACCAAGTTTGAAAAAAGTTATTTATGTCTAATACCAAGCCTAACTCCAAAGCAAAAATGAATATATAAACAACATTACGAAGCATAGATTTTCGCCATGTCAGCATTCGAAGCGTGAGAATCTGCCACTTAGGCTCAACGTGTTTTGAATTAATAATATATAGGGAGGGATTACGCATCACAACTTTCTCGAAGTAATATTTCTCTAAAAAGAAAAAAAAATTGAACCCTTGTTTTTTTTCCCCACAGGCGGGCGAGCTGCGTGACCGTGAGATGGACTTGAAGACCCAAATCTCCGCCCTGATCGACAAAAACAAGGAGCTAACCAAAGCCGAGGCCGAATCCGGCGACGGCGGCCCCACCGTCACCGAAGCCGACATCCAACACATCGTCTCCTCGTGGACCGGAATCCCCGTCGAAAAAGTCTCGTCCGACGAGTCCGACCGCCTCCTCAAAATGGAGTCGACCCTCCACCGCCGCATCATTGGCCAAGACGAGGCCGTCGAGGCCATCTCCCGCGCCATCCGCCGCGCCCGCGTCGGCCTCAAGAACCCCAACCGTCCCATCGCCTCCTTCATCTTCTCCGGCCCCACTGGCGTCGGCAAATCCGAGCTCGCCAAGACCCTTGCCGCCTACTACTTCGGCTCCGAGGACGCAATGGTCCGCCTCGATATGTCCGAGTACATGGAGCGTCACACCGTCTCCAAGCTCATCGGCTCGCCGCCGGGCTACGTCGGCTACACGGAGGGCGGCCAGCTCACTGAGGCCGTCCGCCGCAAACCCTACACCGTCGTCCTCTTCGACGAGATCGAGAAGGCCCACCCGGACGTTTTCAATCTAATGCTTCAAATTTTGGAGGACGGGCGTTTGACCGACAGCAAGGGGCGGACGGTTGACTTCAAGAACACGCTTCTGATCATGACATCGAACATCGGGAGTAGCGTGATCCTCAAGACGAAGAAGCCCAAGCGGAGGAGGTTCGGTTTCCAACTCGAAGTCGAGCAGGAGGAGGACGAGGAGGATAAGGAGGAGCGGAGTTACAGGAGCATCAAGCGTGCAGTGATCGGGGAGCTGAAGGACTACTTCCGGCCGGAGTTTTTGAACAGGCTGGACGAGATGATTGTGTTCAGGCAGCTGACGAAGGAGGAGGTGAAGGAGATTGCGGGGATTATGCTGAACGAAGTTTTCGAGAGGTTGAGGAAGAAGGAGATTGAGCTGAAGGCGACGGAGGATTTTACGGATCTGGTGGTGGAGCAAGGGTTTAGTCGGAGCTATGGGGCGAGGCCGCTGAGGAGGGCAATCATGAGGCTGCTGGAAGATAGCATGGCTGAGAAGATGCTTTCGGGGGAAATTAAGGAAGGGGATTCGGTTATTGTGGATGTTGATGACGAAGGGGAAGTGGTTGTGCTGAATGGTGCGAGTGGGACCTTAGTCGACTCGCCGCCTGAGCAGTCACCCGAGGAGTCACCCGAGCAGCCGTCGACCGAGCAGTCGCCCGAGCCAGTGGCTGCCTAGGTTTTTTAAGTATGCCGTATGGGCTGGTGAAGGGGTGAAATATGGTAAGAGAAGCTCCATGGTTGGTTTTCTGTGTAATTCTTCTGGAGCTTTTGTATGATGTGGTTATATTATAGACTTGTAGTAATTAATGTCTGCCAGCAAGAAATGTGTGTACACTTTAGATGGATGGATGGACCTCTGTTGACTGTATCGTGAAATGATTTGATAATCATTCTTGTTTCTCTTTGTTTGTTTGGTTAAAGCGTTTGTTGGCTTCATTTATGCATGTTTTATTTGAAAAATCATGTTTTCTATTTGTCCTTGTGGAGTTGCTCTATATTTTTTAAGTCGCGTGCAGATAGATGCTTGTAGCTCCTCCATTGCATTTCGTAAATGTGAAATCTTGCCGGCAGTGTATCGATCTGGTTTTCAAGTTGTCGTACTTGAAGTAAGACTCAATTGAAACAAGGGATGACCATAATAATAATTATAATCTATAATATCAGTGTATGTTTTTTTCTCTTTTTTTTTGGGTGTTGATATCATGATATTATGGTCTTATCTGGGCATGATGATTAGATGTTACTTGTTAGCGGATTGTATTAGTTATTTTGACTATCGGATTGCATCAACTGTTTTGACTAACTATTAGCAGATTGCATTAGCTGTTTTGACCAGCGGGTTGCATTGGTTGATTCAACCTAGCCACTGCCTGTGTAGCCTTTCAATCTTAAGTCTTCGTTAAATTCGTATTGGATTCATAGTTTCAGTGCCCTGCAAATATCATAATATTCTTTTTTAGGCTCTGTAGTGAAATTGGCTTGGATTTTTCATGAATCACGATAGTAAACTTGTCGCATACATGATATCGGGTCGTGTATCTACTGGACTTCCAATCAGACTTCGGTATGTGGATGCATCTGCATTCGGCGTGCTGTCTTCTTTGGTGAATTTCTCGTTCATGATGAAGGGAGTAGCCACGGACTTACAACCGTCTATCTTGAACTTTTTAGTAGATTATTTCTATATTTCTTCTGTGAGATAAATATCCCTTCTTCTTGGGTTAACTCAATCAAGAAAATAACGCATTTTCCCAAGGTCGTTCATCACAAAGGACTTCATCATGTCTTTCTTGAACTCCTTAATCATCTCTTTATTTTGAATCCATTACTGATGAAGTAGTCATCAATTCGACTGTACCAGGCTCGTGGGGATTGTTTCAATCCGTAAAGCCCTTTATTTGGTTTTAGAACTTTCTTTTCTTGTCCTTCTGCCACGAACCCTTGAAGTTGTTCGACATGGATTCTTCAAGATAAACCATTAAGGAACGCAGACTTGACATCGAGTTGGTAGATTTTCCATTTCTTCTGGGCTGCAAGTGCGATTAGATCCCTTATAGTATCTAGCCTGGCAACTGGAGCGAAAGCCTTGTCGTAGTTGATCCCATGCAGTTGTGAGTACACTTTAGCAACCAATCGTGTTTTATGCTTTTGAATTGAGCCATCTAGGTTAAGCTTCGTCTTGTAGACCCACTTAACTCCAATGACTTCTTTGTTGTTTGTTAGGCCGACCAACTCCTAAGTTTTATTCTTCTCCATCATCCTGATTACTTCCTCCTTGAATTTTACCCATTCATTTTGCTTTACTGTTGCTCCAATTTGGAAAAATAATAGAAGCACGTAATTGAGCCACAACAGGCATAACGTACTGCGTATATGTCCACAAATAGATATACCAGGTTTTACTTTTCTCATGGCAAGTAACTGAATTTTTTTCTCCGTCTATTTTATCCAAAGAAATGTTTCTCAACAACTCTATTAAGGTACCTAAGCTTCTTATATCACATTGATAAAGTAAACCTGTTTTTGAGTTTCAGTTCTTGGATTTTTCTGAAGAAAGTGGATATAACTTCAAAAATGAAAAAACTCATCTTTTGTGAGTGCTACTTCTAAAGGAATATTATCAGTTCTTTTGTGGTCAAGCAACTTGAAGAGCTGGAAAATAATAAGAATAATAATAAAAAAAAAACGGATATATTATCAGTTTATCATCTAAAGTTCAAATACAAATGGCTTTACATGCTCTCAACACACGCAATCTCTGGTTCGGTAAAACGAAGGCCAGGGTAAAAGAACACCAAAACTTATATTGGGAGTTCAGATTCGGAATATCCTGTAAATACACAAGTTGAATTAAAGGACAGAAAATTGGCAGCAAATGATTTCAAGAATCGACAACTAGGATTCTGATTCTGGACTGTGTTTGCCATTAGCAAAAGGAGGTTGGCCGATCTCCTTCCTTGAGGCCTCCCACAGCTGCTGCTCGATTCCCATTTTCCTCAGCTCTGTTAAACCTCTTTCAACTGTTGCACTCAGAAAAAATAAGACCCATTAATACACCAATAGCATGCGTTGCACAAACTCATGATCAAATCTTAAGCAAGTATGTAGAGAAAAACATGGCGCTCATTACTAACTGTAAAGGTCAAATGCAACTAGTCCTAAATAAAAGAAAATGGTACTAAGAAAACTCAACATCCATGCATGTCTCTGTTGAGAGAAAATAATAATAATAATAATAAAAATTAAGAAAATAAAAATAAAAATAATCAACAGGAGTTCTGTTCCATAGTATTAAGAATGATTCACTTCCATGACAAATGCCTTTCAGAACTCTGCAACTAACCCGGGGCAGCCGCATGTCAGGGGATCAATTCCGAAGCCAAATTATTAATTTAAAAATATAAGAATTTAGATATATAGTAGAATTTTTCTCAAAATTGTGAGAAATAAACAATTTATATGCAATTTTTATAATTTAAAGTCTTAGTAATACTATTCCTCTTCATAAATGTTTAGTACACTGACGTTCACAAGTTTTTTTTTTTCTTCCTTTCATAAAACTAAAATATTGAAGAACGGAAGGCAAAAATAGGAAGTTAGTTTTGCCCGAGTCGACTTGGTCAAAGCCATCTCAGGAGCGAAAATCCCGGCCACTTTTGCCAAGTAGACCTGGTAGGGCCGTTTTCAAAAAAGTATGAGGAACACTTTTTCATGTAAAAATGGGAGGAAGAAAAAAAGAAAAAAAAAAACAACAACAACAACAACATTCTCAGTTGTCTCTTCAATAATATTATACCATTGAATTCCATGGTCTTAATTTTATATCCCGTTTTAATGATATTCAATTATTCAAAGAAAAAATAACGTCCAGCAGAGCATTTTAGAAGCTGACAAGCGGTAAATGCTTTCGACATGAAGTTGCTTTATATTAAAGTTGAAAATGAATCAAGCAGAAGTGGACAAGAAGTGGTATGCTATATACAGACACTATATAAGTATTCATCTGATGTAGCAATTATAGGGGGATAAGAGAGCCACCTTTGCAAACATGTCTTTTGCTTGTTTAACCAAAATCAAGAGTCACTAATAGAACCTCAAAGCTGATAGCAAATAACAATTGCTATTCAAATTTTAATGAGTGAAGGGATATACTTTCATTTTAAAAAAAAATTTTACAAACACTAGCGGATAGTGCTGAAAAGGATAATGGTTAAAGCTAAAGTGTAGAAGTAGAAAAATAAATATGAAAATGATTGGTAGATCGAATTATATGAGGGGTAAACAATGAGTTTTGTAGAAAAGTGTGTATTATGTAGCAGAGCGGATGCTGAAGTTTATAAGACCTTTCGGCGAAATGTGTTAAATGTTCCCTGTTTTTTTTTTAAAAAAAATAAGTTCCAGAAAAAAAAAGTATACTAGCTATAATAAAAACTGTGAAATTTAAAATATAATTATAAATAAATTTTATATCTTAAAAATAACAAATAGAAATGAGGGAGGAAATATTTTCTTTCTTAAACACAAAAAATAAACGTTAAACTCTAAGATTTTCCTTTACTTAAATATATATCTTAAATTCATTGCAGTATATAATATTCAAATTAAATTAAATAATATTTTATGGGGAAAGTAAAGATAATGAGTTGATTTCAAATGACTCTTTTAATGACAATTAGTAGGTAACATTATTTAATTGTGCCTCATGAAATAGCATTTTCGATAAGCAAGAAGAGAAAATTTAAAAACCAATGAGAAGAATAAAGAGAAAATATGTAAGAACATATTAATTTTACTGCTAATAATTACTAATTAATTTTTTCATGAAATTTTTCAAATGAAGAAAAAAAAAATTAAATACCTTTAGTAAAGAATGAAGAGAAAAAAATAGCTATTAAAACTAATTTTTATATAATTAATATAATATATATAATATATTAATAATTAATAATAGTGGGCCTGAATAAGTGGGAACCTGAGCGGTCTCTGGGCCAGCCCTACCCCAGGGCTCTGCTGTATAGTAATTATTGACCTTTATTTCATGATTTCATCAGTCCAATCGAAGCCTAAATATTGGATAGAAATGCATACATGAAAGTTATGGGTGTTTATAGTCCCCAAAAAACATGTATTTAGGAAGACAACTGACAATTTAAGTTTAAGAGGATAGGAATATCAAAACAATTTTGTTGTATAACAAAAATGGCAAAAGCAACTTTCCAAATCGATCTACTGTTATAGAGATCCAACAAGTAAGCATCTACTGTTATAAATCTATGAAGAATAAACCAATATATAAAGATAATTATTATTACCATCAACAGCATCATGTGAGGTTGGGGTTTGTCCACTGCGGCTTATCCATAACTGAAGTCGCTCTTCTGCAATATCCTCCTCAACACCATGCGCTACTGCTCTTCTCCAAAAATAAGTAAGCCAAGCCTATATAGTATAACAAACTTTAGAGACAAACACACCCCGTTTAACAGCATTACATTGCAAGTTCAAGAAAGTAACCTGCAGCAAAACTATAAAATGGAACATCTGTCATATAAATCTTCGTCAAGTTCACATCACAAGGTTACGTTAAAGTTTAAAGGACAGCAAACAAGCTTAAGTTGGCCGCAAAAATTATTTTTACATCTATGCTAGGGAAAGTAACGAAGGAAAAAAGAACATTAAACATATTTTTTCCAACCAATTTCTGCCGATTTCCCAATAATACAAAATACTATTAATCAGTAATTATCAAGACACAAGAGATTCTAGAGAATAATTTATTTAAGAACCCAGAAAGGTAAAACCTTAACTGATCATCTCAATGGCAATTCATAACTGACTCCATCTACTAGTGACTGATCCAAAATAAGATAGGAAGAGTATATGACTTAGGTGTTTCTATGAAGGTTAATGTCCTGCCATACCCCAAAATGATGTTATTTTTTACGTCCTTTGTACAAGTTCCATGTAACTTTAGACCCTTGACTTCAATTCGGAAAGGTATAATTGAACTTAGTTAAGGGCAAACAAATTGTTTATTGATAAGCCCTAACAAATTAAGCTTCTTCCCAAATCTTTCATACCCACAGAAATCACTGTTTATTCAAGTATTGCTATAGGTAACACAGGGGCCAAACAGAGGGTCATTTCATCATTGTCAACTCTGATGGTGACTGGTGGCAACAAAGCTTCCTTCCATAAGCATAAATGCACTAAGAAAACAAGACGTTACAATGTCACATTTTCTTCTTACTGATAGATGGTAAAAAAAAACAATCCAATTCTAATGTATATTCCGGCTTCAAATTATTGGTACGGTACAGGTAAGGTAGCAAATACATTTTGTACCTATGTAAACAAAACAAATAGTGTATCGAAATGTCTCTCTTAAGAATATTTGTAAACAAACACACCTGAAAAAGAGAAGACAAGAAAAAAAAAATGAAAGAGGAAAGCGAAAGACGAGATTGAACAACTAGAAACTGACCTCCTTAAAAAGAACATCTTCAGACTCCTCTTGACTCAATTCTGCAACCAAATATAAAATATTGAACCTTCTATATAATGTTTTAAAACTAGCGTTGATAGTAAATCTTTACCATATAGCCTAAAACACTTGTCCAGAATTGATGTAAAAGAGCAAAATACTTATATGTGCATAGATGCAAATTTTAGTTCACCACATGATTCAGTAGTAACTACAAAGCAGCAGAAAGATTAGATGGCAGTCACTGAATGATACTGAATGATATTTTACTTGTCTAGGCACTCACCATTCATGCAACAAAACCCAAAGTTCAATGTAAAGTTAAACAAACTAGCATACTAATTTCAAAATTTTGAGAGCGAACAATTACTCAGGGTGTGATTGTTTATGGATTCAACTAGTTTTTATTTGGTTTGTTTTTAATTATAGTTAATTTTGGAAAAAAGAGGTATGGTTAGTTGTTAGTGGATATATTAAAATAATATTTAAATAAAATAATTAAAGTTGATTTGATGTAAAGTAGAAAAAAAATGATTGGAAGTGATGGTTACTTAAAATTATGTGAGTGGATGAATAGTGAATTAAAGTTGATTTGATGTGTAAGAATGATTGGTTGATATTATTTAATTATATTGGTAATATTGAAGATAGTGAGATTGAGTTAAAATTGAGTTAAATTTGAGTTTTGATTGGATTTTTTACTATTCAATTTATATCCAATCGCCCCCTCATTATTTATCCAGAACAGCAATGTCAATATATTAATATCAGATTTCTTTCTCTCTTTAAGAACTGGACAAAATGAGCAATTTCCTCACCAACTGCATCCGTGTACTTTGGTTCACCAGATGATTTCGGATCTGCAGTAACAGACGACAGAGTTTTATTAGTTGTTAAGCTAATTATTGTTTTTAAACAAAAAAAAAAAGGATATATATATATATATATATATATGTATTTATGTGTGTGTGTGTGTGTGTGTGAGTATGTGTTGGGTGAGTGAGGTGTGTGTGTCACCAAAGAAAGATGAAGTCTCAAAATCTGCTACACAGGCTACATGCAGACTAAGTATACCATGCATTACAAGACAGAAGAATGAGTTGAAATGAATATGAATGCGTGTCTAGACAGGAAAATAAGAGACAATAATGCCTTTGGAACAAATATTGACTTGTGTTCTTCAGATGTCAACTAACTGATCTTCAACAGTAAGTTAGTGCTCACTGCTCACTAACCGTAGATTGATATTGACTTTGTGGACCATACCTGAGAAGGATTGGCGAACTAAAGTTGAACGTCGACTTTGGGCTAATACGAACACAACAGCATCCTCAACCTTCATATATGATACATGACCGACAAACAGAACCAATATCAGATTTGTATTCTTAAAATATATGGCAATACCTACTACGCTTACATTGGATTCTATATCGGTGTGGTTACAATTTAGAGAAACGGCAGAACTCAACAAAACAGAAGTCAAAACTCATACGATTCAAAAGATTTAATATTGAGAACCTTCAAGGCAGCCAGTTCCCTCAAACCCATCTCCACTGAAAGCATACTCTCAATATTTCCTTCCCCAGATAAATCATTCAAATCCCGAGCAGGTTTGCTCCGATCTGAGTAATTTCCACCTGCTCGTTGACAGCAAGAAAGAATAAAAGCTTGTCAGGTTATGGATGTCAAGAACAAGTTGATGAATATTTCAAATATAACCACTTTTGCCATTTAAGAGATCGGTACCATGCCAAGATTTCTCTTTGGCCTTCTGACCGGCAGAGATAACCACCTCAAAGGGAAGAGGAGCTAAAGATGACCAGTATTCATACTTGGAAACTGCTATATCTGCACATATACCTGTGAGACAACAAGTAATGGAACAAACCTCAAGAACAATGGTATTATAGATTAAACATCAATAGAGAAACGTAATTAAATTTATAAAACGCGTATCTTGATTTCAATCAAATGCTATACATCATTAAATCTTAAACATGAGGTAAAACTGTGAAGCATATCTTAACATCTTTTCATGCCTCAAGTAAGGCAGGATAACCTATTTGCATCAGATATTCTTCCAGGAAGATTTTACCATATCGCGCAGCTAAACCCCAAACATCAATATAGAAACGTAATTATATTTATAAAAAGACGTATCTTGGTTGCAATCAAATGCTATATATCATTAAATCTTAAAACATGATGTGAAACTGTGAAGCATATCTTAACATCTTTTCATGCCTCAAGCAAGGTAGGATAACATATTTGCATCAGATATTCTTTCAGGATGATTTTACCATATCGCGCAGCTAAACCCCAATAGCGAGCAAGCCAGCATCTCTTCAGAACAACTTCTTCCTAGATAAGAACAACAAACAATTTCATAAATTGGGTTCCCGTAATGTTGAGAGTTTATCATAATTCTTAAAATATAACCATCTCTTCATGCGTCAAAATCATTCTCTGGGTCATTGCTCGAAGAGCTTTTGCTTCAGTTTCAGCCTCATTAAGCTGTTCCATAGCACTTGTAGTCTCATCTTTTTGGTTCTGACCAAATATTTTCAACGAGCTTCATCAGTACTAAGAGATATATAATGATTTAGACAAAAACAAGGTGCAATTAAGAAACGTATGACAACCTCAAGTTCTGCGCGAAGAGCTGCAAGTTCTTCATCTCGTCCATCCTTTGTCTGTGCTGCAGCTTTAATAGCAGCCTGCGGTGTGAAAAATAATGCATAACAGAGGGATTCAGTTCAGCAACCTGCATAGACTTTAACCCAAGGACGTATACAAATGCACACAATAATAAAANCAATACATGGGTTAATAACACAAATTTTTACACGTGGTTGAAGAAATGATACCTCTCTTTGTCGCAGAGCTGCTTCCTTCCTGAAATTAATTGACATCATACTCAATGTTACATACTTACTATAAACCAGCCACCACGAATAAAGATTGAGAGAATTAGGAGAGTTAAGAACTGAAAGAGTCAACAGGGATAGTTGAGAGTTTCAAAGGAGGTCACTGAAAATCGGGACACGAAAGAATTCGGAATTGGTGAAAGAAAAAATGTAGAGCTTAAGGATAATTTCAAATTATTAAATTTAATATAAGCAAAATACGGTAAACTGCTGTATTTAACCATGGTTCTTGCAGACAAAATCTTGGCCGTTTATCAGGACATAAGTTATAACTTAATTTTTGAAAAGATTGTGAATCTGCCAGCTTAAACCTGTAGTCAACCATTGTTGAACCCCTCAGGACAAGCCCGAAAAAACTGGAACCCGTGATCAGTTGCTTAATGCAACGTGGAATGGTCTAGCATGCTAATCAATTTAGCGATGCAGACTTACCGACTCAATAATTTAGCTTCCAATGACACACCTTCCCCTAGCGAAGCAACCTGACAAATGTTAATTCAAACAGTATTAATGGAAAATGGACCAGCACAGATTCTCAATAAAAGGTGTTAGAAGTTCCTATGTGAAGGTCAATAGTAGAACAAGGTAGTTTGCAACGAAACTATGAAATTCAATTTCTAAAGGTAATATTATTCATATGTCAGGTCTGTGCAGTACGTATACAAAAAGAAGAATTAATAGCATTAACAAAATGTATATGATTCAATCGACAATTTAAGAAGTCATGCAGCTCCTAAAGCAACCAACATGTTCCTGACCAATTGATGGTCAAAATGAAAGAAACAAAATTCAAACTGATGGACTGATTGTCTTAGCTCTAAGCCTCTAACCTGTTTCTCCAACTCCCGGGCTCTGGCTTCTGCTTCTTCACGTTTTTCTTCTGCACGACGAAGCTGTGGGAAAAATTAATTCTACTTCCCACAAAAGAGAAATCAAAAGCAAATTTTCTTGCTTTACCTGTTCACATCTGGTTTATCTTTAAGTCTGCACAGAAGTAAGCATAAAACTCACCTTATCTAAAATTGCTTCATTCTCTTCTTGTAGCATATCAAGCTGCAAATGTGGTGAAAGTCAAATGATCCTGAGTACACATGGATTCTCTAGCTTCTAACAACTTATGATTATCAAATACACTATAAATGTAACAAAAGAACCGAGCTGAGAAGCTTAAAATGTGGAAAGATCTAGTTGCAGTATCAAATAAATTAACTTAGAAATGCAGAAGCATGGTTGGAAGCCTACTTCATCACGAAGTGCAGAAGCCTCATGCTGTTTGGCGGAATCATTCAAGTCACGCCCAACATCAGGTACAAACCTGCATATTTGACGCCAACTAACGACTCAAAGACCTGCTATACGATTGCATGCAAACTGATGATCTGTCCCTTGTCAAACCAAAAATACTTCAAACATGCAACGGAATCAACTAGCACAAACTTTATCTAGAGAAAATATCAGATAGCCATATCATAATCGGTCCAAGAATAACAGAGCTTAGATGAATAAATGATTGTCTTGGCATAGGAGGCAGTAGCCCCATGCTGGCTAATCTCTTCCCGTCTTAAGGGTAGAATTATCCGTAACTTTATTAATAAGGATCATAGAAAAACTTCATCTGATATCAGATCTAAATACAGGTAGGTTTCCTTTAGATTCCAATTTTACATACATTGTGACCCGGAGAAAAGTACAAAAATGAAAATAAATTAAATACAATGGCCTCTTTCTTAAGAGTTAAACAAAACTCTCTTGAGTGGAATAAAATTGATGAGTCTTGAGTTAAATAAAATTATGGAAAATCTCCTGTGGTTTGTGAATCTGTGATATCATAGTTACAATCCTAATATGGTTCTTCTTTCCTTTTTTTCAATTTTCACTAAAAACATAAAATAAGAGTAAATAAAATAAATAAAGATTCAAGACACTTCTAACAGTATACACCAAACTCCAACATAATTCCAATCTTATTACATCATATCTAGATACAGATGTTTTTGAGTTACCCAAATCAATGGAGAAGAAAATATTTCAAGATGCTTTTAAGAATAGGAAAAGCTCATGTTCAGCATTAGAAGTTCATTTGGGTGATTGTCTGTTCTCCCTCTCACTTACAAACATCATCCTTGCCATCAGGAACCAAAAATTCATGTGCAGTTCCAAGAGTAGAATTCTTTGACATAACTAACAGATAGATTGTTCATATAATGTGGATACATCTAAAGGTAACCAACAATTTTATAAATATAAGATAGGTAGATTGCTTCAGTATCACAAAATGTAAAAATATGCATTTAATGTATAACTACTAAACTTCTAACTAGAGTAAGCAGCACTTAAAATAACTACATAATAGAATTGCACATTCATATCTAGAAGTAAATTATGATAATTAGAAGTTTGTGGAAACCGTACAATAGAAGTAATTTTATCCAAGAAATAAATCCAAATCATGCGAACCATGGGACGGCACAACGAAAAGGTAAACAGTAAATATCAACTATTTCTGCACGTATTATAGTTCATCATAGCCACTAATCCCCTCCTATATATAAATGCAGAGTTTTCCGAGCCTACGTGTCATCTTTTGTGCTTCGTAATCCTATGTATCATCTGATGATGCTTTGGTGTCCACTTAGATTATAAATATGTTTCAAAAGTTAACTTTTTTGTTTGTTATTCTTTTTTAAACATGATCTATCAAATTAACCATCTTTTAAAAATCTTTGATTAGACATCCACGTGGCCTATATAAACGAAATAAAAATAAAAAAACTAATTACTACTTTTAAACATAAAAGTTAATTTATTCATCAATCATAATTGGATAATAATAAAATTATTCCCCGTCATTTGGTTAAAATATGAAATAAAAGGGTATACAACAAGTACACATTCAATAATGCTTCAACTTCTTGTACATATCCTCAATTTCCTTTTAGTTAACATGTAGCAATTTCACAAAAAGTCATCTAAAGAATGTGACAGGTCTAATAGTGACTACGAAGTTAAAAAAGGGTTTTAAAACGATACACAATGCAATGAATAATGGCATTTGACAATCATCTGATTTTGGCTATCATCAACAATAAGTTCAAAATTATTTTAAAGTAAAAGAGAAAATAAAGCAGCACTTTAAAATTACATCATACCTCTTCTCTCTTAATCTGCTACTAGGAGGTTCTATTGGTGGGATGGTAACTGGAGTTTTCAAAGAGGATTTACTTGGTGGTGCGACTGTATTTGTTCCAGTACGGACAGACATTGAAGGTCTTCCAGCTGATGTGGAACGAACTGGAGGAGCGACATCCATAAAGTTGCGTCCTAACTGCAGACAAGACCATCCAATTTACATTATATTTTAAGCCAGAGCGAGAAAAGTCTTGATTTAATCACCAAACTCTTATTTACACTAACGTGTTGACCTAAATGCAAAAATTGACAACATTTTTCGTCCCATAAAATTTCTCAGTCAGAAGTGAGAACTTCAAATTTCGCCTTACCAATACAAATAGTCTCTCAACCAAGTCTACTCCATTAAAAGAGCGCTGGCAAAACCAATCAATGTAAGCCCCAAGTGAACCATTTTTGTAACTTTTGATGAATCTTGCCAATATATATAGGTTCAGGGTCCTCCCAAAACTCTAGCCAGCTTCAGTTATGACTATACTCAATGATCCAGTAAAACAAAATGTATGTAAGGAAAACCGCTTGTTTTATAGCAATCAGGCAATCCAGATCTAAAACTACTCTTTCATTTCGACATGTTAAACAATTTTCTCTTACATCAGTGGAAAAGAGGAGCAAGTCAGTCTTAAGCTAACACCTATTTACACCAATCTAAATTGGATCCTACATTGTTCTGAACTCTACTGCTGATACAGAAGAAAGGCTTAACGGTCTCAAATGAAATAACACAAATTAGAACTGAAGTTTTCTCTCGCACATTACTCTTTAAACACGGAGTAGTCCACAAGAAACAATTTCAAGTCAACTCATCAGCTGAAAAACGAGAGATCAAGCATTACCGCAGGTGATGGCGATCTATTCGGCTTAGAGAACGCGATCCCAGAGAGACCACCACTGTCGCTCCTATTAATATTGCTGTTGCTAGAGAGAGAAGGAGGAGGCCCGAACCGGAACCCTAGATCATCGTCCTCATCCTCTTCGTCATCGTTGGGGGTCTTAGACGCCATGACCAGCGCCAGCCGCTGGGCCGCAGCTTTAGCCGCCACGTTCTGAGTCCTCTTGATGGTCGACATGCCGGCGGCTGCCGGAGGCAGCCTGGAACGAGGATGCGCCGGCGAACCGGCCGGAGATGAGCTGCTGCTTGATCCGCTCCGCTGGCGGGCATACACCGGACTTTCGGTCCTTTTGCGATTCATGAAAGTCGACTACTTTTTTATTTATATATTCGTTTATTTACTTAAAAATACTGTAGCTATATATATGTGTGTGTGTATTTTTGTGGAGATTTTTGCAAGACTTTAGAGGTAGATTTTGATGGGCTGGGAATCTCCGTTGACGGCGGAGGAGGAGATTGGGAAGAAAAAGGGAGGATGAAAATGGGCTGATTTTGTTTCAGAAATCGTCCATTTTTAAGAGTTGTGGAGTTTGAGTGAGTCCGTTATGACTCATCAGATGTGCTGTAAATGGTGATGTATCCGATTGAGTTTATAATTATTTTTTAACTATTTCATGATGAGAGTCAACCAGTCGTTGTAGTATAGTGGTGAGTATTCCCGCCTGTCACGCGGGTGACCCGGGTTCGATCCCCGGCAACGGCGTTTATGATTTTGGTTTTAGCCTTTATGGTTTTTTCCTAAACTTTTCGAAGTCTGCGACTACGAGTGAAGTGCTTTTCAGCTTTTTATATTTTCTTTTTGAGTTTTTATTCAATTGTTGGTTGGGTGAGGGCGAGATGGCAGACGACTTAAGCATAACATATTCATTACTATAGTATCCAATTATTACAACTAAAATACTATTTCTCATTTAAAACCTACTAATATTCGGCATGTGTGCATAAATAAATACAAAAAAAAAAATTACTAGTACAATACCCGTGTATTATACGGGTGTTGAATTAGAAAGCTTTGGTAAAAAATATTAAATTTTTTATTTTTTTAAAAACTAAAATAATTTAATTTTATATAAAACATTACTTTTGATTTTAATTAAATTGACAAATTATATTTTTTTAATCATAATAATTAAACATCCGTACATTAAATGAAAATGTCACCCGTGTTGAATTTTTTTACTTATATCATATAAAAATATCGATATTATTTACTATTACATAAGTATAAAAATATATATCTTACATAAATAGAAATAATATGGTGATATGTATATGCATAAGTCTAGATTATGTTTATTTAATATTAAGCAAAATAGATTAATTTTTTTACTTAATTAGATGCCTAATACATCAAGTGTCGTATCAATCGTGCTTCACATTTTTTTAACTTTATATGTAATTTTAGAATTTATATAAATAATTATTTATTTTTATTACATTGACAACATACCAATTAGATTTGAAATAAATATTATTTTTGAAATAATAAATATCAATTTCTATTACATTATAATATAATTTATAGTTTTATTTGATATAATTTAATTTAGTTTGATAAATAAATTCAAATTTTATTTATAAGAATATATATTACTGTTTTCTACTATATATATATATATATATAGTATAGAAACGGACTTCATAATATCAATTCAAATGCAACACACTAATTATGATTTTTTTTCTTGACAATATTAACCCTATTTAATGGATGTTATGGGATGAGATATGAAGAGACACTGTGTATTAGATAGAGGGTTAAAAATAAAAAAATATGAACAAAATATCTAGAACGACATTTATTTTATCAATGATCAATTAAGCCAAAATGACAAATAATAAAAATAGGAGGAAGCATATATCATTATATATTTTAGTATGACACATGTTACTTGTGCGACTTATATGTGTTATATTATAATAAATTTTCTACCTTATAACATATAACCACATTAAACATAAATATTATTAATTGATAAATAATTTTATTTTCTAATTAATTTTAATAAATAATTTTATTATTATTATAAAGATAAATATAATTTATTTATTTTATATATACAATATGGATATCAAATTGAAACTCATTAAAAGAAGATTAATTTGATATATTATATATGTAAAACCGATAATAAATACAAAAGTTATCAACTTTTTTTAATGAATAATTTTATTATCATTATAAAGATAAAATATAATTTATTTATTTTATATATACAATATGGATGTCAAATTGAAATTCATCAAAAGATGATTAATTTGATATATTATACATGTAAAATCGATAAGAAATACAAAAGTTATCAACTTTTTTTAGTAAATAGTTTTATTATTATTATAAATATAAATATAATTTATTTATTTTATATATACAATATAGATGTCAAATCGAAGTTCATTAAAAGATGATTAATTTGATATATTATATATGTAAAACCGATAAGAAATACAAAAGTTATCAACTTTTAAATATATTTGTAATTCAATGGTTATAATAGAAAATGGTATTAAAATACAATTAATACAAGTATTAATTTATATCCAAGCCTAAATCCAAAGCATGATTTTTTGCCAAATAGGATTCCGAAGCATGAGAGTTTGCCACGTAGGCTCAGCGCATTCTGAAATTATATATAGAGGGGATTTGTTATATGTAACTAGTACCAATATTGCGCGGTTAAGATATATTTATTGATATTTATAAATTAAAAATTTTCATTAAGTTAAATAATATTTATAAATTAAAACTATGGAATCAATATGTGATACAATTTATCTACATTAATTTATCGAAAATATTAAATAAAATTTAAATTGTATAAAATTACATAAAAATGTCTATTTAAAATTAGTACACAACTTGTGCGGTGCTCATAACTGATAATAAATTATATTATAATCATTTCAAAATAAGTGTCATTTAAAAAATTTTATTCATATATTCGATTTGACTATAATGTGACTATATATATAAAAACTCAAATTTGGACTACACAACAAATCTCCTTATATATTTCAAATATATCAATATTTTATAAATCTCGCAATTTTTTAGATTTGTTCTCGATTATCTTATCGTTCAAATTTATTAACTAATTCTCTAGAATTAAATTTCAAATTTTAAATTCTATTAACATACTAGTACGCTGTCGTCGCGCATAGCACGGCCGACCCACGTTAAATTTGTTTCTTTTGAAGCTATAAGATCATTTTGTAATTGGAATAATGAAAAATAATGAAAAAGTAATATATTGAAAGTATACATAGAAATGTCACTTAATATAGCACATCGATTCGTGTGTAGAACCAATAATTACATCATACTCCTAAACCAAAGTAATCTAACAAAGGTCAGAAATAGGGTAATAAATAAGATTTTAGTTTTATATCTGATAATAGTTTTTATAAATCTCTAGCAAGATTAACAATTTTTTTCTTCTATAAAATTATATAAAAAGCAAATAAGAACATTAGTAGATTCCTAATTTTGTCAATTTCATTCCAACATATCATTTAGGACTTGAAATCGTAATCATGTCTCCAATAAGAAATACTTGTTTATGATTTAGGTAAAATAATATTTTAGCCCATGTTAAATTATACTAGTGCATATCCTGTGCAATGCACGGAGAAGCTCATATTTTAATTTTTTTTTAGATTTTATTTTAAATATAATTATTTATATTTTTCACATCTTATCTCATTATAGAAATAAAATAAATACAAACAACGAAAAATATATATGGTTAAACACTTCTCATTACACAATAGTTTTATTTAAGGAATATTATTAAACCTTGCAGTTTTGATTTTTTTTTTTAAAAAAAAAAAAAACCAATTATCCAATCAATGATTGTTAATATACAAAAAATAATGGAAAGAATCCCGACTTTAAAGTAAAACTATTTTTTATTTTTATTTTTACACATCAAAATCATCTATTTTTTTTAGCACTCTCATATATCAATTTCAATGTTACTTCATGCCAAGTTATTCAATGATCAACCATTAGTCAAATTACTGGCCAATTAGAAGAAAAATCCAAATATTATCCTATATCGTTTTTTTTTTCTTTCGTATTTAATTTTTTAATCAAACAATTAATAGAAAATCCTATTCCCATCATATATCTAATTATTATAAAATCAAATTCAATCTAATTAAAGTAACAATTTAAAATTATAATAAATCCCATGTTCAATATAATTAAAATAACAAATTAGACAATATAACATCTGAAATTGGGCTTACCATTTTAATTCAAAAAATTTGGCAAGCTTATTAATGAGATAGTTAAAATATTATATGATTATATTTTAAAAAATCCAATTAGATAAATATAATTATATTAATTAATTTGTTAGAAACATGATTATATGAAAGTTAAGATAAAATTAATTTGGCAAGTTTATTGGGTATGATGTCCAGTAAAAATCAATCCATCTTGAATCGGTTGGTTAAAATTACTTGTAAGAAAATATTTAAAAATATATAAATTTCACTACTAATTCTGACAAAATGATAAATTGAAACATTAAATTAAGTGCCCAATAAAATTAATTAAAGTATGATTTACCATTTATAATATCACTAAAGGTGTTGGGGCAAAACACTATGATACCAATAAGGCATGTTGCCAAAATTATTTTGGGTTTGTTGTGGTATAAATTATGATCCATTGACTGCCACAAACAACCTGAAAAAAGTCATATTTGAATTTATATTAATTAAGCATCACAAACAAATAATTTATATACAAATAATACAAAATTGATATCAAATTTATATTAGTTAAGCATCACAAATAAATAATCTATATACAAACCATAATAATTGAATTCAAACATAATTTAAAAAATATTTATAATAAAATATATATTAATACTATTTAAATGGGCTTAATATCTAATAATCTGGTGATATTAAAGTGGCTTGATACTATACAGAACAATATTTGTTGAGCAAATTATGCCACGAACGAAGTCATTCAAAAATATTTGCATATCTACTAGTTTTTTTTTCATTAGCAGATTTGGATTACATGCCTAAAATATTTGCATAGATACGGCACTTTTCAATATTGGTAACTGCCGATTTTATTGGGTGTGGTTATCATTCGTAACTTTCCGCCACCTCTTTCTTTTTCTCTCCCTCTCTCATAAATTAGAAAATGATTTCACACCATCTCCTTTCTCTGTCACGCCATTGCTCTCAATTGGTTTTTT
>BKCP01007182.1:1739403-1757591 GCA_008636005.1 Striga asiatica | reverse complement strand
AATTTTTTTTTTTTTTTTGTTTTTTGTTTCTAAATCTGTTCGAATGAAGATTAGAACTCCTTTTAAATCTTTAAGTTTTTGATCGATTTTGTACGATTTCTTAACAATTATTATGATTCTTAAAAAGAATCATTCGTTTCTTTGTCGAAATCGAAATTTTGTTTATTGTATTTTAGTTTTTTTTTATATATAAATTTAGGGATTTTTATGCTTGTTTTATAAGGTTTGAAGATTCTTCAAAATTTAGGGATTTTTATGCTTGTTTTAGGAATTTTTTTGTTCAATTTGCTTGGAATTTTTGTTAAAATCTGTTATTCGATTTGAATCTCTCAACAATTTTGATTTTTCAGTTTTAATAAACATATTTTTGTAAGATATTTTGCCCCCAATTTTAAAAGGATTCATCCGCACAAAATCAGATCCATATAAATCGGAGCAAGAAAATCCAACCACAAACAAATTTGATTAATCGTATCTGATTGCTAAAATTTAGCCCTATTTTAATCGGAGCACTAAAATACAGCCAAAAACAAATTTGAATACATGGCCGGCAAAAATACAATTTCAAACAATTTACAAAATATGTAAGCAGGAAAAACATGATTTCTAAGCGGGAAACGAAATGTTTTTTTTACGAATTGTTCAAATATTTTTTCTTCTCTGTATTATATATTAATAGATTAGCCCAGTATTAATCTTATTTTGACCCAAAATAAGTTAAAGTTGTTTACATTAAATCAATAGATTATATATTTGAACATGATTTAAGATTCTTTCCACTTTTCCTTTTATATTATTATGCCTCTTTTATGTTATTTTCGTGTTTATTTTCTATTGTTTGATTAAATAGATTTTATTTGAATAATTATATTCAAGACAACATTTGATTGTGCTAGACTTTTATTAAAATATTTAGTATAAAATTGAATTTATAGATTTCACAATCAACTTTATATACTCACTGAATTTTTAAATAAATGATAGTTGATTATATGAAATTTACTACTAAATCTCAATGATTTATCTGACAAATTAAATGAAATGGCATATGTACTTTAAATGACATGACATATAACACGAATGACGGGACTCTTATACTGTTTTATAGTAGTTATTTGAATAAATTATGTTGTTTTTAATTAAAATTCAAGTAAATGAGAAAATTTATCTTTGTACATTTTTAAAGGAAAAATGATGAAACAATTAAAAATAAATATTTGTTATATATATAAGAGACTAGTTAAAAAATTTCAAGTTTTTGTTCAAGGAGAGTCAACTCCATATAAAATACGGCTAGTCAGAAAGTATAATGGTATTTAAATTTACTATGTGATTAAGGTAATTTATATTAAATATAAAAATTATTTTCATATTTTGACTTCGTTAAACATGTGTCTAGCTAGATCTTTTGAATCGAATATTTGAAGTTCGAGCTAGTGATCATTTAATAATCGAGTTATTATTGCTTATCTGTTTAATAAACAAATAAAAATTTGAGTTTGGGTTGGACTCGTATAAACTCAGTTCAATTCATTTAGTAAACCTTAAAACTTCTACAAAACCCAAAACTTTAACGGAATTATTCGCAAATACGCTCAACTCGACTTGTTAGATAGACAAGCTCGATTAGTTGCTCGATTTTGTCTTGTTTAAATAAACAAGTGCGGACTTTTACAAGTCGAATCAAACTATGTTAGAGACCAACTCGGTCCGAATAATAGTAACATATTTTACAGCCCAGGGTAAAAAAAATTTCTGGCTACGCCCCTGTCAACATTCTTGAAAAGCCGCAACTCTTTTCCATCCTTCTTATACCCGAAAACAACCATGCTTCTCATAAGGACTATACATTAAACTTAGAAGTAACATGCCCCAGAAAAATTCTTACCTATATGTGGCGATCCCCGGACACTGCTGAATTAGTTGTCAGCGGAAGCTCCCTTTCGAGCTCGTCAGCCCATCAAGTTTTCTTTAAGCCGTTGCTCGTCACATGTGTCTCCCGGATAGATCTCAAATAGCCGAGGTTGAATCGAATGCTCCCTTTACATTCCCAGTTAGAGCTTCAATCAACCAAAAAAGAAATTTCATTCAATAGCAGCAAAATAAAGGGAAAATTAAGTATGAACAAATGCTGAAATAAAAGATAATGGACGACAGTCGAAATCTTACCAAGAAATGAAGAAGCGAAGTCTTCTCGCTCTGATCGTCCACCTTCTCGACACCCTTGGCGAGTCTCGGCTCTGTGGTGGTGAAGGCTGGCGATCTCGGTTCGTCGACCTTATACCCGGACTGCACGTCACACAAACCAAGCCTCGGCCCATCACCCGTCGCGAAGCCCACTCCTCCACAGAAGGTATCACCCGAGGCACCACAAAGGGCCTGTGACCGAAGAAAGGGGAAGCGACGATGAAACGGTTGAACGATGGAACAACATCGGAACAACGACTCTCCTTCACTTTTCACAAGCAACTGAAGGTCACATCCCTTGACAAAATTGTGAAAAGTAAAGTGTTTCTAAAACTGAAAATATAAAAAGGTAAGATCGATACCTTCAGGGAGATACAAAGCTTCGCCACGGGTTTCCTGTTCGTGGAAACACTGGCGGCGAGGTTTCTCGTTATGCCGACGAACAGGAGTTCGTCTTTGCCGTCGGCGCAAACGCCGGAATCAGTGGGAAATATTCCGTCGGAATCCGAAGAGATGGCTACCAGCTTGGATTCTGACATCTTCACCGTCGTCACAGCAAAGATCGTACATCGATGATTGAGCGACGATCTCCTAAAAAGCTCAGAGGAGAAGATAATGGAAGGATATGGAAGGGAGATTGAGAACGATGGGGAAAAAAAATTCAGCTAGAAGGTGGTGCATACGAATGGTAGGGATTTAATTCCTAAAATCCAATGGTCCAAAACCAAACTTGCCAAAACGACATCGTTTTTTATAAGAATGGGTGTTTTGATTTTGAGCGCAACAGGTGTCACGCAGGGAGGGCAACACCCTCTTTTTTATATATATAAGAGAATAGATATTTTTTCAAAGATCTTTATAATTTTCAAGTGGAATGCATACCAATTTGGCGAATTATCATTAATATATTATGAAAATTTATTATGGGAATATGCTAAAATTTGAGAATCATATCACCTTGGTTTTATAACAAATCAACCTAAAATTCGAATTTCATACTGGAGCCCATTTAGAGCAACTCAAGGAGTTCATTTGCAGACCTCAGTGGCAGATCGATGATTTTTACTTGATTTTGAATTTTGTCGAATTTATTTTTCGACTTCAGTGGCAGGTCGAGGGAGTTCATTTAGAGCAACTCGTGGAGTTTATTTGCAGAGATCAGTGACAGGTTGATAAAGTTTAGTTGGTGCAATTCATGGAGATTATTTGAGGACCTCGGTGGCATGTCGATGATTATTACTTGGCTTGATTCATGTCGAATTTTATTTTTCAACCTCAATGGCAGGTCAATGGAGTCCATTTAGAGTAACTCAGGGAGTTTATTTGCAGACCTCGGTGGCAGGTCGATGATTTTTACTTGATTTTGAATTTTGTCGAATTTATTTTTCGACCTCAATGGCAGGTCGAGGGAGTTCATTTAGAGCAACTCAGGGATTTTATTTGCAGACCTCAGTGGCAGGTCGATGATATTTAGTTGATTCGGTTCTGTCGAATTTACTTTTTGACCTCAGTAGCAGGTCGAGGGAGTTCATTTAGAACAACTCATGGAGTTTATTTGCAGACCTCGGTGGCAGGTCGATGATCTTTACTTGATTTAGTTTTGTCGAATTTATTTTTCGACCACAGTGTCAGGTCGATGGAGTTCACTACAGATAACTCGAGCAATGGCAGGTCGAGGGAGTTCACTCGGAACAGTTAGCGGAGTCAGGTTATTCAATTCGATGGTTTTATTTGGATTGGTTTCGCCAAATTTGGTTTTTCGACATGAAGGTGGCATCAGGATATTCGGTTTTCGAGAGGACAGACAGCAGGATTGTATTTCAAATTTTGAACTGATGGGCGGCAGGACGAGGTGGTCGAAAAGGTTTATCTTTGAGTGAAAAAAGCTCGAACATGGTGATCGGAAAATAGAAGACTTAAAGTTCAAATTTTCAAATTCAAGACTTCGGGGAGAGATCGAGAAAAATCTATCAAAGTATCATGGAAGTCGAAGTAAGCTAAGCAGGTCGAAAGATATCAAAAAGGAAGGTCGACATTGCAAAATGAGGAGCAAATGAATCTACTCTAGGAATCAAGGTTCGACCCCAGAGGCGGGTCACTCGATTTTCGACCTCAGTGGTCATTCGATTTTCGGTTTTCGACCCCAGTGGCGAGTCCTTCAGTTTTCGACTCCAGTGGCGAGGCACTAATTTTCGACCTCAGTGGTCGTTCGGTCCCAAGTGGCTGGTCACTCGATTTTCGACCATAGTGGTCGTTCGGTTTTTGGTGTTTGACCCCAGTGGTGGGTCACTCAATTTTCGACCTCAATGGTCGTTCGGTTTTCGGTGTTCGACTCCAGTGGCAGGTCACTCGGTTTTCGACCTCAGTGGTCATTCGGTGTTTATTTGGGTCTCGATGCTCATTTGGAGGTTTGGTGACTATTTGGTGGCCAAAGATTTATTTAAACTATAACCTCGGTGGCAGGTTGACGGAAACAGCCCGAAGAGGCATTTCACTCTTGGATCGAGTCATGTTTACTCGACCAGAGTGGGGGGAACTAGATGTATGAGATATTATACTAGACCGGCTTTAATGGATAAGAAGGAATATATTGGATAATATGCCCACATATGGGATAGGACACATGACATAATGATATGGGCCAAGTCCAACTTGGGCACTAAGTTACACTCCCTCTATAAAAGGGACCAAGGTATCTCAAACCCTCACTCTCTCTACATTCATAATTATACTCTTGGGATTTGGAGTTTTGGGGTGATATTGACTTGAGCGTCGGAGGCCTGACGCCGAAACCTCTCCCGACATTGAGTTCTTATAGGTATAGAGGCCGTCGGAGTTGAAGGAGCCCGGGTGAAATCCATTTTCACCAACAGCATGAAAATATGATGAACGTTAATCTCTTTAATAAATGTTTATTATTTATTTTTTTCCGTACGTGATATAATCTAAATTTGGCTATTAGATTTTAAATTCAAACATAAGGAAAAGATCACAATTAGAATTTTTGGGTACATTTCATTTTATCTTAACTTTCATATAATCACATTCCTAACAAACTAATTAATATAATTTATCTAACCGAATTTTTTAAAATATAATTAATATAATATTTTAACTAATTAATATATTGTCTAACCGGATTTATCTCATTAACAAACTTGTCAAAATTTTTTAAATTAATAGTAAGATTATTCTTACAGGTATACTTACCAGAATATTAAACACTTTAAAAACATTTTGAAAACAAATTCAATTGTTCGACCTTTTACTCTATTTGAAATTCAAAATTAAGGGGCTCGGAGACCTAAGTTCATGTATAAGGGCGTTGGCTGGTATGAAAGAACGTCAGTCATTTTTTTAATATATTAATAAACATTATTATTTATTTTTCCTTATGTGATATAATCTATATTTGGTTATTAGATTTTTAAATTCAAACATTTGAAGAAAAAAATCACGAACAGATTTTTTGGTTACATTTCATTTTATTTTAACTTCTATATAATCATATTCCTAACAAACTAATTAATATGATATTTTATATCCGCATTTATATAATAGGATTTCTTAAAATATAATTAATATAATATTTAACTTCATTTATATAACTTGATTTATCTCATTAACAAACTTGCCAAAGTTTTTGAAATTAAAAAAAAAATGGATGATTTTGATTTGTAAAAAAAAAAAGTTTTACTTTAAAGTCTGGATTATTTCTATTATTTTTGGTACATTGACAATCATATATTAGATAATTTATTTAAAACAAATAATTCAATACCTTAAAATTTAATAATATTCCTTAAATAAAAAATATTGTATAAAGAGAAATGTTTAATAATATATATTTTTCATTGTTTGTATTTATTTTATTTCCATAATGAGATTAGATGTAAAAAATATAAAGAATTATGTTTAAAATAAAGTCTAAAAAAAGGTTTAAAATATGAACTCCTCCTTACATCGCACGTGATATACATTAGCATTATATAAAGACCACTCAAATACATAGCGTGACCAAAACAAAATCAACATGATAACATGAGTAAAAAATCCCTTTGCAAGTAAAAAAGAAAAAAAAAAGTGCGTAACATCCAAGTCTCAAATGTTTTTGNAAAAAAAACAGGCCTGTTGAATTCGAAAAAACAACTCGTGCTCTAAAAATCACTAGAAAAATCCTTTCCTAGTCTTTCTCGGCCACTCGTGAGATCGTCATTTCTTCTCGACAAGTTTATCGATCAAATCGGCTGCTTCCTGTATCGTTGTTATGTTGTCCGAGTTTTCTTCTTCCACATTTATGTCAAACTCTTCCTCTAGCCCCATAACTATTTCCACCTGTCCAAACCAAACCGTAGGCTTCATTACTACTTAGTATAGTACCCGAAATTTCCATTTATATAAGTGTTAATTACCTATTTTTGAAGCTTCTTGCACATGCACTTCCCAAACCATCTTAGTCCACATTATTACTAATTCTTAATGATTAACATTTTGAGTGTAATCTCTAGCCTTTAAATCCAATGTGACTATTCAAATGAAATCCAAATACGTAGAAACATAAACTTACGCGCAACGGAAAGACAGGACAATCATCGTGCATTCACTTGTTTTGAAAGGCTTAAGCACATATAAATGGTCGATAGAAAACATTTAAGTAGGAAACTTAATCGAGAGTTTTGAGTTACAAGGAATTACAGTGTCAAGAGAATCGGCACCAAGCTCCGAGAAGGTAGTCTGAGGTGTGAGTTGAGTCTCTTGTGATATGGCCAACTGCTTTCTCACAATGTTACTCACTTTCTCCACTGTCTCTGGCTTCGCCTGTGAAAACAAATGCTCTCACCAAACGTCCGAACAAGTAAAGGAGATGAGCAAACTTCAAAAGAGGTATTGAAAAATGTTAGGTACAAATTTGTTAAGTGATATGTACAGCGCAAATTTGGAGCCGTGATTTTCTGATGTAAGGAAAGTTTCCAGTCCTTGCCCAGCCCAAGGTCGGAGTTTTAACGATTATCTGCAAGAAAACGATGACTTTAGCAATACCCGAACCAAATTATAAGAATGAAGGTACTAAAGAAAATAAAGAATAATATCAATTAGCGTCGTGTATAATGAGTTGTTGCATTCGCAATAAACAAGTAACGCATGCCATCAAGCAACTCGGAGATAATGCAAGCTTCCGATATTTTAAGTCTTTATTTTTTTGGCAAATTTGCTTCTAATATCACGACCTTTATAGAAGTATTGTAATTTAATCATGATCTTTTCACTTTTGCAAATTATATCACAATCTTTAGTTTGTTGCAAACAGTCTTAAAACACTCATAGAAAATTTGATGTGGCCGAACAACGAACTGAAGATTGTGATATAGTTTGCACGGGATATGCAAATCGGTGCATTACCAATTTGCAACAAACTGAAGATTGTGATATAATTTGCAAAAGTAAAAAAATCGTGATTAAATTGCAATTTCGAAAAAGGTCACGATATTAGGGGCAATTTCGTCTTTTTTTGTTTTCGAAAGGGTAATATGAGAGTCACATTGCAATTATACTAGCAAAGGGACTACTTCACATATGAACACACTTTAGAATTTAATTACTAAGAACAAAAGGTACATAGACATGGAATGCAGTTGAAGAAAACGTTGGATTTGAAATCCATACGGTTTTAATTGCAACAGGAATATGAGTCAATACACAAATTCTTATGTGAAGTGGTCAATTGTTAAACGGGTCGACTCATCATACTGTCTTAATAAAAATGCATACTTTTATTATGAAATGACATATTTTAGTTGTGTTGGTTTTTAAAGTATGAAATTTAAATTTAGAAAGTATGAACATATTGCAAAACCATTACGCTTGCCTAATAGCAGCCTTACTAGAACCAATATATGCAATCTGCACAAAAATAGCATTGAACAAAACATCTAAATAGAGAAGAAGCTATAATGTAAAAAAATTGAGCCACACATGTCATAAAAGAATAAATAAATTAAAAGGTTACATTTAAATAAATATGTTCACCTGGTAATTATCAGCCCTGGCAGCTGAAAAAGTCCCAAATCTAATACAGCTAGCTGAAATAGCAGCCATTGGAGCCCTTCAAGAACAGGAAAATTGGAGACTCTTCCAGTTTATCCAACCACTTATTAAATGACAATAAAAAATTATAAGGGGGCAGCTATATAAGTTTTACTTGGAATTATTAGGTCATCTGGAGAAGGCAAAAAATAATTAAATAAATAAATAAAAAGAAGAAAAAAAAAAAGGGAAATGAGTGGTGAATATTCACTCTATCAACTGCAAAACTTATCTGTGTGTTTTGTTTGTAGTATACATTTCTGCATCAACTTAGCTTTAGGATTTTGGAATTGGGGGCCACCTTTACTATTTGTTGCATATTTATGTTATGAAATATTATACTTTTACTTATGTTGATTTTTAAAGTATGATATTATTATTAGAAGTATAATTGTTTAATCATTAAACTTATCTAACCGTAGTCTTTAATGGTCGGACCAAATAATTAGGATTCTCAGATGCAAGAAAACGTAATATATCACTCTTTCTTAGCTTTATATAGTTATTCACCTCAAATATTTATGTGTAAGAAACATAATAAATCACTCTCGCTTCTTCACCTCAAACATTTGTACGAAATAAAATGTCATACTTTCGTACATTCTCCCTAGTATGGTTAGGAAGTCAATACTTTTTGAACACCATACTTTTAAAATAAAATATCATACTTCAAAAAATAGAATAAATAAAAATATGACATTTTTTAAATAAAGGACGTTAAAATTTTAATTTTAATTGACTTTTCAGCTACTTTAATCAAACACTTTTATTATATCGGCTAGCTTTCAGTTATTAGTTATAAGCCAACAACTATAAGCTTGAAATTAACTTATGTGCTATCAACTAACTTATCATCTATCTCCTAAATTTACCACACAATCCATAAGTTATTAGCTATAATTTTGAAATCCACTTAATGACATGATTGGTATAATGAAATGAAATTTGATAGGAATGGGATGAGTTGAAGAATGGAATGAGTAGAAGAATGAAATGAATATGAGAAAGGAATGAAACAAGTTTTTTCATTGATGTGTTTGGTATGCAGAAGAAATAAGACATGAATGAATTGACATTATCATTTTATATTATCATTTATCACTTTTTTATAGAAAAAAATATTTATATTAATATTATTTTTTATTTATTATAATAATAAAATTATTTTTTGTTTCAAGATATACTATATTTTAAGAAATATATTTGTGTATTTTACATTCATATGCATTATATAATAAATAGTGAATTGTCTATTTATATACATATTTACTAATACACATTACATAAACCCCTAGAAGCATATGTGGTCAAATATAATTTTCTATATTATGATGTATAAGAATAAAATAATATCTTTTTAAATTATTTATAAATATATTTTTTAGTTTTATTTTTATATAAGATGGTTTGGGCATGTGCGTATGAGAGACTTCAAGACCTGGGTGAGAAAGGGTAGAAACATTAGAATTAATAACGCAAATTGAAAATGGGAGAGATAGACCTAAGAAAACTTGAAAGAAAACAATAAAAAAAATGATTTAAAATATTTAAATTCGAATGAGGATATGTGTTTTGATCGAGCACGATAGCGACATGTAATCCATATAGTCGACCCCACTTAGCAGGACTTTATCGGCTTTTATTGTTTTTGTTGTTGTACGTATTTAATATATCTAATTAAAATATGAACAATAAATAAAACTAAGTTTTTAAACTTTTTATTGAAATTTTATTGTTTAAAATAATTTTATTTAATATAATTTAATCATGATTTATAATATATATTATATATTTATTTTTTGTTATTATTTGTTCATCTTATTTTGTGAAAAAATGATTCCTACAAGTATGGGAATGAGAAAACATTACATTTGCTATGGAATGACTAATTCCATGGAGATAAGTTTTGCAATTCACATTGGAATAGTCATTCCATTAAAAAAAAAATATAACAATCATGGGATAAGGATGAGTATAGGAATGATCATTCATTTCTCATGTCATTCCCTTATACCAATCATGCTATTATAAGTTCTCAACAAACTTATCATATGTCAGTTAGTTTTTCATAACTAGACATACTAAGGCTATTTCTATGTAGGCGACAGACCTAATGATCTTTTAAAAAAAATATACCAATCATGGGATAATGAATGAGTAAAGAAATGATCATTCTATTCTCATGTCATTCCCTTATACCAATCATGCTATTATAAGTTCTCAAGAAACTTATCATATGTCAGTTAGTTTTTCAGCTAGATTAACTAGACATACTAAGGCTATTTCTATGTAGGCGATAGACCTACCAATTTTTTTTTAGGAAAAACGTCCTAGGAGTGTTGGATCCCTAACATGTGCATAGATCAAATTCCAACTGGGGCGAAAACATAATGAGTCCACATAACACCAGTACAAGAAAAGAAGATAAAAAACAAGAATAAATGTCGCCCAGAAATACAATTTGCTCCACAAAAGTGGGCGACATCTGAAAAACTCAAAAGCAAACTAATCTCATGAAAGCGGAAAGATGGGTAGCTAAGATGATCCATTCACACTAGTGTAAGTAGGCAGAGTGGGGAAGTATCAGCCTGGAAAGTGCATCTCTCATGGATGGTTGTGCCAAGTCCAGCGAGATAATCGACATGTCGATTCTCCTCACAGGAGATGTGTGTGATCCTGCAATGAATCGACTGAGTATGGATCTGATGCGCATAAGTGTGTATTGGATCTGCCACGAGCTCTGATGACCCAAAGTTATAAGGGTGGCGATGGCAGCAACATCTCGCTAAATCCAAATGTGTGTAAAGAGCTGTGTAGCAATTTGAAGTGCCTGAATATTGCGTCATAGCTCGAGGAAGCCTGAAAGGGTGCATGGAAAGCGCTGATGAGCTCTCTGATGTAGTCCCGAGTTAGACCTCCTCCGTAGCTCTAGCGTGTCTGTCAAATTTTGACACCATTAATGTTCAGCTCGACCCAGGGTAAGTTGGGTCTAAGCCAAATAACAGAGCGAGGGTGAGGAGACTTGAAAGGCGACGATGTGAACGGTATAAATACGTGTCACGACTTGCACCCTATTCAGTCTTGGGGTGTAGTCTTCCCAATGCTATAAGAAGGGAGATGTATCGTTCTACATGCAAAGCAATATGAGAGCACATGTCTAATGTGTGGGATGTGAGAAGGAACTCAGAAGCGCAAAGAAATTTTCTACTGTAGATGGGGATATATGGGTCAGGTGTAAAAGTGCTCCCACATTCTCACTAGCATATATAGTTGGATACTCATACTTTTTTAACACCATACTTTCAAATTAGAATGTTATGCTTTAAAAAATAAAATAAATAAAAATATGACATTTCATATCATAAATACATATTTTTGTTTAAAAATGTACGACATGCTCATAAGCGCCTCCACAAGAATATGCGTATATAAGGGAATGATTGGTAAGCAATCATAACCAGTTAAAATTGATTAAAATTGATCCTAAGTTAAAATAAGTTATTTTGAATAAAACTGATTGAGTGAAATGAGAGAAATTATAATTAAGTAATATTTAAAATGTATTGATTAAAGTTGATGTGGTGTAAGAGCAAGAAAGAGATGGTGAGAGTGATAGATAGTTAGAAATATGTGAGTGATATGACCATATATGTGTGAACCGAAAATACACCAAGTACGGGGAGCTCGACAGGGGCAGAACACGACCTGTCAGAGTGACCTAAAGGCTTAGAAGTGGGGAGAGCGCGACGACTTCAGCATCGGACGACCTGGAGGCCAATAACCTGGAGACATATGGATAACCTAGACCTAAAGCAACCTAAGGATCCCTAAAACGAACTGGACCATGCAAAGACGACCTAAACCACCAAAATAGTTCGGCCTGGACTATCGGACTGAGGAGCGGACGACCTCGATGAAGGTCGTGACCTAAAATCAACAGATATCTAAGATAAGAAGAAATCTTAAGAGAATAAGATGGAATCTAAAGGTGACTAGGAGTTGATTAGGATATGAATAAGCACTAAGTCTGGGCAGTCGGGCAGGCTGCCCGCGAGCTTTGGAGCAGAACCTTTCGGGCAAATATCTCCCATAAAAGGGACAGAGGTATCATAAAACCCTAATTTTTACACTCTATATACATTCAATACTTCTCTTATTTATATAGCAACATCATCTTCCTTTAGCTGAAGCATCAAAGGCTTTAAGCTAGAATTATCTCCGGCGCTGAGTTCCTGCAGGTCTACGTGCGGTTGCTCCAGTAGATCAGAGCTCTTCTTATCCTGTTCTACCAGGAGGTAGTAACCCAATAATAAGCGAATGAATATTAAATCAAAGTTGATGTAATGCACAATAAATTGATATTATTTAATTATATTGATAATAATAATGATTGTGATATTAAGTTAAATTATAGATATAGATTTTGAGTAAAAAAAAAAACAAATTGATCAAATCTAAACGATCAATTGTAACTCCTAACCAATCGTCCCCTACACATACCATCTTCTGCTGCTGTATCGCAAGTGAATCCCACTCTGGGAAGATATGGTGAGAGAAGTGGCAGAAAGCTGTGTGGAGAGTTTGATGGCGGAGATAGTGTCGTCCTACTGCCAGGGCGTCTATGCTAACAAGCCCGAGCTCGCTGCCCCAAGGATCGAAGCCATTGGCTTCCAGGTCGGCCATCGACTTTCTGAGAGGTAGTATCTTTTGTTTCTTTTCCTTTTACTTTCTGCTTTACACACACGATACACACAAGATTGATGAGCTGCGAGGTCTTGTATTTTCCCATATACTTCTGCACTGAAACCGCGATTCAGAAAGTCTGTGCAAAACCGGTTCAATTGAATTGAGAGGTTGAACAAATCAAATGCATTCACACAGGGATTTATTCATGGGACAGCGATTAAATTAGGGAAAGTACTGTGACTCAGTATTTGTTCTAATTGGATTATTCTTTGTTGTTGGTCTCCTTTTAGAGTCTATTTCCTTGTTCATGACTACATTGTCCTGGAACAAACATATACGCCTCTTTAGAGCTGAGGTGGAAAGTTTAGAATGGTGGAAAGTTGTGTTCTGTCGTGTGCAAGGATAGAAGAAGAAAGGAGGCACTGATGGTGAACTGAGTTACCCTCTCGTGTGAGGTGGACGTTTGTCTCGACTAAAAGGAGGCACTGATGGTGAACTGAGTTACCCTCTCGTGTGAGGTGAACGTTTGTCTCGACTAACGCGGAATAGGTAGACCTTCCTGAATGTTAGATATACCCACATGAATAACTCATATCTGGCTGGAGTGCATTCCTTGTACCCATCTGAAGTAGTAATGCGTAATGCATTTTTAAATGCTAGACGAGCAACATATTGTTGAAACACAGGTTAAACACTAAAATGGTGGAGTGAAATTAGCCTCTAGGTGTATCTTTGACTTGTCTTCTACCTCTTTATGTGAGATAAATCTTTATACACTACAAAGCATTGGATTATATGTCCCAAAATCATGATCACCTTGAAAGTTGAGGCCCGTGAAGCACAAATTATAGCTTTATAAGGAGCATTGACTCCTAACAGCAGGTTGAAGATACTTGTTCTCAAATTTGTTCTCTCATGGCAGGTACACAATGGACAGACCAAGGTTCACGGATCACCTGGAGGCCATTAAGTTTATTTGCAAGGACTTTTGGTCCGATCTCTTCAAGAAGCAGATTGACAATTTAAAGACAAATCATAGAGTATGCCTTGAACAGAATTGTTAATTCATTCAATGAGACGTGTTTATGATTTCTGTTCTGCTTTCTTTACAGGGAACTTTTGTATTGCAAGATAATCGGTTTCGGTGGCTGGCACATATGTCGGTTGATCCATCAGTGGTAACATCTGGTTCTATTCAAGATCCTTCAGCAATGGCAGAAAACGAAGCTGCACAAGCAACTGGCCTGCATCTCTACTTTCCTTGTGGCATTATAAGGGGAGCACTTTCAAACTTGGGAATACCATGTGCAGTTTCTGCAGATATCGCTAACCTCCCTGCATGTGAGCTTATCATTACATGGCTTAACATTCTTGAGTTTAGATTTCCGTCTTTTTTCCTTTATGTGCATGCCCACAAAGAAATTATTTGTTACTACGGACAAGCATAAGCTTTGTAGTGTGATATTGCATCATTTTTATTAGACTAATGAAACACATTCGCCCTCGATATATGTTCTACTTTTCCTGGAAAGATTATTCAAATGAGACTAAGAGTTGAAAAATTATTCAAATGAGACTAAGAGGGACAGGTATAGGCTTTGGTGAGGTCTGATTTCCCCAATTCATTTTTCTTTCAGCCATCTCATTTTTATTGGTTTGGTGAGGTCTGATTTCCCCAAATTATTTTTCCTTCAGCCATCTCATTTTTATTGGTTTGGACGTGGCCAATGTAAGGGGCTAACTGAATTTTTTTTTTCCCATTTTTCTTCGTTTCGTTTTTTCTCTAAAATTGATTCTGTCAGACCTGTGTTTACATATTGATCTACTGATGATCCTTTTTCTCTTTGTGTTATTTTTTTAAGTATATAATTGAGGTTTAAGCTCGTAGGCTAGAAGACATTAGGGTTAGATGATATATTTTGTATCTTTAGAGATTGTTATCTGTTATTATTCTACAATAAAAAGTGTTGATTCTGTCAAGATGCACCACAAGTTATAACTCTCTCTTTCTTCTTTCTTTCCTTTTCTTCCCAACTTTTCGCGTTTCACTTTTTCTTTCTCTTTTGTGATTCTGAAGGTTAAGTTAAATATCTAGCCGGTATGTTAACCTATAATTTTTTTTTAAAACATTGGCCCTGTTTGGCTATTAGTTGATAGCGTATAGCGGATTGCTGATTGTATTAGCGGATAGCTGATAGAGGATTCTAATAGCATATTTGACTAGCAGAACTGTTTAGTAAATAGTTGATTATATAGTCATTTTGGAAATTTTACGTTGACATGTTATTCTATGAGTTCTCTCTTCTCGAAATGCTCCTATATTGAGCTTTTTTAGAATTAGCGTTTTGGGCTCAAAAAGCTAATCAAATAAGCTCTTTACCAAACAAGTTAATTAGCGGATTTGGACTAAATGAGGTTCAAATCCGCTAACATCCAAACAGAGCAATTAATTGGGAAAAGTTACTGTGCGAGCCGGAGTTCCGTCTTAGAGTGTTGAGAGAGTATTTATATGGGATATCATTTATACATATCATTGTTGGTTATATCAACTCTGCTTTCTACTTATATGAAAATGGAAGTCCTTTTCCTTCCTAACTGTAAAGATTCAGATTTTACGATCATTTTTGTATGTATGACTAGCAAGTAAACTTAAGCCATTCACGCCGAGATATTTCATGTCTGGTTCATCCCTGATGTAGTTGCACAGTGGAAATGTTGAAAATCTGATTGTTAAATGCATTAGGTTACGCTGGTCATTTTTATTTATTATCCTCGACTAAAACAGGATATATTTTTATTCTCATTTACTGAGCAGGTTCGTTTGTGGTCCGCATCAAAGCCTGATGCGCTATTTTAAGGAGATTGAGCCTCTGGTCTCCATGCTTGTGTTTGTCATTGTTTTCTCCCCTCTAAAATTACAGTTCTAGCTTTTCTGGTGGTAATGGGTAACTGTCTGCAGGGATTTGCATACAAAGATGTGTTTCACATCTGTATTCTGTATCTTTTTGGAAGTTGGAGTTTTGTAAAGCATTAGTGAGAAGATGCTTTTGGTTTTCAAATGTGAAGGGATTTTTGCAGCTATATTTATATTCGGTTTTGGTTGTATGTTTTGTTTACGTGGTGACACGACATTGTCTTGGACTTTTGCACTTTGAAACTGTAGATTGACATTTATGGACCCCCGGTGTTTTTGATGATTTTGTATGCTAATACTGCATATTAGGAGGGTGCTTTATTGAACATAATAATTTCTTCAGAAATTTCTATTGGAAAGTTCTTTGAAGAAAATGTTAAGGCTTCAACACCTGATGTTTTATTTGATCAGACATTACTGTGTTTGGTTTGCCATGTTTGGTGATGGTTTGTTTGACCATGAGATAATATCCTCATATTTTTTCAAAAGAAAGAGATTTTTAATTAATCAAGGTTAATTTTGAAAAAATTAGTACGGTTAGTTGTTAGTGGGATTTCGAGTTTATATTAAAATAATATTTAAAATAAAATAATTAAAATTAATTTGATGTAAAAGTAATAGAGATGAAGTGAAGTGATTGTTATTTGTTAGTTTTATTTGAGTGAATGGATAATAAATTAAAGTTTATGTGATGTGTAAGAATGATTGATTGATATTATTTAATTATATTGATAATATTGAGGATAGTGGAGTTGAATTATAGTTAAGTTTAATTTTTAGTCTAAATTGAGATAATTTATAAACAAATACACTTTTAAGGAATTTTTAACGATGGTTCATTAGTATCGTGTTGTGGGCAGTTTATATACATAAAAAAACAAAAAAATTAACTGGACAAAAATAAAAAGGAAAAAAAAATTGTGGACAAATATAAAAAGTACGTATGTTCATAATATGTTTTTATACTTAAAATATTTAAAAAAACGTATTTTGATAATACGTCTTATATTTGTAAAATGTTATTTTAATAAAACGTATTTTGATATTACGTCTTATATTTTAAAATCAATAAAAAAATTAATATGTAGTATGTGTTTTGTGATTTGGGCTCGTTTGAATTCGGAATTGAGTTCCGTTTTTTCCTATACGTAGCTAACGAGGCCCTCTATTCAATGATGCATGCATGACCAAATTATTCTTGAAATCATATTCTCTCAAAACTCTTGACCTACACATTAAACGTGTTTCACGCGACTTTGCATTTTGGACCCGTTCGGACTTGTCCAAGCTCGAAATTGATTTTCGCTTCTTCCTATATGTCGCCAATGAACCCTTCTACACAACCATGATTTCTCGGTCAATTTTCGGGCTACTTCTATTCCTCACGGGTTAAATAATTAACAAATCACCAATTATTTCATTTTTTTGGGCAAGTAATTGTCGTTTTCGTGGGCCCCGCGGGGTCGCGTTACATTTCGCTTTACCGAAAAAGAAGCCGGGACGTGTAGACCGTTCCCGTACGATGTCATTCGAGCCATTTATCGAGTATTTCGGAGTCTGCCGGGAAGAAAACGGACAACAGATATTTTTTTTTTATTCCGTCAATACCGGCGAGCTTCATATCATGCGGCGACTTCGGGTACCCCGTCGGCCCTTGTTAAGCGGGCCGAGCATTAGCGAGAGTGCTTTCGAGAAAGCACGAGTTAATTGCCGAGTTCAAGCATCCGAGTGCAACAATACAATACTTATCTCTTCTTAAACTTTCTCTTTAAATAAGTCGATCATTCCTTATAATCAAATATCTCTCCACTCCAAATGCAGGTTTCTGAATCTTCTCAAGCTACTAAGGTTCTTCAACCTATAAAAATCATATGTGTTCTTGGTGGTCCTAAACTTGTCAATTTTCCTCATAATATCCATGTTGTAAGTCAACTGGTGAGAGAGTTTGGAAAACAAAAGATCAACTTACTGTATGGAGGAACTAACATCATTTTCTTTAATAACCTTTTAATGGTTGCCAAATGTTTTGATATAAATGTGAGAAGTATCCTCCATTTTTATATCACTTCAACAAAGGTTGTCAAATGTTTTGTCAAAGGATACTTCTCACCTCTATATCAAAATATTTGGCAGGCATTAAAAGGTTGTCAAAGAAAATGATGCTAGTAGACATGGCCAAGGGTTGAACCGGCCCGCCGAACCGGCCCGGACCCGGACCGAACCCGGCCCGGACCGGCCCGGAAAAGCCGGTTTTCGGCCCGGAACCGGACATATGGCGGGCCGGTTCCGGTTCTTTTCGATAATAAAAAAACCCGGC
>BKCP01007182.1:1710192-1737367 GCA_008636005.1 Striga asiatica | reverse complement strand
TGTCCCAGCATCTACAGTCGCGGTTGAGCAAGCATTCAGTGAGGGCGGCTACATGCTAGATCCACGACGGTCGAGGATGACGCCTGATAATCTTCAAGCACAAATGTTACTGAGTGATTGGAAGAAGGCCGAACGAAGGATGCAAACTGCTATGCTCACTTCGAATGAGGAGGAGGACGACAACGACGAAGCATCCGATTTTACGTCGTCGACAAGTGGAACCGGGGGGGACGTCGAAGACGAATACGAATATTAAAGGTATGCAGCCAAGGTATGTGTTTTAGAAGAACTACGTGGACTTTGATTCCCAAATAAAGGGATACGTAGGCACCTTATTTAACATTATTAAGTTCGAGTATAATTTTTTGGTAACAAAATTTTTCATCGCACACGATATTCGAACTTAATAACTGTTAACTAAGCTCAAGTCCATTTCATTAATAATTTTTTTCTTTACACTTAAGTTGTACTTCTCCGCCATACTCAATAAAATACAACACCGTTAACCGTTTGACGTACAATTTAACAGACTCAAAAACTTATATTTTCGAAGTATATACAAACTATTTATTCAAATAAACATTAATATACATTAAAATAACAAAAAAAAGAAAAAAAAAAATTAAAAACCCGCAAACCCGCCGGGCCCGACCCGGAACCGAGTCGACCCGCCGGGTTTGCGACCCGGCGGTTAAGGGCCGGGTTTGCGAACCGGCCCTTGGTTACAGGCGGGCCGGGCCCGGTTCAACACATGGTGAACCGGCGACCCGGCGGGCCGGGCCGGGTTTTCCCAACTCTCTAGATGCTAGTTCCTCCATATAGTAAGTTGATCTTTTGTTTTCCCAACTCTCTCACCAGTTGACTTACAACATGGATATTATGAGGGAAATTGACAAGCTTAGGACCACCAAGAACACATATGATTTTTATAGGTTGAAGAACCTTAGTAGCTTGGGAAGATTCAGAAACCTCCATTTGGAGTGGAGAGATACTTGATCATAAGGAATGATCGACTTATTTAAAAAGAAAGTTTAAGAAGAGATAAGTATTATATTGTTGCACTCGGATGCTCGAACTCGGCAAATTAACTCGTGCTTTCTCGAAAGCACTCTCGCTAATGCTCGGCCCGCTTAACGAGGGCCCACGGGGTAACCGAAGTCGCCGCATGAAATGAAGCTCGCCAGTAATGACGGAATAGAAAAAACAAATATCTGCTGTCCGTTTTCTTCCCGGCAGACTCCGAAATACTCGATAAATGGCTCGAACTACATCGTGCGGGAACGATCTACACGTCCCGGCTTATTTTTTGGTAAAGTGAAATATAACACGACCCTAAAAAACGTCAATTACTTGCCGGAAAAAAAAAATGAAAGAATGGGTGATTTGTTAATTATTTAGCCCATGAGGAATAGAATTAGCCCAAAAATTGATCGGAAAATCATGGTTGTGTAGAAGGGTTCATTGGCGACATATAAGAACAAGCGGAAATCAATTTCGAGCTTGGACGAGTCCGAACGGGCCCAAAAAGCAAAGTCGCGTGAAACACGTTTAATGTATAGGTCAAGAGCTTTGGGAGAATATGATTTCATGAATAATTTGGTCATGCATGAATCATTGAATAGAGGGGATCGTTAGCTACGTATAGGAAAAAACGAAACTCAATTCCGAATTCAGACGAGCCCAAATCACAAAACACATACTATATATTAATTTTTTTATTCATTAATTTTAAAATTTAAAACGTATTATCAAAATACGTTTTAGTTCTTAATTATTTGTAAAACATATAACCAAAATACGTTTTACAAATAATTAAGAACTACAACATACTTTGATAATACGTTTTAGTTTTTAATTATTTATTTAGTTGTTAAATATTTGTAAAACGTATAATCAAAATACGTTTTATTTATATAATATGAGATTTCACAGTAAAACGTATTCAGAATATACGTTTTACACTTTAAAACGTATTCTCAGAATACGCCTTTTTTATTTTTGTCTACATTTTTGTTTTTGTTTTTGCTTTTGTCCAATTAATTTTTATTATTTTTATTAGTGTAAAAAATTCATAGTGTTGTTAAATATTCTATGTATTATTTTATTCATTCCAGAGTTTCATTTTCTCAATCGATTAGCTCAGTATCTGGTTCACTTTTCTAACATTTGAAATTAGAATTACATCGCAAAAAATGTCTGAGGCACTGTTCAACTAGAGATTGGACAAAACAAGTCGAAAAATGCTAGAGCACATACTTGAAGCAAATCATAAAAAATGTCAGAGAAAAAAAATAAAATAAAATAAAGAAAGTGTATATAACTATATTTAAATAAAATGACCTTAAAATGGAATAGAACGCAATAAAAAATGTTTATCACGTGTAGTAAATCCTTGACAAGAAGAAAATATCAAAAACAATTTTACCAATTTCTTTGCAAGAAATCTAAACCGCGGGAAGACTTTGTGGTGCTGTATTTTTTTAATGAGCCCCTCTAGAGTAAAAGCTCCATCTTTTAATTTGATTTGAGTCAAATATTGAACAATAAAGATGATGGATCATCGATTATTATATAATATAATCTTTCTAAAAAGAGATTATCCATCTACCGTGGTGTGATATCATATCCGCCATAGGTGTTGTAGGCTAAAGCTTTTTTTATCTGCTGAGTCAAAAGCAGCAAAGGACATGCATTTCAACATATTTCTATTTTTGAACTTGATATTGAAGATCCTCTTAACTTTGAATTTTATATTTTGCTCCCGCCGCCATTTAGGATGAAGCAAGCAAATTCCCTTTGTGCTTGTGTATACACTCCAGCTTGTTGAACTAGTGTTCTTCTCTTGGTACATGCACGTATGAACAGGTCAAATTAATTTATATCAAATCATTTTATTTTCAACTAAATTTTCAAATATTAATTCAATTATACGTAAAAGAGATTAAAAATCAATCAGCTATTGAAGTTTAAATCTATTTACGACATTTCTTCACTTAGGGTAATTAGAATTTTTAGTGACATTTTGAGATTCTTTAAGATTTAAAAATTTTTAAGATTTTCAGATATTGTAAGAGTTATGTGAAATATTAAGTCTGAATGTGAGATTTGAAGTGTAATTTCATATAATGTTTTTTCTTTAGAAATCACACCAAATTAGTGTTTGTTTAAGGTTTCTCCTAGTTTTACATTATGATACCTTCTAATTCAAAAAAATAATTATTATTTATACATTTATGTTTAATTTTAATTCATTATTTATTTAACTTTTTAATTTTTCAAATGAATTACTATTGGAAAAAAACAATAGATATCTTTATTAAACTTAATAGTTACGATTTTATCAATAAATTTAATTTTTTAACTAAAAACAAATGTTCAACCAAGACTTGTTGGATTTCTATAAACTAGTGTATATCCCGTGCGATGCACGGAAGAGTTCATATTTTAAACATTTTTTAGACTTTATTTTAAATATAATTATTTATATTTTTCACATCTCGTCTATTATGAAAATAAAATAAATACAATCAATGAATAATATATAATATTAAATACTTTTCTTTATACAATATTTTTTATTTAAGGAATATTATTAAACCTTACGGTTTTGATTTGTTTTTTTAAATCAATAATCCAAAATATATGATTGTTAACGTACAAAAAATAATAGAAATAATCCAGACTTTAAAGTAAAGCTATTTTTTATTATTTTACAAATAAAAATCTTTCAATTTTTTTTTAATTTAAAAGAAAAATTGGCAAGTTTGATAATGAGTTAAATCAAGTTATACAAATGATTAAATAGTTAAAATGTTATATTAATTATATTTTAAGAAATCCGATTATATAAAAATGGGTAAAAAAATATTATACTAATTAGTTTGTTAGGAATGTGATTCTATGGAAGTTAAAATAAAATGAAATGTAACCAAAAAATTTGTTCGTGGTTTTTTCCTAAATGTTTGAATTTAAAAATCTAGTAACCAAATTTACATTATATCACGTAAGGAAAAAAATAAATAACAAATATTTATTAAAGAGATAAATCAATAATATTTATCACTTAGATAATAAATAATAAATATTTACATGTAAAAAAATAAATAATAATATATTTAAAAATATAAGTCAGAATTTCAAATAAAGTAAAAGGAGGGATAACTCATTTTTTAAAAAAAGTTTCTAAATATTTAATATATTGATAAGTATCTCCATAAGAATAATCATACCATTTTAATTTTAAAAAAATTGGCAAGTTTGTTAGAGAGATAAATCTGGTTAGAGAAATGATTAATTTGTTAAGATATTATATTAGTTGTATCATAAAAAATCGGTTAGATAATGTAGATAAAAAAATATAATACTAATTAGTTTGTTAGAAATGTGATAATGAAAACCAAGATAAAATGAAGTTTACCCAAAAAAATTGTTTGGAATCTTTTCCTTTAAATGTTTGAATTTACAAATTTAATACCAAAATTCTATTATATCACATAAGGAAAAAATAAATAATAAATATTTATTAATATATTAAAATATGTAATTTTAAATTTCATATAAAGTAAAAGGTATGCTTATTCAAATTTATTTTTAAAATAAAAGTTATGATAAACATTTATTGATTCTCTTTCAAATATATTAATAAAATAAAAATATAAATCTAAACAAATTTTGAAACAACCAAAAAAATCGGATTGATTGGCATAAAAAAAGGAAGTGAAATTGGATTTGAATGCTAAAATCGGAACACCTTACCAAATTGAATGCTAAAAGATTCGATTTGATTGGTTACCTAATTGCATGGGCTGAAAAAATTCTAAAAAAAAATTTTACGAATTGAAGAAGCGGGAAAACGAAATGATTATTTTCGGATTGTTCAAATAATTTTTCTTCTCCGTATTATATAGTAATAGATATGTCAAGGTATACATAAAAAAAAAATTTAACTTTATTTCCAAATAAGTCTGTTGGATTTTCATAAACTAGTGCATAGCCGATGCACGAAACATATATATTAAATAAGTCATTTCTATAGAGCTTGTACGTTTAGGCGAAAAATAATAGGATTGGATTATCCATTTTCCACTTCTTTCACAAAGCAAAAAAAATATTTTTTTATTTTTTATAAAGTAAATATATATATGTTTTTTTTAAGTGAGGAGGACAAAATTATTTTTTACGGGACGGTAAGTAGTAATAGGGGCAGTGTTTAATAACATCCTAAAAATAATGATATTTCACTCACCAAAAAGTACCTAGTTTTTTACTCCATTAAGTTACCTAGTACTACTTTAGTGCTATTCAACAAACGTCCTTCAATCTCAGTCAACTCCACAATGTCNACAAAAAAAAAAAAAAAAATTACTCATAGCACAAGAAAATTTAATAAAAGATCAAAAGGCAAACAGGACTTGATGAAAATGGTGAGTGCCATTGGCCAATAGTTTCCATATTGATCAGCAACAAAACCTTGAAATTCAAAATTGTATTGCATCCACACAAATTTGTTTTAACAGTAAACGCCAAACATCATTATATTTTTAAACCTGCACCAGTTTGAAAAAGGCCATATACAGAAAACCCAGTTTAATTCAACATCAGTGTGCAAATCACACGAGCTCTATCTTTCAAAACCCACTTGCACTTACCTAGAAACTCAACATTATTAGAAGAATGAATGAATTGAATGATATAAGCCGATCGAATTTTGTACAATAGTTCCTAACATAATGGCATAAACGAAAACGAAATAAAATGACTCGGCACCATCAACTAAACAAATAGCAGCCAATATCATTGTCCAAACTTTGAGTCTCGATACTTAGCGTTAATTCTTCACTAATGCACAATTCTAGTCCACACAAGGGTTCTCCCATTAATATCTCTCTCGGCGAAAATTGACATACGAAAGCTTCCAAAGCTTCTTTCATCCAAGAATGAGAGCATGTTTCTCTAGCCTCATTAACCGTCATCTGCACGGAGAATAAAATACCTCATCACTACTTAAAATACACAAACACAATAATCGACATTGCATTTCAAGAATGTTACGAAAAAGTTTTCGTTAAATTTGAGAAACACACCCAAACTCGTCTACGGACATTTTTCTCGGGCCAAACGTCTAATTCTTCGGTGACCAACATCGCGAACATGGATCCCTCGTGAAATTTTTCTTGGCTTTTGCTCTTGAAAATCCATTCGCCTAGTTTTGCCTGCACGAAAAAATGGGTGCTTTTTTTAGAAAAAGATCGAATTTTTAGCAATTGGGTCGTCATTGTTTGTGAAAAGAATACTAACCCCGAGCCAGTAACACCGGCTTCCTCTAAAGTTTCACGTAAAGCGGCTAATTCGATATCCTCGTCGAGTTCCCAACCTCCCTGATGGATTAAATTGCAATAAAGGATAAAGAGTTACTACAATTTTTTCACATGTATCAATATTTTTTGATAATTTTCAAATAGATTGGTTATGTGGGCGCANAAAAAATTGAAATCACATGACCCTCTTCATTTCCTCAGTCATAGGAATCTATTTGCCCAATATTGCTCATCCAAAAATTTAATTAAAAAAAAAAGGAAAACCCTGATGACAAGATAAGAATCAAAGAAAAAAAAAAGCAACCATAACGGCAATTTTCCCATTCCACAGCAATTAAACAAATTAAATTTGAATAAGAGCAAATAACAGAACAAGAAAAGGAAAACAATTACATACCCAACAACTTGGCGAAACCCTTGATTGTAACGCTGCAAATGTCTGCCCGCACGAGAAGGCGACAACGCCAGCTGCTTGATTTCCAGTGTCATTCTTATAATAATTTAAATAAAGATCAAATAATGAAACAAAAAGTAAGATCCCCAATGAACAAAGACCCTCTATTTACAGAAAGATAATATATTTTACTTGCGTACAAGCTACAAATGATTTTCTAAATGGGGATAAATAACTAAAGATGCGAGTTTTGTAATTTTTGGACAAGTTGTAATTGAATGGCTTGTCCACCGCTTTATATAGGGACGTATTAATATGAGGCATAATGATTGGCTGTATTTTTATTTTATTTTTTCCTTTTTACAATCTTGTGTGAGAAAAAAAATTTCTCTAAGTAAGATTTAATTTATAATAATATTATTTTTATGTTTGAAATTCCACTTAGTTAGGTTGTGACTTGTGACTTGTGTGTGTTGTTGTCATGTAACGCGTCTGCAAAGTCGTTTTCCATGTTGCAGGGAAAGGTAAGGGGCATCGTGCGTATTTAAAAATGGATAAAATATACAAGACCCCTTGTATTATAAGAAATCTGCGCGTTTTTCCTCTGTATTTTAAAAATTGCGTCAGACCCCCTTCTATTAAGGTTTTGTATGCGCGAAACACCCAAAGATTTTGGGTGTTTCGCGCATACAAAACCTTAATAGAAGGGGGTCTGACGCAATTTTTAAAATACAGGGGGGAAACGCGTAAATTTCGTATAATACAGGGGAGTTTTGTGCATTAAACCCATTTAAAAATTATACGCATAGAAAAAGGGCCGTGTCTAAAGGTGCAGTTGCATGTGACTTTCTTATTGTTGATAAAAATTCTTTGGCCACTTGAACCTTATTGAGATTGTTATCTATCAAGCATTTTTTAGTCCCCTATGCTATGCGGTTGTTATACTTGCTCTTTCCATGTGAGATTCTCTTGTCTCTAGACATGACCAACGGCTAGCAGGGCCGTCTCCAAAAATTTGGAGTCTCCATACAAATTTTTACGAGTAGCCCGTAATCGTACTTCTATATTTTAAAATTTTTAATTGAACAAATAATATTAAATATTGGCAACAATAAATACAAAAATACAATGAATATGTAAACAAAAGTAAACTAAAATAACAAAAGCTTACAACTTTCTCGTGCTCTTTTGTACAAGAATTGTCGATCAAGTCACTATAATCAAGTTTCGAAACTATTTTGTTTTCCGCATTCGGCAAAGATCGTTTATAGAGTTTATCGTTGAAACTTCTACCTTTATCGTTAATAGAATACACGACATTAGTCTCAATTGAATACATGCAGATTTTTTAAAAATTTTAAAAAGTTTCAATTGAATACTCCAAACTCCAAAGAGAGGTTAGAGATGGAAAATTAACCAGAATATAAGATCCCACCTGGGTTCAAAACTTAATCATTGCAGTCCAGTTCCTGTGGCATCTGTAAGGGTGGCACCAATATGGGTTAGTGAGCTGCTGAGTGAGGATGGAAAAGAGTGGAATGAAGGGTTGCTGAGACAAATCTTTACTGACAAGGACATCAAGTCCCTTGCACCAGATAAACCTGACAGATGGAGATGGGATCTAGCTGATAATGGCAGATTCTCTGTTGCCATCTCCTATAGCCATCTATTGGTACAAAAAATTCTCAAACTTGATGTAGCTGAAGGAAGTGGATCAACATTGTTTGATAAAAAGCCAAATACAGAACATGGAAACTGCGGGTAAGGGGAAGTTAAAACACTTTATGTAGAAGTGTTTCACAGGGAACTTACTAGTGAGCATTAATGTGACTAAAAGGGGAATGAAGGCATACCCGATTTGCAAAATGTGTGGGGAACACATTGGATCTACAGAACACCTCCTACTAAGCTGCAGCAGGGCCAAGTTAGTTTGGAAACTGGCCCCCATTGATTAGGAGGAGAGCCATATGAACACACAATCCTTCAAACTGTGGTGGTGGCAGGTATTCGAACTTGATAATTCCGAGATAGCTGAAGACCGTATTCAATTATCTACGTATATTTTATGGTGACTATGGCGTTCTCGGAATCTGTGGCTATTTGAAAATGTATGGATGCCAGAAGAGGTTGTGGTCTGAGGAGCTTGGAGAGAATGACAAGAGTAAGCGGCCTTGAAGAGCTAGCTAGGATGGATGTTTTCCCCTTCTCTGTGTTTTTTTGCTTTTTGTGTTGCTTAGTTTGGTGTAGGTAGTTATTTAGTTGTTTTGGATTTTTGGATTGTCCGAGAGAAAGTCTCGGTGGTTGTATCCCCGCTTTTTCTCGTGTTGATTTGTTCTTGCACTCTTTGAGTGAGTCTCTCATTGTAGTTGTAATCTTGTTCGAACGTTGTTCGGTTTTTCATTTATTAATGAAATCTTCTAGGGCAACTTCTNTAGTTTTCTCTCTCTTTCCACTACAATCATTTTTAGTTTTTTATTATTTTGTCTCCCTCTTTCCATATATTTTTCTATTATTTTCTTTATATCATCTTTACTATTTATCTCTCATACTACTAATTTTTTTTATTAATTAATATAAATTTATTTTTGTATAAACTAGCCAAATCAAAATAATTTATATTTTACTAATCTTTATTTCATAAAAATCTATATTATACTAAACCTAGAAATCTATATTTTTGCCTTCAAATTTATCAACTAATTCTCTAAAATTAAATTATTAATTTTTAATTTTATTAAAAAATATTTATTCAAAGATCTATCTAATTTATCTAATTTTTAAGAGGAATATACCAACTAGTACGATACTCGTGTACTACACGGGTACGTAAATATATTAATATTTGTACAATAGAGAAATTAAATAATTTATTTTATATTGTAAAATTATGTATAATGAATAACTAACAAAGTAATAATTAATTCGAAATGGAGTCCGTATTTTTGCACTTAATTTTCTTATTTTATTTAAAATCTATGATAAAATACATTAAATGATTATTTTATGATGTATTACTGAATTAGATTTTTATTATATTTTTTATAAGATAATTTATGTTGTATTCATATTTTCGAAATTATTTTTTTTTAAATATAGTTTTATTTAAAATGATAGATGTAATTATTTTTTATTTTATATATACAATATGCATGTCAATCGAAGATCATTAAAATATGATTATTTTGAGATATAACATACAAAAATAAAATAAAAATAAAAAAATTATAAATATTCAAAAATAAAAAAGAATGCATATTATTATAACAATTATGAAATAAATAAGAAAGAGTAAGAGTAGTATATGGTAACTTGAGAAAAAAAAAAAAATTAAAATAGTTTATTCTAATTCCCAAGCCTAAAGCTGAATATGTACACGTATCAATACAAATCATATAATTATGCCAAATAAACTTTTGAAGCATATGAGCCTGCTTCGGATCAGACCATTTAAAAATTATATATACAAGCGATTTATAAAATTATCATTAATATCTTATGACAAGTTATTATAGGAATATGCTAAAAATTGAGAATTATATCACCTTGATTTTATAACAAATCAACTTAAAATTCGACTTCCATACCTATACCAATAAAATTCATACCACTTATTTTATTTTAAAAATTAAATACAATTCTATCCATACCAAATGGAATTCATATCATTTAAATTTGAACATTTCATGCCAAAATAAAAATCGCCCACATTTTATTAATCATAATACTCAACATTATTTTATTCTAAAATTTAATGTCCTATAATATTAACTAAAATATTTTTTAAAATTAACAACCTAATTTTATTATATGCAAATATATGATATTTCTAACAAACAAAATTTTATACTCTAATAGCTTACGCAATAAGAATTTCTACTTACGCTGTGTAGTATAAGAGGCAAAACGCGGAGAATTACGTTATAAACATTTTAAAACACTAAAAGGAATATAATTTCAATATAAATGGTCATTAAGGCAAGATTATATCATTTATTGTGAAATCCTGTGCGCCAAGGACTAGAATTTTAAATATTTATTTGTTGAAAGTTAAAATATTAAAATTTTTTAAAGTTAAAAAGTAATAATTTTAAATATTTATTTTAAAAGATAAAAAATAAATTTTAATTTCATTTTAATCTAAATATGTGATAACATTAAAATATAATCTATTTAGAAAAATAAATTTATGTTCTTTAAATATTTAAAAAATATTGTTTGTGAATAAAATTTATATTTTCGGAAAAGTTAAGAACATATAAAACTAATACCCGAAAAATTCTATTTTTGGTAGTTTTATACACAAATAATATTTTCTATAAGTTTATTTACAAAAAATAAAACTATGTTTCTAAATATTTTATATTTTAATGTTATCACATATTTAGATTAAAATTAAGTTAATATTTATTTTTTAACTTTAAAAATATATTTCATTATGGTTTTGCATAAATGTAAATTATGAAATAATTATCTTATTAGAAAATTTTACTAAAGATATTTAATATTTTAATTATAAGTACTTAAAATAATTTATTTTTTTTTTAAAAAAAAAGTATTGTTGTTTACAAATTATATCAAAATACAAATTGATATGGAGTCTTAAATTGAAAAGTAGAATGTAAAAGTAGGACTTTTATTGAGAATAACTTAAAATTGAAACCTTCAAATTAAAAAATTACAAATTTAGGCCTTATTGTGACACAATAACAAAAAGTCAAGCCCTACAATGAAATTTTCTCCCATGCCACGTGGATCGTTCACGCGTGATTTGGTTTAGAAATAATGAAAGTTAAAATATATAGATAAAATTTGGAGTACTCATGTATGATCATTCAATGAAATGAAGTGTGTCTTTTAATGAGATAAAGTGTATTAGTAGTTTTTTTTTATTAGTGTGTTGAATTCGTGACCAATTTGCGATTAAACTTAATTAAACACATTTTATATTTCATAGAACCTAATGTGAGAGTGATAATGAGTCATATAAACATCATTTGAGACCAAAATTCGGCGTTTTTTTTATGTTCGTCGGAGTTGGTACTAAAGACCCGATATCTGGTACTAAAATACCAAAAGCTGGTACTATCTTACTCTAGGTCTGGTACCAATTTTTGCAAATGTTGACCAAAATTGAAATAATCCATTTTCGTTGACCAAAAGTAGGTACTAATTGATTAAAAACAGGTACTACGTAGAAGAAGAAGGGGTACTATTTCTGTCAAAACTGGTACTGTTTTAGTAATCGTGATTTTTTTTAATCCTCCATGTCTACCATGCCCGTGGATTGTTCACGAGTGATTTGGTTGAGAAATAGTGGAAGTTAAAATATAAAGGTAGAATTTGGAGTAATCATGTATGATCATTCAATAAGATGAAGTGTGTCCTTTAATGAGATGGAGTGTATTAGTAGTGTTTTTTCATTAGTGTGTTGAGTTCGTGACTAATTTGCGATCAAACTTAATTAAACACATTTTAAATCTCATAGAAACTGATGTGAGAGTGATAATGGATCATATAAACATCATTTGGGACTGAAATTCGGTGTTTTAATGTGTTCATTACAAGTGGTACTGAATACCCAATATCAGGTACTACAAAAATATAAACCTGGTACTATCTTACTCTATGTCTGGTACGAATTTTTGTAAATGTTGACCAAAACTGAAATAATCCATTTCCGTTCACAAAAGTAGGTACTAATCGATCAAAAAGAGGTACCACGTAAAAGAAGATGCGGTACTATTATGGCTAAAACAAGTACTATTTTAAGAATTTTGATTTCTCTAATCCTTCATGTCTACCATGACACGTGGATCGTTCACGCATGATTTTGGATGAAAAATAGTAGAAGTTAAAACATATAGGTAGAATTTGTAGTAGTCATGTATGATGATTCTATGAGATGAAGTGTGCCATTCAATGCTATGAAGTGTATTAATAGTGTCTTCTCATTAGTGTGTCGAGTTCATGACCAATTTGCTATTAAACTCAACTAAAAACACTTTAAATCTCATAGAAACTAATGTGAGAGTGATTATGGGTCATATAAACATCGTTTGAGAACGAAAATCGGTATTTTTTTTTATCTTCGTCAGAGTTGGTACAAAAGAACCGATATCTGGTACTAAAACACCCAAAGTTAGTACTATCTTACTCTAGGTATGGTACCAATTTTTGCAAATGTTGACCAAATTAAATTGAAGTAATCCATTTTTGTTGACCAAAAGTAGGTACTAATTGATTAAAAACAGGTACTACGCAGAAGAAAAAGGGGTAATATTTCTGTCAAAACTGGTACCGTTTTAGTAATCATTATTTCTTTAATCCTTCATGTCTACCATGCCCGTGGATCGTTCACACGTGATTTGGTTGAGAAATAGTAGAAGTTAAAATATATAGGTAGAATTTGGAGTAGTCATGTATGATCATTCAATGAGATGAAGTGTGTCTTCTAATGAGATGAAGTGTATTAGTAGTGTTTTTTCATTAATGTGTTGAGTTCATGACTAATTTGCGATTAAAATTAATTAAGCACATTTTAAATCTCATAGAAACTAATGTGAGAGTGATAATGGATCATACAAACATCATTTGAGACCGAAATTCGGTGTTTTTTTTATGTTCGTCAGAGTTGGTATTAAAGACCCGATATCTGGTACTAAAACACCAAACGCTGGTACTATCTTACTCTAGGTCTGGTACCAATTTTTTGCAAATATTGACCAAAATTGAAGTAATCCATTTTCGCTTACCAAAATTTGGTACTAATTGATTAAAAACAGGTATTACGCAGAAGAAGAAGAGGTACTATTTTTGTCAAAACTGGTACCGTTTTAGTAATCGTGATTTCTTTAATCCTCCATGTCTACCATGTCATGTTGATGCGTGATTTGATTGATAAATATTGAAAATTAAAACATATAGGTAGAATTTGGAGTAGTCATGTATGATGATTCAATGAGATGAAGTGTGTCTTTTAATGAGATGAAGTGTATTAGTAGTGTTTTTCATTAATGTGTTGAATTCGTGACCAATTTACGATTAAAATTAATTAAACATATTTTAAATCTCATAGAAACTAATGTGAGAGTGATAATAGGTCATATAAACATCATTTGAGACTGAAATTCGGTGTTTTTTTTATGTTCGTCGGAGTTTGTCTTAAAGACCCGATATCTAGTACTAAAACACCAAAAGCTGGTACTATCTAACTCTAGGTCGGGTACCAAATTTTGCAAATATTGACCAAAATTGAAGTAATCTATTTTCAATGACCAAAAGTAGGTACTAATGATTAAAAACAGCTACTACGCAGAAGAATAAACGGTACTATTTATGTCAAAACTGGTATCGTTTTAGTAATCATGATTTTTTTAATCATCTATGTCTATCATGCCACGTGGATCGTTCACGTGTGATTTGGTTGAGAAATAGTGGAAGTTCAAGCATATAGGTAGAATTTGGAGTAGTCATGTATGGTTATTCAATGAGATGAAGTGTGTCTTTTAATTAGAAGAAGTGTATTAATAGTGTTTTTTTATTTTTTTTATCATTAGTAGTGTTTTTTCATTAGCGTGTTGAATTCGTGACCAATTTGTGATTTAACTTAATTAAACACATTTTAAATCTCATAGAAACTAATGTGAGAATGATAATTGGTCATATAAACATCATTTGAGACCGAAATCCAGTGTTTTTTATGTTTGTCAGAGTTGGTATTGAAGACCCGATATCTGTACTAGAACACTATAATTGCGGTACTATCTTACCCTAGGTCTAGTATTAATTTTGAAAATGTTGACCAAAATTGAAGTAATCCATTTTCGCTGACCAAAAGTAGGTACTAATTGAATAAAAACAGTTACTACGCAGAAGAAGAAACGATACTATTTTTGTCAAAACTGGTACCGTTTTAGTAATCGTAATTTCTTTAATCCTCCATGTCTATCATGTCACGTGGATCATTGACGCGTGATTTGGTTGATAAATAGTGGAAGTTAAAACATATTGGTAGAATTTAGAATAGTCAGGTATGATCATTCAATGAGATGAAGTGTGTCATTCAATGATATGAAGTGTAATAGTAGTGTTTTTTCATGTGTGTGTTGAGTTCATGACCAATTTGCGATTAAACTTATTTAAACACATTATAAATCTCATAGAAACTAATGTGAAAGTGATCATTGGTCATGTAAACATCATTTGAGACCGAAATTCGTTGTTTTTTTATGTTCGTCGGAGTTGGTATTGAAGAATCGATATTTGATACTAGAACACCATAATTGCGGTATTATCTTACTCTAGGCCCAGTACTAATATTGAAAATGTTGACCAAATTTGAAGTAATCAATTTTTTATTCTTTCTACAAAGTAGGTACTAATTGATCAATAAGTAGTACTAACGTGCTAGAGTCCAAATGTTCAATCACATAACTGGCATTCACATGCCTAACAAATGAATCAAGCGATGTTTTGAAAAAACATGCAAAACGCACTATGAAATTATACATGGAGAAGGCATTTGTTTGAGGTATTCAGACAGAATCAGATCCTTTTCAATACGATTTCAAATATGCTTCTGAAATTCAATTTGCATAGTAATACGATACCAAAGAGGAAACACAACCAATAAAAACATAAAAAAACAAATTTAGCACCAACATACTCAAACAAAAATTAAATAAAACTGAATACTCAATAAGTAGACAAACTACAAATCTCCATTCAAATTCCAACTGCCCCATCCTAAACCCACTCCAAAGAACAACACTGATGCTCCATAAGACACTATAAACCAAATCAGACCAAAACCATTTAAGAAAATACCAATTATCCCAAATGCATTAATCAAACACCGGTGGATCCAAATCCGGCAGACCCTCTTTCGGTAGAATCAAGATCATCAACCTCACTGACCTCATCACCAAGTTTGTTAGTCTTATATAATAGATGAAGGCATAAGATAGTGTTATAACAGATGGAGGCATAACAAATTCAACATATGCATATCCCTTGGGCTGTCCATACTCCACATTGCCGACAAAAATTGATCGGGAATCCACTTCTTTTCTATTTGCCTGGTTAGATGCAGATCTCCTTGAACGGAGCCCATCTCCTGCTCGACTTTCGCCTGCATTTTGCGGAGAGCGGCGGCTTCATCCTCCATCTCCTTCAGCCTCTTCTTCATATCGTCCAGCTCGGCAGCTCCTCCCTCGGCTCCCGCCTCCGCTGCCGCCATCTCCATCAAACTCTCTCGTTCCGCCATCTCCATCAAACTCTCTCGTTCTCAGGTCGTGGTCGTCCTTTTGGAAAATCTCATAAACTTAACCCACAAATTTGTTCCAATATGAGTTCTTAGCACTTTTTATTTTTCCTGACAAAAATCCAAGAAAATTTCATTCCTTTTGCCCATTTCAAAGATTGAAAAAAAAATATTACGAATTCCTTGTTGATTTCAGCCGAAAATAGTAAGAGGAATGACAATCAAACAAAAATAAAAAAAATAGAAGTGATTGAAAACAAGAATCATGTACAGGTATTTTATGAATTTAAATCCATAAGTTATATATAATCTTCTAACGCAATGAAATGAAGATGAATATCATACCAAAGCTTTTAGCTTTAATTCAATTACCACGCACCGATATCATCATCACACTAACAGAAAGCTACATAAGCTATTCTGCAATCAACCTCACTGCATTATAAACTCTCCCAAAAACCACTTAGGTGTAATTTCCATGAAAGAAACTCAATGAATAACAAAATTGTACCTCAAATTGAAATAATTGTTCGGGTCCTTCGCTGCTTGCTCCCTCGAAAACTGCCAATTCAGAATTCAAGCTCCGTGGGGAGTACGCGCGGCTCAGCTTCCCGAACCTGCGAAACCTGGCACGGCTAAGATCGGGGGGCCTGACCTGGTGGACTAGCTGAGGCGAACCGTGGACGCCAAGATCCAGGTCATGTGGCAGAAGGTGAGGCGGAGAATAGGGCCCGAAGAACCGCGACGAAGAAATCAAAATGCGGCGGTGATGTTATAACTTCCGGCAAAAGCGAGGGGAAGGAGAAGGGCGCGGAGGCGGAGGCGGAAGCGGCGGCGGGAACGCGGAGAGGGCGTTTCGGAAGAGGGGTTTTCTGGGGCGGAGGAGAATCGTATTGGGGCTTTGTTTCTTTTTTTTTTTCTTTTTTTAATATTTTTCTAATTTTGTGATTTATAAATAAATAAATGAATAATAATAGTATTAGTATTTATATGTGGAATTGAGAGGAAAGAGAAATATGTATTAGGAAGTGCAGAAAAAAATTAAATGCACTGGATACTGACAAGAAAGATGAATTGTGAATTGGGAATTTAACAAGAATTAACCAAATCTTCTATCATTGGAAAAAAAAAATAAATACTCCAAACTCCAAAATTTTGAAAGTCCTAAAAAATCTTAATTGAATATATCTCGAGAACGTGACATGTTACACCGGGACCCAGGGAAAAGGCCGAAGAAGAAGGTAAAAAATTTATATCCAAACAATCAACAGTAAAATTCGAGTTAATTTGAGTGGGAGTTTTCTGTATGCAAACACCTTTCGTCTCTAGCGGTAAACAGATTCGAGGAGGAAATAATTCAGCAGTTAGCAGGTAGCTATGGAGGCTGACGGAACAACTGCCTTTAGAAGAAAAAGAACCAGGAAAGAGGTAAAGCAGTTTTCTCCATCTCCTCTGAGTTTTGTCATCACCGATCATTAATTATTGAACTGTAGAGAACAAGAAGGGGCGTCTTTTTCTTTCACCCAATTTAATATAAATTCTCAGGATTTATTATTTCTGAAGGCAGATTCTTGAAAAGAAAAAGGCAACTGAGAATGCGATTAGAGTTGCTTCTATGATAAAAGATCACACCTCTAAATTCCCAAACTTTCGCCACTACCAAAGAAATGGTTAGTATTGTGAGCATTGTTTTTTTCCTAGCGTCTTTGATGTCTAGCTGCTATTTTGGAATTTTGAATTTGCATGCAGAATGTATAATGATATGGTTCTTGTTTGGATTGAGTAATTAATCATTTGAAAGCTCAAAATTATCGAATTCAGTTTGGCCTGTGGGGATTGTCAGCGTCAGACATTGTTTTTGTGTGTTCTTCTTGTGTGTGTTGCACTTAGCACTCTGTAGTAAAGGGCACACTATATCTGCCCATATCACTTATCATTTATTGGGTAGTGAAAATGCAGACAAACAACTGTGTGTTGGACAAATTGGGTCCGACTGGGTTGATGATTGGAGGTGGGATTTTTATTATTTACAATGCTTGTAATGAATAGAATCTGGAAATGGTACTTGTTTGTTAAGCTGATTGTAATTGGCTGTTCTTGACATACATTTTGCTCTGCGGGAATTTTCTCGGCATCGAAACTGTTTGTGTTTTCTTTTTGTGTGCGTTTCACTAGCACACTGTATTAAAAGGGTACACTTTATCTGCCAAGATCATTTATTTAGTCATGATAATACGGACAAACAACTGTGTGTTGGAAACATTGGGTCAGATGGGATTGATGAATGAAAGGTGGGATTTTGATCATTCACAATGCTTGTAATTGGGTTGACTTGCTGTAATTTTTCTTACATGCCTAATTTTTCTTGTCTTGAAGTGTTCACACTCATTTAAGCAGTCATTGCTCTTGTATATCTTCTTTACACCAGAGTATTACTCTCTCTCTCTCTCTCTCTCTCTCTCTATGTGATTGAATGAGGTATAATTCTGTGTTAATCTTGAATTTTTTAACTATTAGGGTTATATGCACACTTATCGGCTGGACGTGGCAATAAGCTCACATTGCCTACAAAACAATACATTCAAAAACTTCTTAAGGTATCAGCGGTATCCTTAGGTTGTATATTCTGGATATATTTAACCTGTATTTAGATGGGTTGACATTGTGCTCATATTTTCCTGTTAGGTTAATATGGAAGTACCTTTTGGACCTGAGTGGGCAGCTGAAGAAAAGATAAAGCGGCGGGAAATGGTTGCAGAGGAAGCTCATTATATATTCGTTCATGAGATTTCTAATGAAGATGACAGTGTAGTGAAAAGATTAAAGGACGAGGGGAGGACATGCAGTTGTGCGGGTCCCATTGTTGGGTTTGTCCATTACCGATTTATTCTGGAGGAAGAAGTGCCTGTGGTTTATGTTTATGAGTTACAGCTCGAGGCTCACATTCAAGGAAAGGGATTAGGAAAATTCTTAATGCAATTAATTGAATTTATTGCTTGTGAGGTGTGATTATGCATTACCATTTCTGATCCATGTATATTTGAAGTTTTTTGTTAGCCTGTTACTCTATTAATCCCACACATGACATAGATACTTCTTGATGATTGGTGAACCTTCTTTACAAGCTTTCTGTTTGACTTCTCTTTCTTGATTTTAGTAACAAGGTGTGTCAACATAAAAATGCAACTTAATTTTCGGTACCATGGTGTTTCTTTTACACTGAGCCATGTTCAGAGAAACTCATCTGTTCTCTGCTATATTCACAGAACAGAATGGGTGCTGTGGTGCTGACTGTTCAAAGAGCAAATCTGGCAGCAATGGACTTCTATATCCGTAAACTTGGGTAAGTACTAAATAGCTATATATATCATCATTTCTACATGTTCATTGGGAATAATTTGATTACATATTGGTTTTCTCTACTGTAGTTGAATTGGTTAGAATTTGAAGTGCCGAGTGTCAGTACGTAGTCGAGCATGAAAATAACATTATGTTTCCCAAATCAACATCATGTGCTTAGTGCCATTTTGTTAATGTTATAGTAATTGTATCCATATGTATATCCCAATGGAGAATAGAATGGACCTCGGCCTAGGCTCATCTATGAGTTGTGAAACTAGAGACCATATCTATAAAGTTTATTTTAAAAAAGCAGCAAACAACCATCTTAGTTGTTCCAGAAGTATTCAGAAAATGGCTGCAATCATAATTCTTTCATGACAATAGTTTATGGTGCTCCCAGAACTTGTCTAAAACAAGTCAAACAATATTCTGGGATTAATCTATTGATGAACAATGTTATGAATGATAAGATTTTGAAATGCTTTATGTATGCTTGTTGTTGGATTTGATTAGATTACCAAAGTGAAACAAAGACTGATAATTTGCGTTATGATAGTCCTGCTGAGAAAAAGATATCTGAAAGATAAAATAGTATGCCATGAAGCATGTTTGGTCTGCAAGCCAGCTGGGCTCTCACCATCTTTGTTGAATCCTTATGTTTAACTTTGCCTGCGAAATTTCCATGCAGAAGTCTTTACTGCTCAGGCTTTGTGTTTGGAACATAGAACTTCTAACAAATCAATATGATGCCTTTTCTTGCAATAATCTTTTCCCAGTTTACTTGGGAAGGTTATAACACCAATAAAAAATAAAATAAGCACTCTGCATTTGTTTTTCTGTGTGCTTCTGAATTCTTGAGAATGGTCGAGCAATGATGGCGATTCCTATCAAGCATGAATAATTGGATATGCTTCTTAAATTAAGTACTCAATTAAAGCCATATTCGTAGTTTGAGTCGTGGTACATAATTGTGGATGTTCAACTATTCATTCTCGATCTTTTGCAGGTATATAATTTCTGCAATTTCACCTTCGAGAGTTGATTCATTGGTTAGAACACTATGTTGCACTTCCAAGTTTTATCTCTCAATTTCCATTGCAATTCACGATTTTCAATCTTTTATTTTGGTCCTAATTCATTTGTGTTTCATCTTCATTATATGCAGTTGGGACAAGAGAGAAGCTATGAGATTCTTTGTAAAACATTTGATCATGAAGCTAAAGCTGTCTTGGAGGTGAGTTAAACATGCACATGATATTCATAAACCTTATAATTATATGAATTGGTGATTGATCTTGTAAATGCGTGAAGATCTCCGGTGAAAAGGATATGTGGATGTTATTATGGAAATCCGCGATAAATAGTTGAGTAAGAAACGGTTTTTCCTGTCAGAAGCCGTAAAAGGTCAATATTTCTTTGTAAAATGCTATGAACATGAAGCAAGCACTTCTTTTAAGGTTTGTTAGTGTTATCAAATCTGCTACAGTGGGATTTCCACCATCAGCCATTGATAACTGAAGTTTGTTAAGCCTTTGATAGCAATAATTAAGCCTCATGATTTTCCACTCATGCAATTTAGCATGTGAGCATGGGATTCTCAAAAGTTTTCCATTACATGTTATCTGATGTATTCTCCGACAAATATGGTGAAAAGATCATCTCCACTTCATCAAATATGGTCCAGAGATCATTTGTGCTCCATCTAATATGGTCTTCTGAGTTTATGGGGATACAATGTGATATTCCTATGGTTTATCTGGATCAATTGTTTGTTTCCATATTCTCTCTTGGTTTGTACATCCTTGACCTAGAATTATTTCAAATATAAATCTGTAGAGAATTTGTCAAATAGAGCTTATAGCAATTCATTGTGACATCTGAAACGCCTTTATTTGTAGTTTCTGCCTGGATATATATACCCTCTGAGAAGTTGACACATGTTTATGTACTGCACCATGGCTTTGTTGACATACCCATTTTGGTCTAGATATATGTTAGATGTTAGTTGGCATTGGTCTTGTTGGATTTAACAGGAATTGTAGTTTCTGTGTAGATATATATTCGCTTCCGTAAGCTGACACAGATTTATTGCATCACGACTTTGTGGACATACCCATTTGTCTAGATATATCTTAGATGTCGGTCGGCATTGATGTTGTTGGATTTAATAGGAATCCTAAAACCTGAAGAGGTAAAAAATTGTGATGAAGTAACGAGAGCTTCTAGTGTGTTTAAGTGCTTGCTGATAATAAATGGGCCTAGGTAGAAATCATCCCAAAAAGCTAGCTCAAAGGAAGAGGGTGCCCAATCCACACTAATACATAATGACAGCCCCAGTAACAAATCGATGTGGGACAAACATAACTTTTAACACAGCATGCCACTCCAAATATTGCCTCCAAAGTCCAAACAAAAACCTGCCTTCTGATACCATGATAAATGGGTCTTAGTGAACTCATCCCCAAAAGCTAGCTCAAAGGGAGCGGGTGCCCTACCATACTTGTACACAACAGCAGTCCAGTGGCAGTGAGAAATTGATGTGGGACAAGCATAACTTCTAACACTTGCTTATTTACGTTCTTCTCAAAATGAAGAAAGCATGTGCCATTTATTGTAATCTATCCATTCTAAACCGTTTGACTGCCAGTCCTTTGGAAAATTCTCATGACAATATCTGGTATATGTTCCCTTCCCTATACAAATGACTGCCGTGAAACGATTAACTTCGAAACTTTTTTTCTATATCATTTTTCTGTTGTGAAAGTGCAATCAAAATTCAGTTACTTGGGTGATTGGAGAACAATGTATAACAGAAAGGATAGTTGAGTATAGTTCAGAAGTTCCAGTTCTCTATTTTAACTATTTGTTTTGTTATAAAATTATCTTTCATCTGAACCTGTCCCCAGATGAATTGTTTTATATTGCTTAAAGCTGGAGTATGTATTGTCAAAGATTAATGTGTCAAGGTGCTTGTGACGACTTCGTTTTCCACGAGAGACAACAATATACCTTTATCTTTTATAGTCTCTGTTTGAAATTTCTTAAGTTGAAGAAAATCTAGGCATACACATGGCGTAAGTTGATATATTTTCCTCTTCTATAGCTGGGGGTGAGGTATACACGCATATTATGTTTAGCCAGTTTGTTGAGTTTCAGTTAAATCCCCTCTTATATATTTCAGTCTCTATTATTACATATTAAGGTTGGTGTTGATATGCGCCCTTCTAGGAACAAAATGAAATAGCCTAAATGAATTACAAGGACTAGGAATACATCATGCTGCTTATTTGTCTCGAGTTACGAATCAATCACCTTGCAGTCATTTCACCCCCTCCCATTTTTTCTTGTTTACATTTTGGATATAGAGGGAAAAAATGTCAACAATTAAGTGGCCAAATTTGTTCGAGAAGGTGTTCAGGCCTTTTCAAACTTCTAGAATACTCGAAACATATGCTTCGAAAATCGCTCTAACGGGTCTATGATCAGACAATCTAGACTCGACTCTATCGTACTGAATCTGCTTTAAACCTTCCCCGTACCAAATTATCCGATCACACCTGCAGAAATTTGACCATCTTTTATCAGTTATCCACCATCAGCTCCAAAATAAAGGAAAATGTAACTGAAAGGCTTAGGAGGACAAACCATGCTGGGGCCCTCATCCTCTTTGCTTCAGTTTTTTGATTTGATCCGTAATAGTCATCCGAGTTCTGATGATACTTGTACGTCGGTGCAAAGTTGATTTTTTTTTCATGCCAACCCTCAAAGACATGGTCTTTCGTCAGCTCAGCTTTCAGCTTTGTTTCAAAATTGAACGATTAAATATCAGGATAATGAATTACATTATTATGCACTCTATTCCTTNATTTTTATTACCTGATCATTTTCTAATAAGATGCTCCACTCTTTATTCTTCACCAACGATCTTGTGGTAGCCTCGAGCAGGTAAATTCTGTAATTCAGATCCCCTAGCCAAATCACCCTACTGCATGATTTTCAGAAACAACTTTTTAGTGTTAGGAGATATACATTATGATAGATAACTTATACAGAACATCCTTCTCATATGAAAAATTAGAGAAGCTGCTAAAGATTTATCAGCCAAAAAACGATTAAAGATGAGACGAATGGATCTGATGTAAGTACTCGTGGTCAAGGATTTTCCTAGGCAGATGATGGAAGGGTTCGACTGGAAAAAGTGTGTGTGCCAATATATGTCCTGCGTCTGTATTTCTGTATCTCTCGTCTCCTTCTTTACCACCCGAAGCTAAATGACAGCACACGAAGCAAAAGCTCGTTTCACGCAGGCAAAATCTGATGGAAACTGAACCCTACGTCAATTGTATAGATTTTGTCAGTTACTTGTTGAAATAAAATTCTGTGAAGTAATCATGATGAACAGATCATTGTGAAATAAAATTCTGTGAACACTCGATGTCAAATTATAAATTTAGGTCCTCTCCACTATATTCTATATGAAATAAATTTGATGCATGAACATGGCTAATAAGATTTTTTGTTACCTTATTTTTCAGGCGCCCCAAGATGCCACAGCCAACACATGAGATGCTCAAGTGGCTTATATAGTCTTGCAGTTCTGTCCGGGCCCACACGGTAATATAAATTCCCACCATTTGTTTACTTATAATACACTCATAATCTTGAGCACTTGAATTTGTGGAGCCAAGTGTCTTGAGGGGATAAATTCTTTGCACCTCCCCAACTTCCGCCTTATGTATTCTTTTGTCCTTTACCGTTCTCTTGTTGAGAGCTCCTCTAATTAAAGATTCCCACTTCATTGAAACATAAGTATTCTCTCGGACCAAAATATTCCCCACATTCAAAGGCACAATTTCTTGGAACCTGTCGAAAGCAGTATGTTGTCAGTGATCACTAACAAAACCAAATTTACCGTTCGAAAAAAGTGAAAGTTACCCAAAAACATATATATCCGCCATGCTACTTTGAGTATTTAGAAAATCCTTGAGGCTCAAGTTATCTTGTGGTGGGTTGCCTCCTACATTCCAAGAGCCTACAAACAGTCTTTTAAAGAAAAAAAAGTGGGAAAAAAAAAAAAAGAAAAAAAGTATGCAAAAATAGTGGACGTTAGTTGGTTTAATTTATATTTATAAACTTATACCGAAGTTCCGTAGAGAAAAGAACGAAGGAAGAGAGATTAAAAAGATTTTGTAATATTGAATTACTACATATTGGAACATGAACAAAAAAAAAAGAAGTTGATCGATACTTGACAGTTCCCTGTGATGTTTCTGGCAGATTATCCGAGTGTTGAACGAAAATATTGTCGGCCACCATCTTCTCAACGGCTTTACCAGCTGCCATGAGCTTGCTTCATCTAAATTATGGTATTAGGTACACTTACACCTTTTCCATGGCTGGATCTTAATGCAACAGTGTTTCGGTGTGTAATTTATAGGTGGAAATTGAACAATGGAAGTTTTAAAAATTTGTTCAGGTTGGGTGCAACTCAGAAAAAAAGGATTATATAAAAAGATTATACTGAAGGGGTTGACACTGATTGATTAGTTGGGAGGTAATGTACCTGAGAACAGCAAACAAGGATAATTGAATAGAAAATGTCATTTTGGTTTGACATGTTTTGAAGGGGTGTTATTATCTTTATACTCTAGCCACGAATTATTAATGTGTACTAATAATATGATACTAAATATGCGTCCACATGGAAACATGGACCATCTCTGCACTAGTTTGAAAAGAAAATTTGAAAAGAAAATTATGATAAGATTTAATGTTGAAAACATTTGGCTGTTTTGAATTGTGATGAATTTAATAGCATTAGGACCATTGTGAGATATTTGTGTACTTGAAATCTAGCTTCAAGTAGAGAAAAATCTCAAGTAAGTTTGAGAATAGAGTGACCAAAAGCAACACCTTTCTTTATCCTACTAAGAGATGAAGTTTAGAAGATTAAAGGATTTGAAACGCCTACGAGTCAGGTACCTATAATCACAGATACGCTTGTCGTAATTTTTTTTTTTTTTTTTTNTTTTTTTTTTTTTTTTTATAGATCCAGCTTATCTATATAATTTCATATAACTCCCATTTTTGAATTAGTTCTGTTTATACCATATGCTAAGATGACCGATGAAAGAACTACTTATTCATCCATTAGCAAATGATCGAAGGTTAGCTAATCGAGTTGTTTAAATGATCATTTCAACTAACAAAATATTGCTCTGCTCGGCCAAAGCCAAAGTGAATAGTACCTATTGGCATGCAGAAGATGGCACATTGTTCGGGTAAGCAATGCTCAAAGAGACTATAAATAGACTTGAGAACCTTATAGTAGAGGATTTTGCATCCTCGGGATTTTAAGCTACATATAGAAAGACTCATTTAGGGTATTTTGCTGAGCTAAAGTAAGAATTTAACCTTCGTGTTTCCTTCTCAAATAAGTTTTTATACGTTAAAACATTTTAATTCGTCGTCACAAACTACATAATAACAATTTCTGCCTGAAATCCAGGATGAGAAAGTAGTTCGAAAACAAAAATTATGTCCATTCAAGGACAATTATAATGTAAGAATTAGGCAGGTGCTTATGTATGGTGTGCAATCTGCTAGAACCACATGAAAGTTGGCCATTTCCTAGTTAATACAACCTAAACCTGGTGTTATTAAATCCCTACCATTACTTTCAATGGGGATTTCGGTTTCTAATCTCTCAGTGCAATCATTCTTGGCGGCGTCATTAGTAGTTATTGATTATTATAGGTGTCCCCAGGTTCGGTACGTGTTATATATGCCCAAAGGTTTGCTGGATTTAGGGTTGACAATGTGTGGCAAGTTCAATTTTCTTCCATGATTATGTGCGTGGTACATCTGGTACACAAACACTTGGTGTGGCTTTATCCAAGTGTCTTATTAAGCTTTTTCTTGTGATATTTAAATAAATATTTAAATATTTATTTAACCTTCCATATCATGTTAGTTATAAGATATAATAAGACAGAGTATCGACAAATTTAAGTAAAGTTTAATATTTTTTTTTTTTTTTAAAAAAAAAAGTCTTTAACCTTTCATTCTATTTTAAATATTTTTTTTTTAAAACACGAGAAATTCAATTGTAGATCAAGTATTACTAAACATGAAATTTAAGTGAATTTTAATTGTTATTACTATATTTTATTTGCATTTTAAAAAATTTTAAATTATATAAGATCAAAGTTGACATAAAATATATTAAAAACACACATCTATTTTTATAACTCGGTTCGGTACGGTATGAGACGGTTCGGTTCTCGGTACGGATATTTGTGAAATCTCCAGAATCATACCAATTATTTTTTCGATTCGGTTCAGTTCGGAAAAAGTCAAATGGTCAACGGTTATTTTTCGGTTCGGAGTGATTTTGGTTCGGTTTTTGAAACGGTTCGAAATTCTCCGAGTCTCATGCTCAGCCCTAGATTGAACATTAAGTCATCAAGGATGGTTCACATATTCACAACTTGACACGAGTCCTTCAGTCAGACTAGCATTTTGAAAAGGTCAAGAAATTTAACTGGAGAAGGGGATTCTGTAGACAAATATACACTGCTAACCTTCTAAGTGTCGGTTTAACCTTAACTTTCGACATTTATATTGCAATGTAAGTTGGGTTTCCAAACATTACTAAAGCCATGGATGCCCTTATTCAATAAGGTATAAACACAAACTTTAGTGCATCAAAAAGCTACCTACAAATTTGTCGACAGGTATCATCCAATAAGAAGCATCGGTAAGAACTTGTGACGCTCCTCCCAGTTATACATGTACCCCTCTAGAACAAGTACTTGCATTAAGGATTTAAGACATATTTCACTTCACCTGAGAAAAATG
>BKCP01007182.1:1695698-1710168 GCA_008636005.1 Striga asiatica | reverse complement strand
AACAAGATAAAATTACTCAAACAATAGTCTTATAATGCGAGGCCTAAATAGGCACAAATATTACCTAAGTGAACTCGAAAGCTTACTCATGCAACAACAGAATGATGTTTACAAATCATCTTGAGAAGCGATACAATCTTTACAATGAAAAACATCAAAAATAAAATCACAGAATCTAAAAGAAGACCAAAGTTGCTTGAAAGCCCTGGCATCAGAACTCAACTGCTCCATATCTTCAGATAAACCTTGAATCCACTCCACCATTGCCCTGCAATCTATGTAACAAATGATATCTCTCCACCCCTTGTCTTTGGCCTGGTCCAGCACCCAATAGATTCCTTCAATGTAGGCCTCCACTGAACTTCCCATGAAGTCCCTAGATGTATCCCACAAATGAAGAACCCTATTTTCAGTGAATGCCTTACCACCCAACCCCAGTTTCCCATTTTGAACCCAACAGCTGACTGCAATCCCCATTTTCTCCATCTGCTCCTCCCCCCTTCTACTGTCAGACATCCTCATATTGCTACTTCCTCCAATCTCATCACTCCCCCTAACCTCTGTCTCTATTCTTCTCCTTGCAATTCTCACTGGGTCCTCACAGTCCCTAAACAATTGCCAGTCACCAAGAGCTTTCTGGACAATTTTGTGCTCCCTAACCCACTTTTTTTCAAACACCCAACTATTCCTAGTTTTCCAAAGCCACCGCAAAAGATAAGTAGATAAACTAATCCTATCAATCATGTGGTAAGCCTTAGAAGCAGTACAAATCTCATACCACCACACCCCAAAATCAGTGTCTGCCTTAGCCATCTTATCCCAGCTCACTCCCAATAATTGCCAGCACACCCTAGCCCTATTACAATTAAACAGAATGTGATTCAAGTCCTCATCATCCTCCCCACAAACATCACAAATCAATTCACACCCCAATACTCTCTTAGCCAACTGCCTTTTAGAACTAATAAAATCATTCCAGCACCTCCATAAAAAGTTTTTGATTTTGTTCTGAATTGGCAGCCTCCAAGTGACCCTCCACATTTTATCTACCTGAGTCATAGTACTACTGGAAGCCCTATCTCTAATGTTCGGCCTGTTCTGCTTCATAATCATCTCATACACATTTTTAACAGAAAACACACCATCCCTCTTCCCATGCCACACCCACCTATCTCTCATACTCACAGCATTCAGGGGAATATTCAAGATGGCTTTAGCAGTATTAGGCTCAAAAGTCTGGTGGATTAGGTCCATATCCCACTGGCAACCCCCTTCTCCCATAAGATCCCTCACCTTACTCAATCTAGCCCTATCCTCTAAAAACCTGCAAGCAGGGATAAACCCTTTAATCTCAGGGATCCAGGGAGATTCCCATATATAAGCTAACCTACCATCCCCTATCCTATACCTAATACCCATCTGAAGGGATTTCCTAGCACCTAACCAACACTTCCATAACCAAGAGTCTCCCCCTCTGCTTTTGACATCCCACAATTTAGACTTTGGAAAATATCTACCTTTGATTACCCTGCTCATCAACAGATTAGGCATTGTAAGCACCCTCCACAACTGTTTCACTAAGAGAGCCTCATTGAAAGCTCTCAAATCTTTAAATCCTAACCCCCCTTCTCCCTTAGACTGAGTTAACCTATCCCATCTAGCCCAATGCCATTTGTTTCCCTGCCCACTATCTTTTTTCCCCCACCAGAAATTAGCAGAATCTCTACAAATGTCATCACACACACTCACAGGCACCCTATAACAAGACATAATATAAGTAGGAATTGCCCCTATCACTGATTTCAAAAGAACTTCTCTCCCTGCTTCACTCAAGTACACATTTTTCCAACTAGAAATTCTGTTTTTTACTGTCTCACTCACAAACTGGAAAGTTTCTCTCTTAGACCTACCAATTCCCAAAGGGAGACCCAAGTATTTAGAAGTTCTGACTTGCTTGATCCCTTGCAGAATGTTACACACACTGGAAATAGTAGAATTATCAGAATTCTTAGAGAAAAAGATAGAGGATTTATCCAAATTGACACTTTGACCAGAAGCAGACCCATATTCAGAAAGAACTGTGAGAATTAGGTGAGCATGAATAGCATCAGCTTTACAGAGTAACAAAGAATCATCTGCAAAGAACAAATGAGAAATTACAGGAGCCTCTCTCCCCACCCTAATCCCCTGATACTTCCTATTAATTCTAGCTTGACAAATCAAATTAGAGAAAGCTTCTGACACAATAATAAAGAGATAAGGGGATAAAGGATCCCCTTGTCTCAATCCTCTACTAGCCCTAACAAACCCTGCATTAACCCCCTTCACATTAAAACTAAAAGATGTGGAACAGATGCAAGCTAAAATCCAATTAACAAACCTCTGACAAAAACCCATCTTTAAACAAACCTTAGCTACAAAACCCCACTCAATTCTATCATAAGCCTTAGACATGTCCAATTTCACAGCCATAAATTTCTCCCTACCACCCTTTTTGCTATTATTGTAATGAATACACTCATTAGCAATGATAGCATTGTCCAAGATTTGTCTACCAGGGACAAAAGCAGATTGAGCAGTGGATACACACACATGCAGGACAGTCTTCAATCTATTGGCAAGGATTTTAGCAATAAGTTTATACAAAACATTGCACAAACTAATGGGTCTGAAATCAGCAACCTGGGTAGGGTGCTTTCTCTTAGGGATAAGAGTGATGATGGCATGATTAATGCCCTTAGGGATTCTCCCATTCTGGAAAAAATTGGAGACAACCTCCCCTACATGACCTTTAACTATGGATCAGGAACTATGAAAAAAACCTACTGTAAGACCATCCTCCCCTGGGGCTTTATCCTTATGCATATCACAGAGGACTTCCCATATCTCTTTTTCAACAACAGCCTCAGTGAGTTTAGTGTTCATATCAGAGGATATAGAAGTGGGAATTCCCTCAAGATTGCAGGACTCCAGCCGAGGGTTGGATGACTTAAATAAGTTGGCAAAATACTCCTCAAGCACCTCAATAGTATCCAAAGAAAACAATTTAACAACCTATATGACAGTATTGCTGAAAATGTTTTTCAATAGAAAACAATAACACATTATAAGATTATTACTTAAAAGTTTACACCAAAAAACTATAATGAACACAATTTTTCATAAGAAAACATCAACACCTGTGATAAGCTTATTACTTAAAAGCTAATATAAAAAAACAATCAAGAGCTAAGAAGTATCGCTAATCAGAAATGGGTGTGTTTAATTCTTCTCCACAACTCTTCAAAAGAAAGGGAAAAAAAGGAAGGAAAAAGCAAACAAACAACCTTATTGGGTAAGATAGTTCATTGTTTCAAAACTATGCTCAAGTTTTCACCTGGAATTTCATCAAACACCATGTCTACGTTTAGGTTTTAGTTAGTTACTCTAACTCATGTATATATAATTCATTCTGTACTCTCAGAAAACCAAAAAAAGGAGCAAATAAATGGCTTAATATCCAATGAACAAACCACTTCACAACTAATCCGAAAACATCATTTGCCAATGCGACAAGTTGCTGTCTGAAATATGAAGTAGGAACAGACCACTATCAACTTCAATTCCTTTTTGGTTTACTAATTCATTAAGCAAATCTGAAGTTGCCAAACCCTAATAACATAAAAGATTAACAGACTAATATGATTTAGACCTACAAAAAACCTGAGCTAGGGCTGATATAGGCCAACTGTAGTAGCAGTGGCCTGGCGACAGGGCAAATGGTCCTGCGAACAAGATAGAGAAAAAAAGAACTTCAGCACAAGACTGCCAAGGTGCCGATCATTTCACTCAAGCGATTTTCATAGCCGACTATAACAAATCGCAGGTATTCAGTTGGCCGACTTTTAGCACTGGAAAATACGTTATCTTCAGATGTGGAACTCTTTTATCTATTTCCCAGGCAAAGAAGATCCCTATCTCTACATAAATGGGCATGACACTGTCAATAACACTAAGGTAAATCCGAACTTTCTCCAGAAAGCATCATTTGACTTAGCATGGGGAAACATTACCCATCGTGAAAACATTATCCATCGTGAAAAAAACCCAATAACTTGTACTTCTACTATAACAGTACAGGGAGGTTTTTCATTTCAGTTCAGATTACAGACCTGGAAGCAAAAGCCACTTTCTTACCTTCGTCAAATCCCTGCATAGTTTAAGTTGACGAAATATGGCAGGAAAGGATAGAGAGACAATTTCTGCACCAACATCCTAAATCAAGTTTATAAATCCACAAATACAGCAGGTGAAAAATAATATAATTTCTCAACAAAATACAAACAGATTGATTCTTTCCCTATGTTATTTCAAAAAAAAAAAAAAACAAAAAAACAAATAAAATATCAGGGCACCATGATTTACCATAAAAGAATGAGAATCCTTGGCAAAGAGTATTATCAAAGCTGAAAAATCTTAGAAAGTTGGAACCCAAAAATAAATCCAACAGGCATTTACACCAAGATGTAAAAGCAAATCCAAATTACTCGGACGCTATCAAGAACACCACACAAATTTCAGAACAAGTCTGAATATGTACAGACAATGAGAAGACACACCAGTATTTAAACCATGTTTCGAAACCAAACAACGGTCAGTAGTAGTAGAAACCTCCAGTCACGTCCTTCCCTACATTCCTCAAAATCCGGGTTCTCAATGCGTGACAAAATGGTACCTCGAGTCCACATAGCTCTCGACATCCCAAAGGATAGAGCCGAAAGTCACTGCCTCCAGAAAAAGTCTCCTCAGCCCACCAAAGCTGATCATAATCTTCACGTCTTTAGAAGAGTCGATGTTCCCATCTGACGTGAAGATCATCTCCGGCCTACCAAACAGAGCCTCCGTATGTTTCTCGATAATATTGACAGCCTCCTTAGACCTAATATTCGCGTACCTCTGAAGAGTCTCCCCATCAAACGACATCACATATGTCCTCAGCCGACATGGCTTTAAATCGACATAACTTCCATTATCAACATCATCCGACCAAGAAGAAACTTCCGGATGCGTCAGTGGGTTATCGGGAGAAACTTCCGCAGGTAACCTCTCATCCGCCATTACTTCTGTCAAATTCACTTCACCATCGTTGCCTTCGGGAAGGAAGTTCATGGTCTTCTCGAGCTGAAACCTCTGGTCAACCCTTTTAAGAAAATAGCCGTATATTACTGAGGCAGCATACACCTGACCTACCCTAAGCTTGCTTATTTGGGCTACCGAGCTGGAGTGAGTAAGGCGTTTACCAAGAATGAGGGTGAGATGGTTTTGGATCATCTCGTAGGCTTCGGGTGAGTGGAGGCGCCCGAGCTTCTGATCTTCCGTGGCAGGCCACGTGTCAACGCAACCTGAATTGCTGGGCGGAGATCGGGTAATTGTGGGGACCAAGGGCACGTCAGCATCCATGAATTTCTGCACCACTAGAGCGTAGAGTATTTCTTCCAAGGCCTTGTCCCTTTCGTTGGCTTTGACCTCGGCAATTCTCCTGTGGCCATGAAAAGAGCATACCGAAACTTAGGATATTTTTGTATTTACATCAGATTATATATTCGTCCATTAAAAAAATATTTTCTTCACAAACAGTGATTTTATACCAAATTCTCCTCATCTACACATAATTTTACACATAATTTTACTACGCATCATTTCCAGTAACCACTTTCATAACTGCCTATCATTTCCAATAACCTCTCTCATAGTTTTTACATCACATTGGCTTTAATTACTATCTTTTAAATATTATTTAAATACAAACTCAAAATTTCACTCAATCCTCCGGTTAATCAACTTTTTTTCAAAATTAACTCACTGTATCCAATAAAATTCAATCAAAAGCAAACAATTTTATTTTGAATCACACCCTTATAAATTATTATTCGAATTATTATAAATTTCAACCACCAAATGTGAGTGAATGATGTCTAACCATATTCTCAAAATGTATTAACTTTCCTCACCGATCAAAAAGAAAATGTATTAATTTTCTTTCGACACACATTCATCATGTTTTTCTAACCCACAAAGAAAGCTCAAATGTGGACTCATATCCAATCACACCATTAAATATGATAGACCATGCACTTACTAGATCAAGTACGATAACGAGGTCACACAATTCTTAACATTATAGATCCACATTCCTCAAAAGTTTTCTATGGGTGTTTGTCTGTTTGTTACTAACTACGTTAATATGATTTTCATGGCCCGCGTTATGGGTCGATCTTGAATTACTAAAGAATAAAAAAACCTACGAACCTGTATAACACAAGATCGCTGCCGGATGCAGATGGCTTCTCTTTCTCTTTATCGGCATCACGGTCGATCTGAAGCTTCTCAAGCTGCTGCTCAACAGCATCTGGGACGAGATGTGGGTGACTCACTAGCATCTCAGACAGGAATTGACCAACTGGAGACTCCAATTTAAGTGGTGCAACAGAAGAAGTTGAGTTGCCTGAATCAGAAGGTTGCATACAAGCTCTGATCACAGTGTGTTTCCTGCTCAAAAGGTTCACCTTTCTGTTGGCCAGCATCACTGGGTAAACTGAATATCTTTGCTGCAATATGCCACTCCGAATTAAAATTGGATAGATAACTAAAATTTAATTTCGGATATATTAGTAATTACCAGTTTGGTGATCTTAGCTCATCAATCAAGTAATCTACAGACTACAAGAAAAGGAGCCATGATGCTTTATGAATTTGTAGTTTAGAGGGTTACAGTTATATGGAAAGATACAATAAAAAGAAAAGGCACAAAAAAAAAAAAGAAAAAAAAGAAAAAACAGCTGAGAAAACAGTTTACAAGATTATTTCACTCATTTCCTCGTCCAGCTCGAGGCTTCACATTTGAGATTCAGCAACAAGAATAGAAGTAAGCAGAAGACTCACATACAATAGAGAAAGAAGCCAATAACAAAAGTGGAACCCGTTTTGATCATAAAAAAATACACCAAGATAAAGTTATTCAATAATTGACAAATTTTAGTATCCCTAATTCACTCTACTCAAAGCGTACTCTATAAATTAACAAAAATAAAAAATCCGCAGATGACAAAATAAAAGTAGAAAAATTTCGCGAAAAGAACAAAATCAAATTGGAAAATTTTCAGAAATGTTCACATAGGAGCTCAAACCTAATTCATCTCTTCCCTCAAAATCACACCAGATGAGAAAAGAAAATCACCTGAATCGAGGCGTTGGAGGGCAGGCACCTCGAACCGACCACCAAATCGGGTCGGGCCGGGCCACATCGGGTTGACGCCCAATTAGGCGAATGGCTGCTGAAGGAAGCTCGAAAAGCAACAACAGTTTCCATTCTGGATAACCTACACAGCACGCAAATGATTCAAGGTTCAAGGACCTCGCAATAATTTTGCAGAAACTATGGCCGACAATATAAAAATCGAAATAAAATACCTCGATGAAACTGCACCGGTAACCGGAAGAGAAAAATATCGGCAGGATTTAGGGATTGAGCTAACAATAGACAGAAAAATATACGCTGCTGGTTTGGGGCGAGGAACAGACACAGTGGGCTATTCTGGATTGGGTTTTTATTTTTTTACTTACAGCTATTGCGGTGAACTTCGAGTGACGTTGAAACTTGAAACAATGCCCACTCCAAATCTATTCAACTTCAAACCAAGGTATTACAGGTAAAATGATGAATGAGAGAATCGAATTAACATTAATTTTTTAAAAAATATTTTTGTATTTCAATTTGTCATTAAAAATTTCATGAAAATAGAATATATATATATGTTATTAAACACTTCCTCATGTACAATATTATTGATTTGATTCTTTGACACGCAAAGTACTATATAGGTGATCGAATTTATCCAAAATTGCATATTATTAGTTATTAGTTAACAAATTTTTTTTAAAAAATAGAGAATCTTATTTATTGAATAAAATTAAAATAGAAAAAAAGTAGAATTTTTTAGGATTTTCACCCATTATTTATTATAAATCTAATTCTAAATTTCAATTAAGAAAAATTGAAAAGAATCCTTAGTTAATCCCGGAAATGAAACTGATTTTCCTACCAATAAACCGATTTTTTTATCAAACAAATTGATCCGAATTTTTTTTAAACCAAATAAAAAAATCATCACATTTTCCTAAAAATGCAATCGAATTTTCCTAACATTGCATCGATTTTTGTACCAAACAAGTTGAATTGAAAATAATTCTAATAAAAATTTTAATAAATCGTTAATGTTTATGTAACCGTCTATTTCCTAAAAAAAATGATATGACCTTAACCAAAAAAAAAAAATGATATGAACTTACCAAAAACTCGGTAAAACATGAATTAAGAGAAAACATAAGAATTTATAAAAATCGATGCATTTAAATTTTGAAAAGTTGCACACAATTTTTCCTAAAGGGGTAATTGTTTATGGATTCAACTAGTTTTTATTTAGTTTGTTTTTTAACTATAGTTAATTTTGAAAAAAGGTGGTATAGTTAGTTGTTAGTGGATATGTTAAAATATTATTTAAATAATATAATTAAAGTTGATTTGATATAAAGTAGGAGAAAAATGATTGGAAGTGATGGTTAGTTAAAATTATGTGAGTGGATGAATAGTGAATTAAAGTTGATGTGATGTGTAAGAATGATTGATTGATATTATTTAATTATATTGATAATATGGGAGATAGTGGAGTTGGGTTAAATTGAGTTAAATTTGAGTTTTGAATGGTTTTTTTACTGTTGAAACTATAAACAATCGGCCCCTATATAATTGGATAAGGTGACTTTAAATATTATTGATGAACCGCTTTTGTTATCAAAAAATGTGGACACAATTTTGAATGTACATCCCGTCCAAGTATCAGTTTTATTTTAAAATAAAAATTGCACGTGGCTTTATCCAATTTACACAATTTTTTTGAAAGAAAAATTATTCAATAAGATTGGAAGAATTGATTAAGAATTATACAACTATTTGCTTCATAAATTTATATCCAATTTGCACGGTTTTTAAGTTAATTTGTATTTAGAATTGTTTTCATAAATAATTGACACATTTTTTTACATAAGAAATCTCTAAATTTGTTACCAAAAAGGATATGATTTAAATTTTGGTAAAAAAATAAAATATGATACGAAAAAAAAATGGGATTCAAATTTTGCCATAAGAATCTCAAAATTTGTTACCAAAAAAATAGGATTTATATTTTGTTAGTAAAGATTCACGTGTTTTTTTGAACTTTCCATTAATAGTAAGTCAAACATTATATTTATTTGGTCAAACTTTATATTAATGTATTTTTCCATCAACCTCTTTATATATATATAGATATAGATATAGATATATATCTTGATGCTCTAGCACGTAAGACTTAGAGAAAATTACACGCTTTGTTTCAGCTCAGCTCGGATGTCAACATTCAGCCCCCAAGCTCTGGAGTGACACTTCGGGTTGTCATTTTAGGGGTCGTGATCTTCTGCAATCCAAGATAAGTAAGAAGTTGTCACCTACTCGTGAAAAAACCGAAGTAGTGTGGTTCCCAAGGCTCTTAAAGAAAATACACGAACGGTTTCCAATTTAAATGACGCATCCGACCCTCAAAAGTCGCATCCGTTCAAATCAGAATGATGTGGCACCCATCAAAGTGTCCGTCGCGTTCTTAATCACAACTTCCATCGGGGCCCATTTTCTTTCAAATGGTTACCTTTCCTGAAAGGTCGAGTCAATCTCATCGTAGCGTCCCTCTCTGTAAGAGCAACTATAATGGCAGCTTTTGATAAGGTTTAAAAACCTTCTGCTGCCAGCGTTATGACTAAAGAGGGGGAGTGACAGGTTTGAGTTTTTAAAGCAGTGTTGCAATTAAAACGCCGGGTTGTGATTTTTTTGTGGGCCCTTTCATTACACACAACAATTATATATACTTGCCATGTCATTTTTTGTCCATTTTATTTTGAAGTTTAAATTATATATTAATTATTGATTTTTTTTATTATGAATCTTAACTGATTTTTAATATTACAAAATTAAAGATTAAATATTGTTAAGAACCAGTAAATCTTATGTTAAACCTACTCACGACAAATTATTGTTAAATATTTGAAATGTTTACTAAAAAATTAATTGAGCTATTTATTTTAATAAATTCTTATAAATTTATTTCCTAAAAATTTAATTTTCACTATTGCAAATTCTAGTGTTATATTTATTTTTTTTAAATTTTAAGTGTACATAAAATATATTTATTATGATTAGTATATATATCATTGTAAAAAATAATGAGTAAAGTTATTAGTAAATATGAATTAAAAATTGATATATAAATTAAAGTAAGTGGAAAACATGCGGGGCCCACTAAAAAAAATTTGTGAGGTTTATGGTTATTGGAGGTTTGTGATATTGGGAGTAAGAATGAGGTTTACATGACGTGGAGTATTGGGAATGAAAAAAAGTAAGGTTTATAAACCTTACGATTAAAAATTAGAGAGGAGATGTCGCCGCTTCATATGGGGTGGAGGTGTGCATGGCTAAGCATTTGGGAGGACTGGGATTGAAAGTCCACAGAAGAATGAATGAGGCTTTCTTAATGAAGCTGGGATGGAAATTCTTAACCGATCCTGAGGCATTATGGGTTCGTATCTGGAAGGCAAAATATGGGAACAACCCATTTACTCAAGGAACCCATCGACAAAGACCCAGCTCGGTGGTGACGCGAGCTGTTAGGAGAGTTTGGGAGCGGGTGGTATCCAATGTTCCCTGGGCGGTGTGTAATGGGCGCACAGGAAAATTTTGGTCCGATCGTTGGTTGTTTTCCGGAAGTAACCTGAGAAGTGTGGCCGTTGGGAGTATCCCGAAGGAGCAATTGCAGGAGCCAGTGCGCGCTTTTGTCTCTGAAGAAGGTTCCTGGCGATGGGAGCTATTTGCCCATCTAGTGCCGGCGAGCATGCTGTTGCAGATTGCAGCAACACCGGTGTCGTGTGATGATCTGGGTGACGATCGCATGTACTGGAGTAATTCTCCCTCAGGAAGGTTTTCCACAGCTGCGACGTACGAGACTCTTTCTGGAGAAGTCGCATCGAGTTCAAGACGACTGTGGAAAGCTATTTGGCATTGGTCGGGCCCTCAAAAAATCCGACAATTCTTATGGTTGCTTGAAAGACCGCCTGCTCACTAATCGAAAGCGGACGCAGGCATCTAACGAGCTCGTGGTCGTGTGAAATATGTGGTTATAGCGAGGAATCAACACTGCATGTTGTCAGAGACTGCCCCTTGGCCTCAAAATTATGGCGTCGCCTTTCTCCCAGGTACTTTTCACGCTAAATTCTTTTCATCAACTCTTGAATCATGGCTTTGGTCAAATATCGTGAATTCTACTGGAATCTCAATTGCAAATTGGGAGCGTATTTTTGGTGTCACTGTTTGGAAACTCTGGACTTGGAGAAATGAATACATCTTCCAAGGGAAAAAGCAAGATGTGGTGGGGGGGCTGCATGAAATCGGCGGATTTGTAGATGGTCTATTTAAGATTTTGGAGGGCAATAGGAAGCTCGGAGGAACGGGCCGGCTGAGGGTTCCTCGAATGATAAAATGGGAAATGCCCCCTCTTGGGTGGGTCAAAGTTAATTCAGATGGCTCTTTCAACAGTATCTCGGGCATTGGATGTGCAGGGGACTTGTTCGAGATGAGCAAGGACATTGGTTGGGTGGTTTTGGTATGAAAATCGGGTTTTGTTCAATCACGGCAGCAGAATTATGGGGTCTTTTCCAAGGACTTAGACTGGCCTGGGATTTGGGATTTCGACAGGTGGAAGCCGAAGTCGATAATGAGAGTGTTGTGAATTTCTCAAATTCGGTAGGTGATGTTCTTGGGGTTCATACGGGTCTTATCTTGGGTATTAGAGAGCTTCTCAGTCGATCGTGGGTGGTTAAGGTGCAGCATGTTTTCCGCGAGGCGAATTTTGCAGCCGATCATTTGGCTTCCTTCGCAGCGGATGGACCTTTGGGGTATCACTATTTTAATGTTCCACCAGATGGTGTGCGTCCGTGGCTAGAACACGATCTTATTGGTGTTACCTACCCTAATTCACTCACTATGTCTTCTTTGTCTTACCGATAAGCGATTTTGAGCCAATCAGAGATGAGGGTACGTCTCCATTGGCGACGACCTCTGAGATGGTATTGTTTTCACCGCCGGGCGACATGGCAGTTTTGACACCATGGGAGTTATTGGATCTATACCTGAACGAGGATATCGACATGGGTCTCGTGGAGGAGGTACTTCAACTTCAAGGGGACACCTGTGATCGTGAGCGGTTGCTTTTGAGCGGTAAGAGATAAAAATTAATTGAAATTCTAAAGTCCGAGATAAAAGAGTTAAATTGTAGTGGAGAAGTAGGAACTAGTAAGAACAACATAGGTGGAAAGCAAGAGAAAGGAAAAGAGCACCCAAAAAGGAGTCGAGTGTTTCAAAAAGACTAGTGCTGATAATATCATTGGCTTTCGATGATATAGATATTTTCTAGAAAGAGACAAATTAACACATCTGACAAAGGTGCATTGATCTTCCCAAACACTACACTACATTGTTGCTCCTGCTGACTAAGATCACTAATTATAAAGGAAAGCAGGATATATTAGAAATTATCTCCATGGAATCGTGAAAGTTGTCCTATATATATTCTAAGCCTGCAACTCAAAGTCATTAATGAGTAACCTAAGCTTTTTCTCATTCAAATTAAAATCCATCATCATATTCATGCTCTTTATCACATATTCAAAGACTAATTAAAAGCAAGACAAGGAAAACTCACCCTAGGCAGAGGACAACTACACATATGCAAAGACTGAAAATAAATATCAAAAGAAAAATTGTATCATACCTTAGAGCACCCGCATTGCAGCTTATTTTTAGGCGTTTAAACGGAACCCTCGCGTTTAATAGGGATGCAAGCATCCATTTATTGGGGGCCCCATTTGCCCATTCAATATATTGAACGGCAGTTCAATAGCTTTTTCTTCTTTTTTTTCTTTTTTTTTTTAATTTTCAATTAATTATGTAATCAATTTTTTTTTCTCTTTTCATATTTAATTCAATTTTCATTTATAATACACTTTTCATTTTTAATTCAATTTGACATTTAATTTATCGTTGATAAATTCATATTTTATCTATATCACACTTCCCAATATGTATCAATAATTTATATGTTCTATCCTTCATTCTTTGCTTATAAATACGCCTCGTTTTTACACTTTTTCTGCACCAAAAAATTTAGCAACTGCTCACGTGTGTTAAAAAAATGGATCCGAATAATAGGCTAAATTTTCAAAATTTCTCATGTTATTTTGGTCTTGTAGTGTTCTTTCATTTTCATGCATTTAAAATTTATTCTTATAATTTAAAAATATTAGATTTTTATTTTTATTGAGAATAGAATATTAAAATTTATATTGAGCGAGTGGATAATGGATCTCATATATGTGTTTAAATGAATGTGTAGGAATGTGGATGTGTGTTTAAATGGAGAGAGATTTAGTAGAAATATGATGTGGATGAGAGAGAGTGTTACTTTTTTATTGAATGAATGATATTTGTGTTAAAGGGTTGTGGATGTCTTAGAGCCTGTGATCTCAAAAAGGCCCACGAGCTCTTCCAGCATATTATTACTACGGTAGTAAACTGAAATCATCATCTTGCACAGCTGAATGCAAATCAAAAGCAGAGTTTCTTTTTCCAGATCTCGTTTGCCTCTTCCACTCTGTTGTCCCTGTCAAGGGCTTCAATCAGCAAGTTTTTGTAGGAATGAAATTCGAGACATGGGTTGGGTTTTCTTGTCACGAAAATATAGATTGCTGCAGATGAAGAGTCGGTTAGAAATCATTATCTGTGATTGGATGATACAACAAGCATTCAAAGCAAACACTAATTCATTTCAAATTTACCCATCAAAACCGAGTAAAAGAAAAAAGAAAAGAAGAAGACAGAATAATCCCTACGCTCATCATAGCTTACTTGAAGATTCATGCTTGGCCTCACCACAAGCATTTATATCATTATACCAACATATTAAATCCAGAAATATTGATATTTCAATTCGAACAAGTTCAAAACCATGGATAAATGTATAACGCACAGGCATCAGTGCCAACTCAGGCTTTTCGTCGAACACATGCAATGGAAAGAAGAACACGCAAGAAAACAAACAACCAAAATATAACATGATCTCCATTTCTATGCAACGAACAAGATACAAACCCATCATATACCGATCAGGGAAAGAACAGATACAATGGGATGGAGCCAACAAGTCAACAACGAAAAGAATCACAACTGGGACAATAATTGCAAATGAAAGATACATGTATTTTTCTTGTGTACAAAACCCATTTGGTGTGTACCATATTATCATACTTGCCTCTTTTAATGCTGACTTGCAGCCAGCAGTGTATGCCTTCTCGG
>BKCP01007182.1:1662475-1695225 GCA_008636005.1 Striga asiatica | reverse complement strand
ATAAAGAAGTAATAAAATATTTAATTTTATTATATATATATACATAAAGAAGTAATAAAATATTTAATTTTATTACCATGGATTAAACTTTATTCTCCCTCTAAAATTTTCAGCATTCAATTTCAATTTTAAGTTACAAAATAACTTGCATGAATGCAATAAATTATGAGCATAAACCAATCAAGGGAGTTACAAAATTGTACTCAAATTTTAAGTCACCCTCACTCATGAAAATGGCTGGGTGTATTAGCATATATAAAGAAAATGGTTGTAACGGCTCTTCCATAGCAGCAATTACTTGATCAAAATCAATTTTGAGAATAATTCATATTTTTTTTCATGAATTAAATTATGATTTTTTTTATATTTTTATCTTTCTAAAGTATTCGCCTATGTGCAAATGCACAATTTGATTACTAGTATATATTTGTTGGCAAGCTTCAATAAATTTTATTCAGCCACAATTAATATTAATATGAGTTCATTTAATTAAAATAGGTGTTCATTTAATAAAAATATGTTCAACATTTAATAAAAATCTTTATGACTACCATTCAAATGACAGTTACACAAGTAAAATCTTATTATAATTAAATTTTTATTCTGTAACAACTTTACAAGATTTTAATTTTTTTGAATATATAATATTAAATTATATTTTTACTAATATTCCTATTTTGTTGACTTACACGGAAGTTAAATAATTTATATTTATATTATACATTTACATATAGTCAAAATTTTAATATGTAATATACACTTTATCTAATTTAAATTTTTAAATATCACATACGTACATGTAATATATGAAATTTTATTTTCCTCTGTGCATGTGCACAGGATCAAATACTAATTTAATACTAATTTTAAGTATATATTCTTTTTTATTTAAATTGGTTTAAGAAACAATAAATAAATTTATTTTTTAAGGTTAATTAATAAATATTATTTATAATATTATACCAGGAGGCAACTGGTGCAAATACGTTATGTCTTTTGAGCTTTCTTTCAATATTGATATGTCATCTTGTGAAAAATGAATATAATTAAGAATTTCATCATATACAACCTTGTTGAATTCGTATGAAAGAAAATTGTATTTAAAGAATTTCATTAAATTTTGTTGAAATATAACATGAAAATAATCTTTCATTTAATTTTTATATTTTGCAAAGTAAATAAAGATAATGGCATATATCTCAACAAGAGTGTTTTCCAAACTATTACTATTACAGGACATATTAAACTATTATAGGTGCGATTGACATAAATTTTGTGGGTGTGATTTGGATTTATTGTATAAATTGAATTAAAGTTGAACAAGGCGACGAATGGAGTTTTGGATTGGATTTTTAGTATGTGACAAATATGCGAAAAACAATTCGTTTCACCCAAAAATCTTCTCATGTAGATTTACCAGGGCCCCAATATATAGATAAAAAAGAAGACCTAAAATAATATAGACTAAATCTCTAAGATACGAAAATCTATCTATACCAAAAATACAATATTCACAAAATCATTCTAACACCCCCCTCAAGTTGGAGCATGCGGATTCCGGATGCCCAACTTGCCAAGAAAAAAATCAAACTCGCGTTTTCCTAAAGCTTTGGTGAAGATGTCCACCAATTGAGAATGAGTGGAAACATGAGAGGTAGAAATGAGACCTGGAACGAGAGCATAACGAAGAAAATGACAGTCAACTTCAATGTGTTTGGTGCGCTCATGAAAGACAGGATTAGCGGCAATATGTAACGCCGCTTGACTGTCACAATGAATCCGCATCGGCTGAGAATGAGCCACACCAAGACTGCGAAGTAAACCCCGTAACCATTTCAACTTGCAAGTAAGCGTCGCCATAGCACGATACTCAGCCTCGGCAGAAGAGCGAGCAACCGTGTGCTGCTTTTTAGTACGCCATGATATTGGAGAATGGCCAAGTTGGACGAACAAACCAGTGAGAGACCGTCGAGTAGTAGGGCATGTTGCCCAATCGGAGTCACACCAACCATAGACCTGTAAGTCACAATCAGACCGAAGAAGAATACCCTGACCCGGAGTACCTTTCAAATAAGGTACCACACGAGTGGCGGCATCCCAGTGTGCCTGACGAGGCTAATGCATAAACTGAGAGAGCATGTGTACAGCATAAGACAAATCAGGACGAGTGACAACTAAATAAATCAAACGGCCCACTAGTCGTCGATATCGCTCAGGATCAGAAAACAACGGACCTTCGTCCAATGGAAGCTGGTGATTCTGCTCCATAGGAAAATCAGCAGGCTTACCACCAAGCAAACCAACTTCGACAACTATGTCAAGAGTGTATTTCCGCTGACACAGAAATAAGCCAGAGGAATTCCGAGCAACCTTAATGCCTAAAAAATATTTCAGGACTCACAAATCCTTCATATGAAAACAACGACCCAAGTACTTCTTAAAGGCAGTAATAGAAGCCAGATCGCTTCCAGAAATGATGAGATCATCGACATAAACTAGGACATGCAAGTACATAGAATCTCGATGTAGTGTGAAAAGGGAGTAATCAGAATAAGACTGCTCAAAACCATAATGTTTAAGAGCAGTAGCAAGCTTTGCAAATCAACAACGAGGAGCTTGCTTTAAACCATACAAAGATCGGCGTAATCGACACACCTTACCAGGATCAGACGAATGAAAACCAGGAGGAAGTTTCATGTAGACCTCCTCAGATAGATCCCCATGCAAGAACGCATTGTGCACGTCCATCTGATGAAACTCCCAATGTCAAGCAGCTGCAACAGTAAGAAAAGTTCGTACAGTAACCATCTTGGCAACAGGTGCAAATGTCTCCTGATAGTCAATGCCCTCCACCTGTCGGTTACCCAAGACAACCAAACGCGCCTTGTAGCGCTCAACAGAACCATCAGAGTTATATTTAATCTTATAAATCCACTTGCAACCGATCGCGTGTTTTCCAGTAGGAAGAGAAACAATATCCCACGTACGGTACGATTCCAATGCTTGAATCTCCAGTTCCATAGCTGAACGCCAGCGACTATCTCGAACAGCCTCAGAAAAGGTCCGAGGCTCACCAACAGAAGAAATGGCTGCCAGAAATGACTGGTGTGCAGGTGAAAATGAATCACAAGAAACATAGTGTGCGAGAGGGTAAAGAGTACCAGATGATGATGCGATAGAGGAGGCAGAGTGGGGGGACGAGGAACAAATAGTATGAGAGACAAAGTCGGCAAGTCGAGAAGATGGTCTCTTGAGACGATGACCACGACCCAACACTTCCTCTTGGGAAGGATTACCCTCCCTATCGACAATGACCTCAGAACCCCCAGTGGCAGCAGTACGCGTGGTAGTGGGAACCACCACATCATCATCGTCGTCAGAGACAGCAGGCCATGGAACCACGGGTACGGAGTCAGTATCAAGAGCAGGAGACGTCAAATAAGGGAAATCTGATTCACAAAATTTCACATCACGTGAAACCAGAAAAGTGCGGCTATCCAAATCATAAACACACCACCCCTTTTGGCCAGATGAATAGCCAACAAAAACACATCGACGACTCCAACTTCCAAAACTTGTTTCTATCCCTGTTCTGATTGTGCACGTAACACAGACAGCCAAAAACACGTAAATGCGCATAGTTGGGAGGTTTGCCATACAAAAGTTCATAGGGAGTGTTGCCGGATAAAAGAGGAGTAGGCGTTCGATTAATCAAATAGCTAGCAGAAAGTACACAATGTCCCCAGAACTCAATCGGTAAATTGGCCTGGAAGCGTAATGCTCGAGCAACATTAAGAATGTGCTGATGTTTGCGCTCAGCACGTCCATTTTGTTGAGGAGTTCCAACACAAGAAGTTTCATGAACAATCCCTTGTTGACGAAAATAATCGCGCATACGAGTAAATTCAGTCCCATTGTCACTGCGAAGAGTTTTAACCAACACGCCAAATTGCCTTTTTATAAAAGCAAAAAATTGCAGTAGAGTAGAAGACACCGAAGATTTGTCATCCAACAAGAAAATCCAAGTACCTCGAGAATAGTCGTCAACAATATTAAGAAAGTATCGAGCACCACTAAAGGCAGGAACTCTATAAGGTCCCCACACATCACAATGAATCAAATTGAAAATGGAACTACTAATGCTGCGACTAAGAGGAAAGCTAGCACGAGATTGCTTTGCCCGACAGCAAACATCACAAGCTTTATTCGAGACCAAAGAAGGAGATTCGACAAAAGGCAATTGACCAAGAACAGTAGAAGATGGATGACCCATCCGCTGGTGCCACAAGTGTTGCATAACTGAAGACACCCGAGAAGCATTGGTAGTGATCGCCCCTCGGAAAAAATAGAGTCCCCCTAACTGCTCACCCGCACCAATCACTGTCCTCAAAGGGAGATCCTGAATAGCACAATATTTACTAGTGAAGGTAGCAACACAACCAGATTGTTCCAACAACCAAGATAAAGATATCAAGTTGCATTGAAGACTGTCAACGAACAAAACATCATATAAAATAATACGAGAACCGAGATGAACTGTTCCAGCTTTACACGCAGTGATGAGCGTGCCATTAGGTAACTGCACAGACCGGGACGGAATATCCCGAATATCAGAAAAAAATTCTAAGTAGCCCGTCATATGATGTGAAGCACCGCTATCATACATTCACTCATAAGGACTACGCTTACCGAACAAAGGAGCATTGTTGCGGGCAGAAGTGACGAGGTGTACAATAGACTCCCATTGGGCATTAGTCAACCCAGAAATAGCCGCCCTATCGGAGTCCGTCAATGAGGATGTTGGCCCGCCATGTATGGAGCCAGAAGTACTAAGTGCAACCCCGTTCGCGAAGGCGGCGTTGACAAGGCCGACAACGGCTGGTCCGTCACTGCGTCTGCCACGACCAACTCGTCCCCCGGCGTGAATAACAGATCCTTCATTACGCGATTCCCCCATAATTCAAGCCTGGAACAATTATTATTATTATTATTATTATTATTATTATTATTATTATTATTATTATTATTATTATTATTTTTTGAGNCCTACTCAACCAAATGCCCACATAAATTAAATCTGCAACTCAATCCTCCGTTTTTTGTTTTTTTTTGTTTTTTTTTAAACTTGCTCGTCTGTTTATGGAGAGGAGCCAAAAAAGAGTAAAAAAAATTAGAGAGAGCAGCAAGAAGAGAGAAAAATATGAGTCTCAGTTGATCGAGACTTAAGATCTGAAAAAAAAATTAACTTATCTCTGATACCATGACAAATATGCGAAAAACAATTCGTTTCACCCAAAAACCTTCTCATGTAGATTTACCAGGGCCCCAATATATAGATAAAAGAGAAGCCCTAAAATAATATAGACTAAATCTCTAAGATTCCAAAATCTATCTATACCAAAAATACAATATTTACAAAATCACTCTAACAGTATGTGTTTGAATATGATTTAAATTGTAATGATTAAAATTAATGTAGTATTAAAGTAGAAAAGAGGTGATTGCACTATTGACATTATTCATTTTGTTTACCACATAGATGCATATAAGAAACATAGCAACATTGCATCATCTTTAATACAACTAATATTTGATCTTGTGAATATGCATAGAAATTTAAATTATTATAAGGGTTAATTGCCAAAAAAATGCCAACCTTTCCTTAAATTGCATTTAAAACTCAAGTTTTTTAATTTTGCACTAAAATACAAACCTTTTTAAATTTTTGCAATTCTGTCTCAATGTTGACTTCCGGCAATGGACTGCTGATGTGACCTATCGGAAAAATGACGGGGCAATCAAACTCAAAATCTTCTGCCACTTCAGCATACACATCACTCCATCCCTACACGTCATATTACTGCTATATAATTTTTTTTTTCTTTCAATCCTGCCCCATTCTCCTCATTCGCTCATTCACAGAAATCTGAGAGAAAAAAAAAAGGAGCAGCGACGATCTTCTCCATTCATTCCACGCGATTTACCTCCATTGAGAATAATCAAGCGATTTGCCTGAAAAATCTGCTGCGAATTTTTGGCTTGATTCACCGAGTTCTTCTCGAATTTCCAATCCAGAAACCTAACAGGTATTCCTGTCGAATTTCTCGAATTCATGGCTTGATTCAACCACGAATCCCAGAACCCTAACAGTTATTGTTCGCGAATTTCAAATTAATTTCTTCATTTGACTATGATATGTTAGTGCACACACACAACACACACACACAGAGCAAATATATGTTGGATGCATTCTTATGGGACTGACCTAATGTCGAATTTATGGGTATGTGATTTGTGATTTACTTATATGTTTTATGCATGTATAATTAGGCCATTAATCTTGTGCTGGAAGTTTTTTTTTTTTTTTTTTTTANTTTTTTTTTTTTTTTTTTTTAATTTTTTGTTTTTTAATGAAAAAGTGTTGTGGTCTAATTGAAGTATGGATCATGTTTTAGCACGGATTAAATTCATCTCTTGAGTATCAGTCTTGTCCTTCGAATACGAGTAATTGAAAATGAAAAATAAGTACTCTTAGTTGAATGGATAGTTTTGATGGAGCTAGGATTGTCATTCAATATGAGACATGATACACACACACAGTAATGTATTTAGATATCCTACCATTAGGCATCCATGTATTTATTAAATTAAAATGAAGTTTGATGATGTTGTTAATTTCTACAGTGCACCACCATGTCAGATGCTTCTGGCTCGAGTTCAACCAATCGATACAGATCCTCTAATAGTCAGAATGTAGTAAGGCTATGTGATCATGACATAGAAGCCGACGTTTTGACATCAAAGACTAATGATAACCCAGCTCGAAGTTTTTAAGATGTCATCACTGAAAGGTAATGTTCTTATAATACTTAGTACAAAGGTTATTGTGTTTTGAGATTTATTTTGTTTGAGTTGGTTTTGAAAGAATGTTACATTATAGAAGATGATATATTTTGTTAACATGAATTTGTATCAATGATTGATTCGATCCGAATTATTTTATTTTTATATAGGACAAGAAAGGGGACAAGAAACCTTGTAACATGTTTGTTTGGATTGATCCCGAGTTGCCGCCGTTCCAAAAGAGTTGTTTTAACAAGCTTAAGGCTGAAAAGGATAGGTTGCAGGAGCAAGTAATGTGCAAAAATGAAATGGAACAACTGCTATCACAGAGGCTGAAGTTGAAGGCTACCGAGATACAAAAGTTGGAAGATAAGAACAATGACTTGATGGAAAAATTACAGATTCAAGCAACAGAAAATGTTGAATTGCAGTTGAGGCTGGAGTTGAAGGTTACCGAGATACAAAAGTTGGAAGATGAGAACAATGACTTGATGGAAAAATTACAGATTCAAGCAACAGAAAATGTTGAATTGCAGTTGAGGCTTGATGATTTTGTCAATGAGGCTCGGAGATTGAAGAATAAGCTCACATATATAAAATTTTCATTTTGGTTCATTGTTACCTTTCTTTCACTCTTTTATATGCTTAAGTAAGTATGTTTGGATACAATGAACTTTGATGAAGTTGTAGTGACCGAAGTCCTGTGAACTTTTCATTAAGTATTGTTGGATTGAATGAAGTTTGATGTTGTTGAATGTGATGTTGAGGTCTGAAAATAACGACATTAGGTTCATGTATGTGAGGGCCGCGAGTTTTTGAGGCAATGAATCTGCTATTTCAGCGGCCAGCAAAATATTTAGCGGGCCATGGACTATTTTTTCGAGCCGTGGGAAAATTGTATTTTTTTTTTTAAAAAAAAATGTTACAACAGTACAAAAGGTTTGAAAGTAGTGGTATTAAAAAGTGTTAAAACATTACAAGTTTATAAAGAAATGAACACAGTAATAAAGCCAAACATCACACTGTAATAAAATAATTGTTTTCACAAGCACATTACACAAAATATGGCGAGGGAGTTTAATGTTTCACAGCAGAATAATGCCACACTACAGGAATACCAAAAAAACAAAAATAAAACAAATGTTGCTTCCACGGTAGCATTACACAAAATAGAATTCATATTGCACTAGATTGAGTTCCAATATTAGTTTCACACTCCACTAGACTGCTTGTCCCACTTTCAGCACCCATCTCTCTTCTACCCATTCTTTCACTTGAGCTTGCCCCAACAGATGTGACATTTCTGGATTGTATCAAATGAACTTTCTTGTGTGATGACATCTACGAAAAAAAAATACACATTAATATCCACAGAAAAAAAAAATTGAGTTATAAAGTACAACAATAATATACCCTCAGATAGCTATTCCCTGTTTCTTCCGATTGCAGAAGACCAATGCCTTTTCTTGCCTACAAAGTAACGACATTTGAATTCCAAGATTACTAAAGTATCAAAACTGAACAAAAACAAAAATAAATAAATTAAAATTACCATTGCCCTCTCTTTCTGAACAGTTGAGTTGACATTTCTCTTAACTGGTAACTTAGGCCTCTTCGGAAAAGATGCAATGTCTGAAGAATCCACAATTTTCTTTGGTCTTCCTCTCTTTTTCTATGAGGATATTGGAAAGATGAATTAGTATATATAATGAATTCAAAGAAAAGGAAAGAAAGCTAGAGTAAATCAATTTACCTTCTCAGGCTTTTGAACTGGTTCATTTTTACATGTCTTTTTGTTGTGACCTTTTCTCAAACAGTTTTGACAGGTCATTTGAAGACCAAATCTCTTCAACTTTGTGGCAGACTGTCTCTCTTCTTCAGGGGCCCTTCTTCTTTTTTTCTTGGGCCTCCCAGGCATTTTTCTAAATGGCGGTGGCTTGATGGGATATCCAAAAGCAGCAGGCCATAACTTATTACCATTAAGTGGTTCCAGAGCAGTAGAATACAGTTTAATGTATCTTTCAACACTATACCACTCATGTACATAATCAGCTGGATCTTTATGCAAAAAATGAATAGATGAACATGCATGGATGCATGGGATTCCAGTTATATCCCAATGCCTACATGTACATGTCTTGTTCCTCAAATCAACAACAAACTGATCCGCATCAAATGCCACTTGGAATCTTTCCCCCATAGCAGGTTTTGTAACACAATGCCTAGACTTGAATTTGTTAGTTTCTAACACCTTTCTAATCCTAGGACATATAATATCACCCACCCCACTCATTTCCATGAGCTTATCATATTGCCTTTTCATAAGATCACTCCTAATGCTTTCCAACATGTCTATGATATGCTTCCCCCTAGCCTTTACAATATACCCATTAAATGTTTCACTAACATTATTTTCAATCATGTCACATTTAGGCATTGGGGAAATAAAAGCCTTGCAAAACCTGGCAGGATTTTTCTTAAGAAATTCCTTACATGCATCCTCGGATTCTGCTTTCAAATCGTCCAACGCAATGTTGTATGCACCTTTATGTGTGCTCATCACCAACCTCCAAAAAATGAACTTCAAGTTCTGGCCATTGAAATCTTTTTTCCAGTTCATATAAACATGCCTTGCACAATTCCTGTGCTCAGCATGGGGTGTCAACTCTGCAATTGCATTTATCAATCCCTATAAACATCCAAAACAAAAACATTAACCATACAGATATTAACAAAAAAATAAAATGTATGTTCATAAACCAAGCCCATCACAACAAAGATAGAATGTATAAAAAAATATATTAATAAATACTTGCCTTTTGTTGGTCACTGATGAACGTATAACCAAGCCCATCACTAATCCCCAAGTCCTCAAATAGAATGGACAAAAACCATTTCCAACAAGCTTCATTCTCTGCCTCAACTACTGCCCACGCCACAGGATACATTTGGTTATTTCCATCCTTCGCTGTGGCACAAAGTAATGCACCACCTAAGAATGTCTTCAAAAAACAACCATCAAAGCCTAAGACAGGTCTACATCCATGTAAGAAACCTTTCCTAAGCGCACTAAATCCAACATAGAAGGATCTAAACACACTGCCATCTTGTAACTGAAACTCAAATTTGCCTTCTCTGTCTACTCTCTGCAACTCAACCATGTAACGTCTGAGAGATGCATAATGCTCTGTCACAGATCCTCTCAACATTTCCAGTGCCTTTCATTTTCCTCTGTAAAGCTTCCATTTGGTTGGTTGAACAACATAATTAGTTAGTATGTCATCTGTCAGTTGTGATATAGTGAAGTTTGGGTTTTTTCTGAAAGTGCCAATATATTCCCTAGCAATCCAATCCCCAGTCACCTGCCTAGTGTGTACATCCCTGTGGCACCTGTGTTCAGCATTCAGAGACTTTATTGCAAACCTACCTTCAGAAGTGATTGGAGAGGCATAAAGGCTCCAAGGACAACCCTCACTACACTTAGCTTGGATTTGCCTTTTGTTGGTCTTAACATTTTTTATATTATAGCCATTAACAATGGCTACCTTCTGAATGGCCCTTCTGACCTCCTCACCATATCTAAACCTCATCCCAAGCACAAAATTAAAATTCTTGTGATCACACTTAGGATCATAAAAGAAATATTGCGAGGGACAAATCTTCATTCTCTGCCTCATCTGGAACAAAATTCCTATATTCTTTGAACTTTCTCCTAGCCACGATTCTCTCCTCATCATCAGAAGCAAGCTCATGATCACATAAATCATCATCATCAGATGAACTCTCAAGTACAGGAACATAATCTTCATCCTCACTACTCTCAGATGAACCTTCACCTTTTCTGTTGCTATTTCCAATCGGAATCATCAAAATTTCCTCATCTATTGGAGCCTCATCTTCACTATCATTTTCCTCATCAACACAATCATCCACATAAACATCAATCACTTTATGACCCTTTTTAACACATGTTATCATCTCCATTATCCCATCATCATTATGGACAAGCTTCATTGAACTAGGCCCTTCAACCCCTGGCATCTTGTAATATAGTTTACCCCAACTTTTGTAACCCAAGTTCTGCACCTCTTCTTCTAAGTCTAGATACCCAAACCTATCTACATCTAACTTAGGCAACATTTTGAAACCAAACCCATCATATTCCATCTCAAAATTATTGGTAGTAAATTTGCCACCATGGTTCAAATAAATGGAGAACTCATCCCTGCAAGAAAAAACAAAAACTGAGTTGTTTCTTTCAGTCTTCTACTTACAATCGAAATTCAGACTAATGGGAATTTGAATCTATTCAAGACATTCAATTAAATGAAGACTGTTAGTGAGCATTATTTGGTGCAACAAGTTCCATTGAATCAACTAACAATTTGGTTAGTACAAGCAGAAATCAGAACATGTTCCATTGCATTACAAGCAGAACAAAGGAAAATTATACTTTCCAATATCTATCACTTGTAGTATTCAAAACAAAATCACCTAAAGTAATTTTGACATCAACCTCAAACTAAAAAATTGAAATTAGAAAATCTTGATATGTGACAGACTACACTACAAATTTTGCTAAAAAAATGTTAATTTCTTTTTCCAAAAAACACTTCAATAAAAAAAACCATAAGAACTCAATCAAATATAATCACATTAAAATATAAACACTTTTCGACAACCGGGACTGCTACTGAAAAAACTGGGACTTTACACAAACAGACTCATCAGGGGCGCATAAGCATTTGTAAAAGAAATTGAACCACATGCTGTTAAACAAAATAAATTTTATCGCAGACTCTGAAATCTAAAAAAAAAAAAAAATGGGTGAAAAAGCCATTTACCCGTTCTCCATTTAGGGTTCTGTGGCTCCAATAACCTTCACCAATCTTGATCTGGAGATGAATGGAGGTGAATCGCTTGAGGTGAATTGCATAGCACTACTCGAATTCTGTAGGTAAATCACTGCCCGTTGAATGAATGGAGAAGAAAGCTCGGCTCGTCGGTTGTCGCTGCTCTTCTTTCTTTTTTCTCTCAGATTTCTGCGAATAAGCAAATAAGGGGAATGGGAGAGATTTTTTTTTTTGGAAAGATAAACAAATTATAATGTGTACATACACGTGTATGCTGAAGTGGCAAAAGATTTTGAGTTTCATTGCCCCGTCATTTTTCCGATAAGCCACGTCAGCAGTCCATTGCCGGAAGTCAACATTGAGACAGAATTGCAAAAATTTAAAAAGGTTTGTATTTTAGTGCAAAATTAAAAAACTTGAGTTTTAAATACAATTTAAGGAAAGGTTGGCATTTTTTTGGCAATTAACCCTTATTATAACTTATAAGGTACTTGGATGTGTATAATTGTAAAATTATAACTTAAATAATAGTATCACATTTTAAAAATTTTGATTTTAGTAAAAATAAACATCATAAAAGTATTCAAATTCATTACTATATTTATTATATAAAATAAAATAGATTTTAAATTGCAAACTAATGATTTTAAATAGAATTTGAATGAGCTGGTGTAAAGATCTGTATTACAAATACTCTTCTTATATATATTTTGCGTTGTATCTATAGCATATCAATACTTAACGAGTGCGTAGCCCGTGCGATGCACGGGTAAGTAATATTAAATAATAATTATAAATTAAAGAAGAGAGGTTAACATGTGATATAATTTAAAATATAAAATTATCTTGTATAACATAAAACATGTATGTTTAAAATATTAAAAACACCTAAAATATTATATCACGTATGTAAGATTATATAAAATATTTTTATTATTCTTAGAAAATGTGAATTCGCCTAAAAGTTTTTTAATCAATTTTGTAACCAAAAAATGTCCAAGGGCATTTAAATTTAACATCTACATATATAGAACTTAATTTATAAAATGTGTAAAAAAAATACCTAAACAAATATAAAATATTAGTAATGACACATTACTCCAAAAGAATCCAAAATGAGAAGAATTCCTTAAGCTTTTGAAAACTAATGATTTTAAATTCAGAGTCAATTATGAATCTCTTGAAAATTTAAACCAAATAAGTCAAAAGTTTGAAAAGATGTGATTTAAATTGCATCAATCCTTCATTTTAGGAAGTTTACATAAAAAAAAATCGTGTGCTTTGTGCTTTTAAATTTTGAAATGCATACAATTTGATTTACACCAGATTTTTTGGAGTCGATATTTTGAAAGTTTAAGTTGACCAAAATCCTTAATTTTTATAAATGGTTGGAATATCCGTCAAAAAATAATTGAAAAAATCGGTCCAACATTTTTAGAAAATGTTTATATCTAAAAACCGTGTGCATTGGTGTTTTTGAATTTTAAAATGCATACAATTTGATATACACCATATTTTGGAATCGAGATTTTAAAATTTGAAGTTGAACAAAATTCTTAATTTAAGGAATTTAAGGTATGGGTTGGAAAATCCGTACAAAATGGTTGGAAAAGTCGATCCAAAATTTTTGGAGCCACAATTTTTGAATTTGAATTGAATAATACCCAATTTTGATGGGAGCATTTAATGCTGTCCGATTTTTTGTTAAAAGGAAATACAAAAAAAAAATCCCGAAATTACCATGTATTTAATTTTGCCCGATTTTTTTTCTTAATATTTCTGATAAATAGTTATTCTCTTTATATATATAGATGTTACATTTAAGAATTATTATTCACTATATATAATTATATAAAGATTTATCAACAAAATTTGAAAATAAAATGTCAAATAGATTGACACAATTATTGATTTGACAAATTTACCCTACTTTACTGCCACCAATTCAGGAAAAATATTTCATAAATCCATCAAATTATTAAATCCATTTTCGTTATCAAATCATTTTGGGGATTCCATTTCAAATGTTAGTGCAAAATTGGAAAAGAAAAGGTCATTTTTAAAAATAATAGGGATTAACTCTTTCGAGATTTGAATACCGAAGCTAACAAAACCTCACAATTTAGGGATGTATTTATGTTGCCGATTTAAAAAAATAATTAAAAATTACTATTTTTAGGTTGCATTAAATTTTGGAGGATTTTTTTTCTTACTATTTTTAGTAAATAATAATTCTTATTATATATATAGATACTTCTTTTACATGTGAATAGTCAACATACAAATTAAAAGAATAGTTATAACCATTCAAATTTAAGGGTTTAAACATTATCTCGTAACCATGCAATAGTTACATTCTCCGAGAAATTAAAAATGGTAATCGCATGCAACCGTTAGAAATCCAAAATATAGTAAAAAAATAGGTGGATGGTTGTAGGGAATAGATTAAAAGGAAAAAGATATGTTGTAACGGTTTTTGGATAGAGGTCATAAAACTTTTTATTAAATGCAACCTATTTTTATTAAATGAACTCATATTATTATTGATTGAAGGCTGAATAAAATTAAATGAAGCTTGCCAACAAATATATATATATATATATATAAGGAAAAATGTTACAAGTACACAATAAATTTACATAGAGGTCTACATAACACTCACATGGTATCTGGGGTGGGGTTCACTTAATTTTTTATTTTTGGTAGGACTCACTCAATGTGAGTGTTATGTACACCAATATGTACATTATTATGTACCTTTAGCTAGAGCTGTTATCGAACCGAACATTCGCAAACAAAGCTCGTTCGAGTTCGTTCGTGTTCGATAACAGCTCGTTTGTTTAGCATTCGAATCGAACACGAACATAAAATTAAGCTCGTTTAGTTATCGAACGAACACGAACATGTTCTCGAACTAATCGAGCGTTCGCGAACAAAAAAATATTTTATAGTTTTATATATTATATATAGTATATACATGTATAATATAATATATAAATATGAATATATATTAAATATCAAATAAAACACAAATATTTTATAATTTTATATATTATATATAGTATATACATATATAATATAACATATAAATATGAATAGATATTAAATAATAAATAAAATAACTTATATGACATTAAAATAAAATAAAAAAAGTTAAAAAACACGAACACGAACATGTCGAACAACTCGAACACAAATTTGTCGAACAATTCGAACAGTTCACGAACATGTTCGACTAGATAAACGAACGAACACGAACGTGTCGAACCAATAAACGAACGAACACGAACAAAATTTTTTGTTCGTTTACTAATCGAACGAACACGAACATGTTCGAAAATTAATCGAACTCGAGCTCGAACACCTTAAGCTCGGTTCGGTTCGGTTCGATTCGATAACAGCCCTTGTGCCTATAGGTACATAATAATGTACATATTGGTGTACATAACACTCACAATGAGTCTTAAATATATAAATGGTGCATATCTAAAAGTCAATGATACATGATCAAATTGAGCTTCGTTTCTTAAAAAAAAACATCTCCAATTCAATTTGTTAAAAGAAAGAGAAAGAGAAAATGGCGCGCAAAGGAAGGAGAAAACGCTCGGACTCCCTTCGAATTCGCCCAAGCCCCCATTTCCTCGGAGCCTTTCCATTTTTCTCTCCCTCTCTTCCTCCTCGTTTTTCTTTTACCCAAAAATCAAAGTCATTTTTGCTTGTAATTTGTTTCTAAATTTAAATTCAAATATTTGATCTTTCCAAAAAAACAAAACAAATAAATAAATCAGCAATGGCTTACCCAGAGAACCCATCCCGCCAATCTTTGATCCCGAGTTTTCTCTACTCTTCTTCGCTAACATCGGTTAGGATGACGAATGTGGATCAGAATCTGACGTCCGGAACGAACAACCCATCTGGGCCGCCGGCAGCAAGAACTGGCCGGAATTTCATGATCCCGGCGCCGAAGGAGAGCAGGATAGAGATGTTCTCGCCGGCTTACTACGCGGCGTGCACGTTCGGAGGAATTCTTAGCTGCGGCCTTACTCATATGACCGTCACACCACTGGATCTGGTCAAGTGCAATATGCAGGTTCGCTGGAATTTCCCATTTCACCCTTTTGTTCTCTCTGTTACAGCTCTCTTCGATTTTTGGGCTTAAAATTGTTGGTTATGAGATATTTGTTAGGGATTTCGAATGTTTATGTTCTTCGAGTTGGTACTTGCATATAAAAGTGCAACAATCTTCGACCATTTCAAGTACATTAGGACTTTTAAACAGATGTTCTGTATGTATGTGGGTAATTTCTGTCTTTCTGATGTACTTTTGCCAGAATACGATGATATTATGTGCTAACAAATTTACTGCAACAACTGCGAATGCTCGGATTCTATCTGCATATAGGATGGTAGCTGGTTATCTCTTTGATTTGTTGATTCCCTTTCTATATTAGTTGTGGGTATTTGTTTACATAAGCCAAAAACACACGCATGGACCTTCACACGAAGCTTTAAATATTTGATTACATGGTGTTTATTAGATATGGTGAACTGAGCATTTTTTTTTTTTTTTTTAGTTGAAAACTGCAGCATAATGGTGGTTTTTACTCGTGTTCTCCTTTGCTAGTTGCAAATATGATAAACTAACAAACGACACGGGAACTAATGGGTAATTTCGAATAATTTTAGCTTTACATTAATAATTACATATAATATTTTGATTAAAGTTCTTTCTTTTTATCCCAAAGCTTAATATGGTTCATCTTTAGCCATGAAATATGGAGGACTTTGAAACTGTAGTTATAGAAAATAACTGATTTAAGGACTAATATCATTTCTATTATACAGAAGCCAAATCAATATTTCCTACACATTTTTTTTTTTTTTTTGTTTTTTTCAGATTGATCCTGCAAAGTACAAGAGCATTAGCTCTGGTTTTGGGATTCTGCTCAAGGAGCAAGGGTTCAAAGGCTTCTTCAGGGGTTGGGTGCCTACACTGCTCGGTTACAGTGCACAGGGAGCTTGCAAATTCGGCTTCTATGAATTTTTCAAGAAGTACTACTCGGACATGGCTGGTCCAGAGAATGCAGCCAAATACAAGACTCTGATCTTCCTAGCAGGATCTGCTTCTGCTGAATTTATTGCCGATATTGCCCTTTGCCCGTTTGAGGCAGTTAAGGTTCGTGTCCAAACCCAACCAGGTTTCGCCAGGGGCTTGTCTGATGGATTTCCAAAATTTGTCAGGGCTGAAGGAGCTTCAGGGTATGAATGAATCTTATTGTACATTCTCCTTTCATTTTTTTCGAATAAAAAAGCCGTTTTCACAATTTGTATGTGTTTTTACAGGCTTTATAAGGGGATTGTCCCACTTTGGGGACGACAAATTCCATGTGAGCCCTCGTTCGTTTTCTTTTTTCCTTGTTTCATTTCATTTCCTGTATTCCGCATATGTTTTTCATTCACTGTTGTGGATTGGAATTTGGAAGGTTGAAACATATTATTTTTAATTGTGGATATGAAACAATCCTGGAGCTGCATTTTGAGCTTTACTTTTCCTTTTTCTTATTGCAAAAGAGGAAAACAATACAATCTTGATTATCTAAAGTAATTTTCTTCTAGCAAGCACTAAAGATATAAGTGGATGATTACCTGCCAGATACTATGATGAAATTCGCCACTTTTGAAAACATTGTTACGGGAATTTACAAATACGCCATTCCAACTCCGAAAGAACAGTGCAGCAAGCAGTTGCAGCTCGGGGTCAGTTTTGCCGGTGGCTACGTGGCCGGTGTTTTCTGTGCTATTGTTTCGCACCCTGCTGATAATCTGGTCTCGTTCCTCAACAATGCCAAAGGAGCTACAATTGGTGACGTGAGTGAATATTTACTTATAACCATGAATTTATTGCGGCAAATTAGCAATATATTTGTTATCTGTGGATAGAATGCTAAATGTTTCGACGATTTTTGTTGTTTATTACCTTGTATGATTATTCCAGGCTGTGAAAAAGCTTGGTTTATTGGGTTTGTGCACTCGAGGCCTCCCTTTGCGTATTGTCATGATCGGGACACTTACTGGAGCTCAGTGGGGCATTTATGACGCGTTCAAAGTTTTTGTTGGACTGTGAGTTTCACTTTTTCTCCTCCTTTCCATTTGCTAATGCTAACAACTTTTTTGGCCCAAAAAATAAGACTGCAATACTATTTCCATGAAAAATATAATACATTTTACAAGCATTATAATTGATGTTTAATGGTGTTGTGTTTGAACTAAAGATGAAAAAGAAGAGAATGTCTAGCGATGGTGTTACTATTAGACGGTCTCACATAAGACGTACTCGAATTCTAGTTTTCCTTATGGGAGTTTCTTCACTTCATATGACAGATAAAACCTTTTTTGTTCTTGCAGGCCGACAACTGGTGGTGGTAGTCCTGCTACAGCTCAAAAATAGGGCACGATAAGTGTATTAAATGCAATTTATTCCACTTTTTGGTGTTTTTATTTCTTCAACAATAAGGTTATGAACATTCTTTGGTATTTGTAGGATAGTTAGAACGGAGTCCTAAAATTTGGCAGTTACGGTTGATGAAAGATGCTTCTGTGCTCGCCTTACAGAGGTAGCTGTATTTGGACAAGTTTTGCACTGTTCATATGAGCAACTCACATCAAGGGCTCATAATATTTGAATTGAATATCCCTTCACGAACTAATAGTAATTATTCTCGAAGCCCAAAAATGATCTCTCTTCGTGCACGTTGCTAGATGATCTCTAATCTTGGATTAGTAGAATGTTTTTAGGGTACTCCTCTCAATGATATGAAGCAACATTTAAATTGTTTAGCGTAAAGTTTGTCTTCCCCAAGTCTTTCTAGAACCCTAAGAAGGAACTTCAAGTGGTCTACTAAGGTCTCATTGTAGACTACAATATCGTCCAGGTACACCACAACAAATTCATCCAGCACGTCGTGGAGAACATGGTCCATATTTGTTATGATTTTCTTTGTTATGAAATAATTTTTGTCTGAATTTGTTTAGTAAATGACAATTTTTTTTTTTTTCATAGAGTAATCTGTCTCAGTTTGGTATTTGGTATGCAATAATGACAATTTCTATTTTTGTCATTGAAAATATTCTATTTATGACATTACTAAAAATAACTTATTAACGACACTCTTAATTTTCATCGTAAATTTACATATTTAAGACGAATTCGTCAATATTTAATATTTAACAGCGACAAATTACCATATTTATGGCATTGTTAGTTTTCGTCGAAGAATTTTATGATGACTTTTATCACAATTTAGCATTTGTTAATGGCGATATTTATTAGTGTCATTGAGCAACATCCTATCTGTGACACTATTAACTTTCTTTACAAAATTGTGCATTTTATGATGACTTTCGTATAATTTTGTTGTGTACAAATTGTTATTTTTACCGAATACCGAATTGAAGGATTCGTTCCCCGGGTCGATCTCTCGAGGAAGACGGTTCGAAATTTAGCTTTGGTATCGATCACACACAAAAAGAAAATAAAATTCTAAACATTCTAATCAAGATGAATTGGGTATTATCAATTAAGAAATAAAGAACAATGCAAAAATATAAATCTACCTAAAATAAGAATAAACTAACGGTGGAGAAGCTAGGGAATCAGAGATAATCAATTCAAGTTCTATTTGCCAAACTGGGGCATTAATCGTTCTATTCCAGATTGACGCTCTCATCTAAACATCTAGTGGTTCACTCCCAATAACTCTTCGAAACAAGGGATTGAACATAGACGAGCAAGCTCGAGCATACAACACAGGTCAATTATCCCAATCCCAATAACTTTTCGTAACAAGGGACGGGTCATTGACAAACACGTATTTCAATCCAAAACCTATAGACTATTCAATTACAAACTCGTCTATTTCGTACGAGCCTAGTTCTACGACTCCTTCCCTTTCGGTTCTAAAAGTCGCTAATTCAATTAGAAGGTGTTTAATCAACTAATCATGTAGAATCAACAAACCCTAACTCAAAAAATCAATATTCAATCGTTTCAATCGCAAAGTCAAAGTGTTACTCTTCGATTATATCAATAAATTAACCTAAGTGTCACTCTTAGGTTATATCAAATTATCAAGCAAGAATTCATCAATTTCTAGCATAATCAACTCGCACAAGAACAAACAAATTAAAGCCCAATAATTACGAATTAAACAAGAACAATCATCCCCTATCTCTAGCAATTGGAATTAGCTACGCAAAATAAGTTCAACACAATCAATCATTTCTCCCAATTCAACCATTTTCATGAATTAAACAAGAAGAAAAACTTACAATTTATCTCAATCCAAGTGTTGAATCCAAAATACAAGCTTAATCCCTAAAATGGAAAAGAAAGAAAAAAGAAAGAAAAATGGAGAAGAGGAGAAGAGAAGAAGAAGAAGGGAAGGAGAAAGAAAGAAAAGAAGAAGAAAAATGGAGAAAAGAAGAAGAAAAGAAGAAGAATATGAAGGAAAATGAAGGGGGAGGCGATTTTCGGACCTAGGGCTCCTCCCCCTTCGAGCTGGTGGTGAAAAATTGGATAAAGATGAGTTTTTGTGGCTTTTTATACCATTGTGGAGTTGCAGGTGGTCTTAGCGCCACTAAGGGATGTTAGCGCCTCTGGGGTCGTTAACATGGTATAACGCCGCTAGGTAAGCCTGGCTTAGCGCCATTATGGCCTGGGTAGCGCGACTTTGTGTTTCGGGCTCGTTTGGGCTCGTTCGAACTTGGAATTGAGTTCCATTTTTTTCTACACGTCGCTAACGCACCCCTCTATTCAATAATGCTTGCATGACCAATTTATTCTTGAAATCCAATTCTCCCAAAGCTTATGATCAGCACACCAAAGACTTCGCGTTTTGGGCCGGTTCGGACTCGTCCAAACTCAAAATTGAGTTCTGCTTTTTCCTATATGGAACCAATGAACTCGTCTACATAACCATGATTTCCCGGTCAATTTTCGGGCAAAATCTCTTCCTCACGGGCCTTCCGACCTGCACATCAAAAACAAGAAGAAAAACCGAAAAAATACATGAATAGATGACCAAAATAGAGTAAAACACACAATAAACTACAAAACGACTAAAAACCAACGAAAAGACCTAAAACGGGAGAAAAAAAATGACAAAACAACAACGAAAAACGCAACAAAAATGGGACAAACAGTTGGTTCGGAAAAAAAAAAAAAAAAAAAAAAGAAAACAAGACACAAGCATGGATACGGTTTCAAATAAGAAGAGCCTCAAAATGTCTAACTCAATTAGGTCGAATTCCAACGACCGTACGACCATATGCCTCAAATATCGACTTGGCCTTGAAATGTCAAAACTCTCAAAACATAGGTTACCATATATGCCTCACTCATTTTCTTACGTCAATATATGATAGGTTCGCTCAAATTGGTCAATATTCAAGTTTCAACATATTCTTGCCAATCATTTAAATTACTTTGAAACAATCAAAGCTCAGAAATTGTGAATCAATAGGACTTCACGGGTTGTAATGCGGGTTTAAGGTAAGGATATATATGCAGCAAAAGAAGCTCCAATTAACAATCACAATTCTCGAGAAAATAGATTACTCGAATTCTCCGCTGCTCATTCGGAATAAACATGACAACACACTTACCACCCAACCAAAACACCACACACAACACCTAATTGCTCTAATCGAATTGCAACACTTGACCGATTCTTTTTTTTCTTCTCTTTTTTTTTTATATATTTTTTTATTTTAGAGAGTAACTCTTTCCGAACAAGATGGAATCGAAAGGACAACATTCTGTAGGTGTGAACATTGGAGGTCATCCAAGTGTCCTACAGTAGTTTCCCAATTCTCATTACCCGTCAACATGAATCGACTAGTAAGAGAAGCAGAATCCATTCGATTCGTCCTGTGAGCTCTCATGTTTTTTTTTATTAGGTCAAGCAATATAGTGCAACTTCAAATTGTTAGTGTTATATACTGAAAGCTTGGCTTTGCATGTTATTACACATTTACCCTTTATGAATGAGAATCGTGTTAGATTAAACAAGTTCTACATTCTGTTGTTCTGCACTTAGATAGGGTGGGTCGTCATCGGGTGAACCGAAGATCACTCTATCAATCACTTGCGAACAAGAATAGTTGTTCACAACCTAGATGGACATGAACGGTCCGAACAGTTGTAGTGTCAACTGTACAGTTTGTCTTGACTGATTAGTTGAACTAGTACATTTATGTATTGAACAGGATCCCAGAGAGGAGAAGTTTATTTTATACTGATCGTCGTAAATGAACTAGGCCTCAGTTAATTACTGCGTTCTCTTAACCCGTAAGATATTAAACAGGCAGATATATATAATATATATTACTTTGATTCACTTGGGTGAGGTTCAGTTCACTGGATCAATATTCCTACTGTTTTGGGTAATATTATTATATATAGGATGTGCTGTTAGGATATTTACGGTCACCATGTGCTTTGATGATGTCCCCGGAGTGAGTTCATGAAAGATTATATGCTAAACCCTGCAGGTGGATTAAGTTACGGCATAATAAGAATGTGATGAACGAGCGCTAGCTTCGGTGAAATAATTATAAATTAATTAACTCTTGATTGTCAGTAATCGAATTAATTAATGGACATTATATCTTAAACGTGGGGAGGTAAATCGAGTAATTATTATTGGAGTCTCAAATGTAATTTAGGCTAGGAAAAAGGAGTGCAATAATATAATGTTGGTGGCCCATTAATATTATTTAATTAATTAGAGGAGTGGGCTTGACCCACAGTTAGTCTAATTAATTAAGGAGCCATTTTTCTAATCTCCTAAGGGTCCCTACTGTAGCTCTATATATACATCATTAAGCTCATGAGAAGAGAAGACATCTGTCATTATTCATAATACACGCCCCACGCCTCTCTCTCTCTAGATCTCATTCGAGATTTATCTTCTTCTTGTTGTTCCACTGGTACAAGTTGAAGAAGGGTGTATTGAGTAATACAGTAGAAGATCTGTAGGTAAACCGAGACGAAATATTTTGACCTACAGAACTAACCGGAGGTCCTATTGAGACGCACAGCATACCTAGACGACCGTCTCGACGAGAGATTTCCATCGCCGCCGAGATCGCCGGACTCCGACATCTCACGCGCCCTCACGCGCCGTCGCAAGCTCCCAGGATGCAAAGTTTCGTTTTGATCTGTTTGCATCCGTTTGATCTGATTTTGATCTGATCTTGTTCGTGCGACCCAAGACGTGATTTGCGGTCAATCAGTTGCGGTCAACCGTTCGTGATCAACCAGATCTACATAAATTTTAAGCCGTAAGTTCTCTACGTCAAACCTTTAGATCCGCTGTGCATAGGTTTACGTTTGCTATTGAATTCGTGACTTATACATAACGAGATCCTCACAGATCCCAACACAAATTTCACCTCATTAAAAAACGATACCATTTTCCCCAATCATCACCAAATCAGTCAACAAAATATATTTCATGTACGGCTGACAAGAAAAAGACTCAAAGCTCAAACGGACTACTAGGGAATATAATTATAGGACCAAAGAACAGAGGCAAAATGAGCTAACAAACAAAACGCCTCAATCATATTCGCAATTTCAAACTCTAATCGATTCCTTTCAAACAAACTCAACGCAAGTTCTAATCATTCATGAATATGACCAATATCTCACAAGAAAGAAGAGTAAGGATCAAAATCTCACAAGATAAATAAATGTCACTCAAAGCAATCAAGTAAATATCGAGGAAATGATCAATACGTCCGTCATCACAACTTCCCAATTTCATTAAACATTTATCAACAAATCATATAATTCACCAATACCACATGCTTAATGACACAAGAACCTAAAACTAGACCGGTCCACCACATAAGCATGCAAAATCTGATTAAACTTCCCCCACACTTAAAATGAGGCAATGTCCTCATTGCTTCAACACATAACCGGGAAGACAAATAACAAGACCTAGAAATTTCACATCATGGACCAATACTAGAAACTAATACGAGAACACAAGACTCAAAAGAAAACATATGGAGAAACAACTCAAAAAGATAAAAATGAAGGGGTGTGCAAACCGAAGTAGCGTCGAGGGGAATAAGCATTCACGTGCAATCCATTCACCCATGCTCAGCCCAGTCCTCGATATGTCCTGCAAGAAAAACCACAAAACTCCACTCAATTATTAAAAGATAAAACAAAAGGCATAATGGAAAATATCTAGAAAAGCAATAAATTACTTGGGTTGCCTTCCAAGAAGCGCTTGTTTAACGTCATTAGCTTGACAAAACCTGCGTACATATCAACCAGGATCCAGAAAAAAGTGACGATCGTGCCACGCCTTCGTATTTTCCAGAAATTGTAGCATGGGAATTTTGGCAAGAAGGCTGGCACGGTAGATCCGGGTGGCTATGTTCTGGATGAAGCGGTTTTGGGGCACGAGCAATCCCAAATTCTAGACGCAGAGCTTTTCCCATACGAGCTCTGTCGTCAACCTCTGGAACTAAAAGTACATCGGTGGAGCAAGTCGAACTGAATCCTACCCACTTCATAACATAGTGCAACGACTTCAGAGACAGATGCTCCAACTTGGGGGTTGGAGAAGGGACTTGAGAATCAAGCCCACGGATCTCCTCATCTGAGATATCATCAACGTCTCGCTGGAGCTCATCATCTTCTTCTTCGGCCTCACACATTTGCTTCAACATACGAGCTTGAGCATCAAACATAAGGTGAGAATCGTCGACTTGTGCCTCGATTGAGTCGATATGTGCTGCAAGAATCTCCATTTGCGTGCTCAGTCGAGCACATCCGAGCTCAATCTCCTCATCTCGAGCTGTTTGGGCAAACATGCGAGAAAGAATGAGGTCGAGTTTTTTATCGTACGACAAATCAGCCTCCCGAGGTTCATTCCTATGTGTAGACTCGCCTTGAGTGGTGGGCTCGAAAGAAATTTTTTTAACTCGATCCTCTAAGGCTTGCACGCGCTCCACTAGGTTCTTGATTCTGGATTCAATATTGCTTCTACGGGCCGCTTAAGATGCTAAAAGAGCGAGAGCCTGATCGAGTTTTGCATTATACTCTGAAGAGTCCTCAAGGGACTCATATGACTACTCGACAGATACGGAATCCCACTGCTGCTCGAAGGGATATGACAAAGTTTGGCCATAGTCCCAAGAATCATGGTAAGGAGGTTGCTGAGTACTCAGACGGGCACACCGGGCTGCGGTCTCTTCTTCCTGAGCTAACGGGGATGTTGCGAAAGCATAGATTCAGTTGCGCTTCTCGTTGAATTCGTGGGACTCATAAGATTGCTCGACTGGGTAGGGATCCCAGTACTGCTCGGAAGAATATGGATAAGATTGGACGTGGTACCCCGTGTGATAGCTCGGCTCGTTAACCCATGATTGGGTGTGCAGTAAGGGGAACTCGCGGTTGTAGTTCATAATACCTGCACACCAAAACAGAACAACTACACATAGCCACGAAAAGAAAGAAAAAAAGAATACAAAAACAAGAACAAAGATGTAGACAAAGAACACAAAAACGAAAGACACAAAATAAAGAGAAACACAAAAATAAAATCAATACCAAAACTAAATGTCCTACTTGCCTTCTCCGGCAACGACGCCAAATTTCTTGTGTACAAATTGTTATTTTTACTGAGTACCGAACCGAAGGATTCGTTCCCCGGGTCGATCTGTCGAGAAAGGCGGTTCGAAATTTAGCTTTGGTATCGATCACACACAAAAAGAAAATAAAATTCTAAACATTCTTATCAAGTTGAATTGGGCATTATCAATTAAGAAATAAAGAACAATGCAAAAATATAAATCTACCTAAAATAAGAATTAACTAGCGGTGGAGAAGCTAGGGAATCGGGGATAATCAAATCAAGTTCTATTCGCCAAACTGGGGCATTAATCGTTCTATTCCAGATTGACGCTCTCACCTAAACATATAGCGGTTCCCTCCCAATAACTCTTCGTAACAAGGGATTGAACATAGATGAGCAAGCTCGAGCATACAACACAGGCCAATTATCCCAATCTCAATAATTTTTCGTAACAAGGGACGGGTCATCGACAAGCACATATTTCAATCCAAAACCTATAGACTATTCAATTAGGAACTCGTCTATTTCGTACGAGTCTAGTTCTACGACTCCTCCCCTTTCGGTTCTAAAAGTCACTAATTAAATTAGAAGGTGTTTAATCAACTAATCATGTAGAATCAACAAACCCTAACTCAAAAAATCAATATTCAATCGTTTCAATCGCAAAGTCGAAGTGTCACTCTTCGATTATATCAATAAATTAACCTAAGTGTCACTCTTAGGTTATATCAAATTATCAAGCAAGAATTCATCAATTCCTATCATAATCAACTCGCACAAGAACGAACAAATTAAAACCCAATAATTATGAATTAAACAAGAACAATCATCCCCTATCCCTAGCAACCGGAATTAGCTACGCAAAATAAATTCAACACAATCAATCATTTCTCCCAATTCAACCATTTTCATGAGTTAAACAAGAAGAAAAACTTACAATTGATCTCAATCTAAGTGTTGAATCCAAAATACAAGCTTAATCCCTAAAATGGAAAACAAAGAAAAAAGAAAGAAAAATGGAGAAGAGGAGAAGAGAAGAAGAAGAATGGAAGGAGAAAGAAAGAAAAGAAGAAGAAAAATGGAGAAAAGAAGAAGAAGAGAAGAAGAATATGAAGGAAAATGAAGGGGGGAGGAGATTTTCGGAGCTAGGGCTCCTCCCCTTTCGAGCTGGTGGTGAAAAATTGGATAAAAACGAGTTTTTGGGCCTTTTTATAATATTCTGGGAGTTGCAGGTGGTCTTGGCGCCGCTAAGGGGGGTTAGCGGCGCTAAGGGATGAAAGCTGCGAGCCTCTGGGGTCGTTAACATGGTATAACGCTGCTAGGTAAGTCAGGCTTAGCGCCACTATGGCCTGGGCAGCGCGACTTTGCGTTTCGGGATCGTTTGGGCTTGTCCGAACTCGGAATTGAGTTATGTTTTTTCCTACGCGTCGCTAACGTACCCCTGTATTCAATGATGCTTGTATGCCAATTTATTATTAAAATAAAATTCTCCCAAAGCTTATGACCAGCACACCAAAGACGTACTTCGTGCGACTTCGCGTTTTGGGCCCATTCGGACTTGTCGAAGCTCAAAATTGAGTTATGCTTTTTCCTATATGTCGTTAACGAATCTGTCTACACAACCATGATTGCCCAGTCAATTTTCGGGCAAAATATCTTCCTCACGGGCCTTCTGACCTGCACACAAAAAACAAGAATAAAAACCAGAAAAACATACGAAAAACACATAGATGACCAAAATAAAGTAAAACACACAATAAACTACAAAAACGACTAAAAACCAATGAAAAGACCTTAAACGGGGAAAAAAGAATGACAAAACAACAACGAAAGACGCAACAAAAATGGGATAAACAAATTTAATAGTTATAAATGATAAATTTTAATTTAAGCACTAAAATATACTATGTTTATGACGACAAAAAATGAACTTATAAGATGTCATTATGTATTTAAGTCACTAGTTTTACGGATTATATATATACACACATTTATATATGGTTGGGTTCAAAGAAAGGTGTTCAGTGAAAGAAATAAGAATAAGTTTTAGCATTTAAATCGGATGATCGAACGACAAAAAAAAAGTCAAAATTATATCATAATTAAGGACAATGTGGTAATTTTCTACACTAGCAAATCCACTCACATGTGGGCCCCACCCCACCATCTCCCTCACGTCACTCTACCTCACATTGTCTCTCTCACACACACCTCGTATACACACAGAAACCAACACGCATATACACGCACACTATACATACATACACGGCTGAAACCGGTCCGTCACCGGCTATTGCCAGCCCGTCACCGTCCGCCGCCACAGTAATCCAGCCACCGACAATTGCTGCCTCCTCAAATATGATCCACACTCCCCTATTCCACTGCTAATTTTTGTTGGACGAACTGTTGCCGAGCGAACCTCTAACCAGAGTGGCTGAACACCGCTTCACCTCTGCCAGATCTAACCGCGAGCATCCGACCATCGACCATCGTTACAAAAATACTATCACCGACTCTCTCTCTCACACACACACATAGAGGCTGGTGTTCCCAATATCAATCCAGTTCACCGGCGATCGCGGTGGCGACGAGGACAATCGAGTCGAAGAATACAACGGCAATGGAATGGCGAGGCAGTGGGCGCGACGGCTTTGACTGACTCGGCTTGGGGATAAATTTCACTTTTCTTATATTCTTGCTCAAACAGCCCAAATCTTGGATACAAAACATCTCAAAAAAATCCAAACATTTTTAACTCAATCAATTTTTTAACTCAACTCCACTATCATCAATATTATCAATATAATTAAATAATATATATCAATCATTCTTACACACTACATCAACCTTAATTCATTATTCATCCATTCGCATAATTTTAACTAACCATCACTTCAAGTGTTTTATTTCTTACTTTACATCAAATCAACTTTAAATATTTTATTTTAAATATTATTTTATTATACTCACTAATAACTAACCATACCAACTTTTTCAAAACTAACCAAACCAAACAAAATCAAATTTTTTTATATCCAAGCATCCTCTATACTACTAGCCCAAACAATCTAAATAAATAAATATACCTCACTAATTATATACACACACAATCAGACCCTTACAATACACACGCAATATGACTCCTCCATTCTTCTCTTCTTCTTGTTCTTCGCATCATGAATTCCTCTATTTTTTTTCTTCTTTCTTCTGTGAATTCAAGCTCACACACACAATTTCTTTCTCATAGCACATAACACTCATAAGAAATTTTTCAGAATACAACAAAACACCCAAAACAAATTCAGAAAATCTTTCTCGTCTCCTCCGTCCACTGGTTTGCTCATCTCCTCCATTTGCCCGTGTCTTCCGCCTGCTCGTCTTCTTCATCTGTCTGTTCTCCTTCATCGCCCACTCCCATATATCCTCACAATCCTCAATTTTATCATGCTCTGTCTGTCTTTTTTTATTGGACGGGCTAGTCCGTGGCCCTGGTGGGGGTGGGTCGGGCTTGCCAGGATGACATGCCCATCCCGCCAAACGGTGGGTTTTAGTGAGCTGCGGGCTAGACTGCCCCGCCAGCTCATTTTGACATGTTTAGGATATGTGCATATCAACTTTGGGTAAAAAAATAAAATAAAATAAAAAATTAAGCCGACATCAAAATAATTAATATTTAACAAAATTAATAACTATAGTACCAAATTAAAACAGAAAAAAGAAAAAAAAAATAACCAAAAAGTGCAACTAGAAGACCGAAAAGTGTTTTTCTTTTTTTGTTTAATTTATTTATTTTGTTCTGTCATATCATAACCTAGACCCACATATTTTTTTCTATAAATTAAATTCCCCATTTCCTCTTTGGCTGCCCATGCCCATCCCTAGTATTGAGTTGAGCACATTAAAATCAATCTCAAGAATCTTTGTTGCATCACTTTCTCCCCAGATTTCCCTCTCCCTTTTCTCCAGATTCCAAAGCAACACAGTTGAAAGTAAAAAAAGAAGAAAATATGGCAGCCTTTTCCTCAATTCAGCACCACCATCCTTTTCCCCTTGACTCATCACTTCTCCTGTCAAACACTTGTATCATCAATAATAATAATAATAATAATAATAGTTTTGACCAGCCAAACAATCCATTTTCACCAATTCCTCTATTTCACCAAATTCAAGAAAACCCCCAAAATCTTGACCAGATTAGTAATAAAGTCTTCTCATCAGGGCCTAGCACTAATAATAATGAGGCCTCTGTTATGAATGTGACTAACAAAAATAGCACTACAACTATGGACTCCTCCTTAGTCACTCAAAAGGTGAGCAATCTCAATATGGACAACAACCAAAACAACAAGAGAAAGTCCAAGGAGGATGGCTCTTCTGCAAATTCTGCTCAATTTAAGGTCTTGATCAACAAATAAAATAATTATTTTTCAAATCATAATTGTTAATGAATTCTTGATGTAATTCTGATTTTATTATTATTATTTTTTCTTTTTCTTTTTTTTGGGGGGGTGTAATTGGTGAAGAGGGAAATGAAAGGAAAGAAGCAAAAGAAAATGAAAAATGACATTGGTGAAGAAAAGAAGAAGAAGAGCAAAGAAGAAAAGAAAGCAGCAGAAAAAGAAGGTCCAATAGGATACATTCATTTGAGGGCTAAAAGGGGTCAGGCCACAGACAGCCATAGCCTTGCTGAGAGGGTAATTTTTCTTTTTTAACTTTTATTTTAATTTTTCACCTCACTAGTTAAGGAAAGTAGTGAACATATATTATTACATCACAAATTCTTATATGAGGGATTCAAACTTTTAAGCATATGTCAGTCCTTTTGAACAAAAATGTATACTTATATTATTATATTTAATAATTTTAATTTTGATTCATTTACTTGTCTAAAATCTATTTTTGTTACACTAACTTATTCCGTATCAAAAACAGTACGTTCTGTTGTAATTTTTATCATTTTTGGTATATTACTCGTAAAAAACAGTACGTTTGCAATTTGTATCATTTTTAGAACATTAATCCCAAAAAATAATGAATCATTTTTGGGATAATATAGTGATACAATTTTCAACAAAACGTATTATTATTAATGAGGAGAAAGTTAGTGTACCAAAAAAAAAAAGACCAAAATTGAATTTTGCCTATTATATATATTATATATATTTTGTTTATATTTTTTTTGTAAAGTATGTCATTTTTTAATGAAAATAAGGACATTTCTAGATGGAGTATATCGGATGTTAACGCATGACCAACCAATAATATATTGTTTTAATTTCATTATTCCCTTTATTATAATTATGATAACTGATTTAAGATGCTACTAAATGTTATCAGGTGAGAAGGGAGAAAATAAGTGAAAGAATGAAACTACTCCAGGCTATTGTACCTGGTTGTGACAAGGTCAGTTTCATTTTTTTTTTTTTTAAGTAAATTTCAATTTTAGTCTTGTATATTTTACTATCCTAACTTTTTCGTCCTTTTCGAATTCCGTTTTTTATGTTCGTCCCCTATGTTTGCAAAAATGTTACAAAAAAATCTTTTTCATATACAAGAGACGAAATTGGAACCTTGTTTTGCAAAATATAAAAGACATATTGTTGCGAAAATGACCTTTTTGTAATGTTTTTGTAAATATACGATCGAAAATCAAACACAATTCTAAGAGAATGAAAAAGTTAGGATAGTGAAACACACAAGACTAAAATTACAATTTACTCTTTTTATATTTTATTTTTTTTGGCTTAATTAACATCATTTGTCTTGTTTTGCAAAATTAATGTTTTTGCTGTTTGTTTGTTTAGAAGTGTTTTTTTTCCCTTTTATTTTATATATCCTTTTAATTGTTATTTGGGTGACAATTTCATGTGGTTTTGAGTGACAAACAGGTTACTGGGAAGGCCCTCATGTTGGATGAGATTATCAACTATGTCCAGTCCCTTCAAAATCAAGTGGAGGTTATAATTAATTTTTAATTTATTTTACAAAATCAAAATTTTAATTATTTTTTAGTTCTTGTACTATATTAATTCCATGCATTATCTGCTATACAATATCATGACAAGTATACTTTACTTACCAACTCTTACATAAAATTTGCAGTTTTTATCAATGAAGCTTGCTTCTTTAAATCCCATGTGTTATGACTTTGGGATGGACTTAGACGCATTCATGATGAGGGCTGATCAGGTACACAATCTTTTTTGTTCTTATTGTTTTAATTATTTCATATATTTATTTTATTTCGAGACAGATATTGTATATTTTTTGCTTAAAAAATGGATAGTTTCTAGTTTCATAAAATGAAACTTAATATAACCTGACATAAAAATTGCTTTATAATATATTAATGTCTTTATAATTGTGAGAAGATGTTATACAACTATTTATTTATTATTGAAAAGTCCAAAATAATAAATAAGCATCAATTTTTGTTCCCTTTTTTAATAAATTGATTAATAATAAATAAATGTGTTGAATTTGCATGCAGGACTTGAGCAACTTGAGCTCACAATTACCAAGCATGCAAGCATGCAGCCCCACAATAGCCAATAACTATCCAATCTTGGATAGCTCTGCCAATTATTTTATGTTCCAACAAGCCCAAATTCCAAATCTTCTCCCTCAGGTGCATACCAATTAATTAATTTACTTTTTTTTTTCTGGATGATGGATAATTTTAAATATTTTTTAGAAACAAATATATATTTNAAAAATAGGGAAGAAGTCAAAGAAAAATAAATGAGTCAGGGATTGAACAGCAGCCTGTTTTCTTCCCATTAATATGATGATAGTTCATTCCCAGCATCTACCCTACAAGCATCTGGTGAGTACTCATTCATTGTCTGAATTATTAATGTAATAATTAATTTTTACTAATAAAATATGGATAATTAATGTTTTAGTTTGTATTTCCCTGATTAATTGTGATATTTCATTAAACATATTTTTATAGCATCTGGTGAGCACTCATTCACTTTAGTATTGTATATTATGATTGATGTGTCAGCAATTTCAAAATACAAAACTTTAGTTAATCTTAATCTTGAACTAACTGAGGTTTTTTTTTCATGAATCTTTCCAGGTTTGGAATTAAGGAATTGTATTGCAATTAAAGCCCAAAAGAATGGAGCAAATGATACTAAAGTTTCTAAATATTCCAAGTAATATATTCTAGAGATAGATCCTCAAAGTCCAAGTTCAATTAATCTGATGAATAAAGGGGCATAGTCATATAAGCAAACTCGATGGACACAAAAGAGGACTATACATTGTTTTCTAGCAGACCAAATAAAGACCATATCTTTATCAGATCCTGTAATTTGTTCCATATGCATATGGCAGAACAAATTCCTGCAAATTGCTTATAATATGTTATTAAGCATTGAAGTATTGA
>BKCP01007182.1:1642561-1662406 GCA_008636005.1 Striga asiatica | reverse complement strand
ATTCACATTGAATGTTGTTTTGATGTTATGTTTGACACACATCACATCACAAAATTTTAAAGTTTATTGTGTTAGATCCGCTCGACAAATGAAAAAAATTATACAAAATATGAATTGAATTCTCAGAATTGTTTTTTCTAGATCAATACTTAGTTGTAAAAATTAAGAAGAATATTATATAATAATATAATATATGTAATAAAAGAATTTATTCACATTCAACCGCATAATGTATTTTATAAAAAATGACAAGTCGGATTAAAACTGAATTTGGAATTGAAACCAACAATTTTGAAATGGTCCATGCCATCATTAATGAAATTTGTTTCTTATGTTCTGTTGGATAACATGCGTGCCCCCACATTACTGATAATATGCATTTCTAGTTTACTCTTTATGAAATCCAAATTGGACATCCAAATGTGAAACGTTGTTGTCGGGAAGTACGAGTAGAGTATCTGATGGTCTTTGGATTTTTAATTTAGTTATTTATTTCATTTATTTATTGTTAATATTTTAGTCCTAAATCTGTTAGTACAATTATTTAATTATTCTAGTTTTTTATTTGATAGGAAATTCATTTAAATATAATTTACTTGTTAGACAAGATTAAGGCTTTTTAGAAGTCCAATTTAAAGATTCCTATTCAATTGTGTTTTAATTGGTCAAGTTTATGAAATAAGAATATTTTATGGAGAGTTTTATCTCTTGTTTTTCATTTTGTACGTTTTCGCTAAGTCAGTATGAATGCGCAATGTGCGTTTATACACCAAAATTAAAAGCGGAAGCAACGTATAAACTAAAACGTCTTCGGGAGGCGTCCCACTATCCCTCGGAGCTCTTTAATTAATAGATCGGTTTGCACGCACAATGTATAGCTTGAACTTACAAGACAAGGACTCCCTCTTAATATTCACAACATCTATACCCGACTTTATCAAGTGCTTTATTTTCCACAACATTGATTTCAAAATAGTTATCGAATAATCTCTCCTAACTACACAAGTACTTAATCCCTAAACACTCAAAGAATTTGTAAATAAAGAACAAAAACAGTTTTTTAGTGATGTAGGAATACAACACTGAATCACTGTAAACTAAATAAATGCAAACTATAAAGCTCATGACCTCATAGAATGTCTTGAATGTAAATCTCGATAATTGCAGTATCCGTATCTGACACATTGAGAATGCATATATACAAACTCCTCAAAGGTAAGGAGCCATTACATTGTCATGTATCGACTTCTTTTTATGTGGAGCTGATTTTGTTCCCAACTGATTCTTCAAATATTGAACACGATCGTCTTCTAATAAAACAGATATCTTCTTCATCACAATCAATTTCTTTACTTCCTTAGGAGCACGATCCTTTCTACAACAAATAGAACAAATATTGTATCAAGAGATTTATCAAATCTAATCAATATCTTACTAGATACTAATATATATAACTTATCATACTTAAATAAATATATAAAATATGTGATAAATAAAAAACTTAAATAAATACAAGAAAATTTTTTCTTTTAATTTGTTTTGCTTGCTTTAACAAGAAAATCATCAAGATATAATTTGTCGAACTTTTTCCATAGTTAAATCTCATATTCTCTCCCTTTGGCATTCAGTTCGAAATCTCATATCTTGAAGATGACCTGCAAAACAATTTCGAAGACAACAAGCAAAAGTACTAATGTTTGAACTCAAGGGATAAGATCACATTCTATCCTCCATTGTAAGAACATCAACTAAGTCCCCAGTAAAACAACCGAAGGATCAATGCACATCAGACCATAAGCACAAGTAACAGAACATCAAATTAATAACACACATCAACCAAACATAGTAGAATTGTGTAAGAACACAATTACAATATCCTACAAAAACATCATGAAATAAAACATAACAAGAACCAAACCAAATGTTCAAACATCCCACAAAACAAATATCCTAACAACCAATCATCAGCAGCAATAGAAACAAAGCAGCAGCCAACCAAATTGTTTAAGAGGTTCTTACATCAAAACCTCACTACATCACTCCAGAATCACTCAAAAGCAATAAATAGCGGCAACCATCACTCAAAGTCTCTTTTCTCAGCGCCATTTTCGTCATCAGCCTTCTCTCCCATTTTCAACCTGGACGCCACATGGCCAGTCCCAAGGTTCGATATACGGTAGCCACACACACCTTTCAACACCATTTGCAAGTAGGTCTGATGTGTTGCAACTTATTTGGTCACCTTAGCCCAAGCAGTGATCTGATGGGAAACGAACTCCTCTCATTTGGCCGAAACATCCATATGTGGGAGATCAAACTTTAGCTTTTGGAGTAGAGAACTCATTGACATTGCGAACATTGACAGTAAGGGCACGTCGTGTATTGGCTATAACATCACTGAGGCGAGGATTCATGGACACTCCAATGAACTTAATAAAAACCTAGATTAGACAAGGAAATGACAAGGTGCAATGAGGATCCGGGTTGAAAACAAAAGACCGAATGCATTCATACACAACCTGACCAATATCATTTTTTTTATCAATCATAACCCAGCATATGACTTTTATTTCCAGCTTAGTCAACTGGTGTTTGTTAGTCGGCAGAGTTCAATTACAAACACCAACCTTGTGTAAAAAATCGACAGTAAGACAAAGAGAACCAACATGAAGGTTTGAGGCAGAAGGTCTTGATGGGTGGGCTGTGTTTGCTAAGCGGGGTTCGCAACTAAACGAGCGCGTTCGTGGGGCTCAAGAGGCAGAAGATGGGAATGGAGTTTCTCTCGTTTTTTTGGGAGGGTATGGCTTTCAACGTGCTGCTTGTGTATGTATTGGAGCTGTTCCCGACGTGTGTGAGAAACTCGACCGTATCGATTGTGAGGGAAGCCATATTCTTAGGTAGGTTTCTTGGGCCCATGGTAGTGGTGGTGGGGCCCGCCAAAGGAAACGAGTTTTTCGAGTTTTTGGGGTGACGATATTGGTGTGTGGGTTGTTTGTGGTGTGGCTGCCGAAGATGTAAGGGAGGGTGTTGTTCGATATTGGTGTGTGATCCGTTAGTTCCCTGGGATTGTAGTTCAATTGGTTAGACACCCTCCCTATTGGTGTGTGGGTTGCTTCCAGTTTAGGTAGTCGTGCCTTTAGCCTACTAGGTATAGGGAGGTCCTATTTTATGTGTTTATTAGGTGTGCGTTGGTTTTGTTTTTCTTTGCGTTAGATTTTTTAGTTGAAATGCATCTGACTTTTAGTCTTCTATATGGAGTATGTGTCTCCTTTATAGAGTTTTATTTTGTGGGTGTTGGCAGGGGCGTAGCCAGAAAAAAATTTAAATCGGGGCTGCATATTATTGTAGCTATTATTGGAATTGAGTAGACATGGTCATGGACCGGGCCAGCCGAACCGGCAAACAGGCTCGCCGACCACGGATCTTGAACTGTCCCGTAGTTTTGACCAGTCCGGTTCATGTTCAATACTTTATAGTTTATACATTTTGAACTGACGATTTCAGCTCCGAACCGAAACGGAGGTTCGACCTTTTTTTTTCTAAAAAAATTATTATTTTTTAATTATTTTTTATTTTTTTAATGAACTGGGCGACCAAGAACTGGCTGTTTAAATCGGCCCATACATATGTTCGGGCCGATTCAGGGTCCTTCAACCCTTGGGCCACGACCAGCGGCTTCGACCCAAAATCGGTTTTGGCCATGAGTAGAATCGAACTACTTCTTAATATATTTCGATTCGACTTGTGAAAACTCAATCTCGACTCGCTTATATATTTAAACAAGTCAAACTCAAATAGCTAATCGAACTTGTCGATCAAATAAATACAGTCGATCATGTTTGCAGTCAACTCTTTAAGAGTTTTTTCTTTGTAGAGGAAATGAGGTCAAATTAATTATTGGAGACGAAATCAACAAAAAACAAATGAAAAATGGATAACGGACTATGCAATGAGACGAACCCAATTAATAGCCCACAGGAAAAAGTGTGTCAAGCTTAATTATCCAGCTCTGATAGCATATATGGCAAACCTGCATGTGGATATTCCATTCATATGGAACAAGAGGACAAGATATCTTAGCCACCTAAGCAAAATAAACAGTGCATGTGTAAGGCATGCAAGACTGGTCAACTGAAGTCTCTGCCATGTCAACAAGGAATAGCTTTGGGAAAGAAGAGACAAAAGCATGATCATATAAATGACATCAATGAAAAGATGGTAATGTCGGAGGAATAGGAACCGTAGGATCATTGAGTTGTTAGATATAAATATCCCTTACCATATTTCTAACCCTAGGGAGTGATGAACAAGAAAGATGTTATGTCATATCATGAAGAAAATATGAATCCCGATTGATGCTTTCATGATTTTTCCTTCTTCTGTTCATTTATTGCATTTCTTCTTTTATGTTAACATGGTATCACGAGCCGAGATCATCTATTGGGCCACGAGCTTGGTGTCATAGTAACATTATTCCCTCAGATTTGGTTTTTTGTTTAAATCCTACCTGCCAGATCTACTCCTTTCATTGAGTATCATGGCCTCTCACACCTCTTCAGACAGCACATCTCATCCTTCAAACAACAATAACTCTTCTTTTATCCATCCTCAACACCAACTAATCTCTATCAAACTCACAGATTCCAACTATCTTCTATGGAGGCAACAAACCTACAGTGCTATTGTGGGTTATGGTTTGGAGAAGTTTATTGCAGCAGACAGTACCCCTCCCAGTCGTTTTCTCTCTACAGAAACCTCCTCTCAGCCCACCCTTAACCCAGAATATGCCATCTGCCTCAGACAAGATCAACTCCTTCTCTCTTGGATGTTGTCTTCCCCCAGTGAAAATCTCTTAATCATGATGGTTGGCAAGAACACGTCTTGTGATGTGTGGCAATCCCTTGAAGCTAACTTCTCTGGTCTCTCTAAGGCTAGACTTATGCATCACAAGTTACAGCTGCAAACTTTAAAGAAAGGCTCTAGTCTCATGAGAGAATTTTTGGGCAAAGTGAAAGCCTGCTGTGATGCTCTTGGTGTTGCTGGTGAACCTGTCTCCGATCAAAATCACATTCTCTATATCCTGGCTGGCCTTGGAAGTGATTACAATCCTGCTGTTGTTTCTGTCACCTCGAGGATTGAACCATACTCTCTAAATGAAGTCTATGCAATGCTGTTAAGTCTTGAATCCAGACTTGATGTTACAAATCAATCCATAGTCAATCCTGATGGATCTTTACCTAGTGTGAATCTTGCCTCTCACAACACATCCACTCAGAGGTCTCCATCTACCTTTTCCAACTTTCACAACACAAGAGGCTCTTTCACACAAAGAGGTAAAGGCAGATCTACTGGTTACAGAGGTCGAGGGGGTAGAGGATTCAGAAACCCTAACAACAAACCCTCATGCCAACTCTGTGGTCTCAATAACCACACAGCTGAAAGGTGTTATCACAGATATGACTCAACATACCCTCCTCCCACCACTATGCAGACTCAGGCAGTTCAAACTCAAGCAACAACCTCAGCTACCACCTCACTGCCTATTCACTTCAATGCTATGGTCACTGCCTTTGATCCAAACCCAGAACCTATGTGGTTTGCTGATTCTGGTGCCTCAAATCATGTTACAAGTGATCTCTCTAATCTTAACTTTGCAACTGAATACCAAGGCAACAATAGGCTTCATGTTGGTAATGGCTCAGGTTTGTCTATTTCTCACATTGGCAACACAACAGTTCATAATCCCTCAAATCCCTTTAGATCATTCACTCTTAAAAATTTACTTCATGTTCCTTATATAACTAAAAACCTACTAAGTGTTTCTCAGTTTTCTCATGACAATTCTGTTTATTTTGAATTTTACCCCACTATTTTCTTTGTCAAGGATCAAGCCACTCATCAAGTTCTTCTCCAAGGTTCACTTAAAGGAGGTCTCTACAGCTTTGACATCCATTGCTCTCCACCCTCATCTCCTGTGACTCAGAAGACTTCCAGCTCTCCTTTATTTTCTGCACATGTTTCTACTTTCAATAAAATCCACCGATGGCTCTCAATACTATGTGTGCTTTGTTTATCATTATACCAAATACACCTGGATATACTTTCTCAAACTTAAATCAGAGGTCAAAGATGCCTTCATCCACTTAAAAAACTTAGCTGAAAACCAATTAAACCACAAGATAAAGGCCATACAAAGTGACTGGGGTGGTGAGTTTAGAGCCCTCACTTCAGTCTTTACTGATTCAGGGATTAATCACAAATTGTCTTGTCCTTACACTCCTGCTCAAAATGGTTTGACAGAGAGGAGACATAGGACCATTGTTGAGATGGGCTTATCTCTTTTATATCACTCTCATGTACCTCTCTCTCACTGGGATGATGCATTCAGTGTTGCCATTTATATACTCAATAGGTTACCTGTTAAGTCTCTAAAATTCAATTCTCCCTTAGAAACTTTGTATGGTCACAAACCTAACTACTCTACCCTTAAGACTTTTGGCTGTCTGTGCTACCCAAACCTTAGATCCTACAACAAACACAAACTTCAACCCAAGTCTCTACCTTCCACATTCATTGGTTTCAGCTCTAAACACAAAGGCTATAAGGTCTTACTTCCATCAGGAAAAGTCATAGTCTCAAGAGATGTCATTTTTTATTAGACTCAGTTCCCTTTCTCAAAATCATCTCCTGCACACTCAAACTCAAACATGATCTCCTCATTTTTACACCTTCCTCCCCCCATTGTTCACATCCCACCACATTCCTCTATACCAATAATTACTCATCCACTTACATCACCACATTCATCACCCTCACACAGTCACTCTCCTTTACAGGCTCATTCTCCCCACTCAACAGCATCCACTTCTTCATCCAATCCTAACAGCCAATCCACTCATTCAACTATTCCCATTTACGTTGAGTTGCCTATTGTGAGAACCAATGCCTCACCTGAATCTATTGCTACTGATGATATTGCTCCTGTACACCCTATGATCACCAGGTCTAAAACAGGATCACTCAGACCAAGGCTATTTTCTGCTCAACTTAATGAGGTGGAACCATCATCTTACAAAGAGGCCATCTCTCACCCTGCATGGAAAGCAGCCATGGATTTTGAATAAGGCCTTACTGACCAACAAGACATGGTCTCTTGTCCCTCAACCTCCAAACAGGTCTATCATTGGTTGTAAGTGGCTATTTAAACTAAAGAGGCATGCAGATGGGAGTGTTGCAAGACACAAAGTAAGACTTGTAGCAAAAGGCCACAGTCAGGCTGCAGGTATTGATTTCTATGAGACTTTTAGTCCTGTTGTAAAGCCTACTACTATAAGAGTAGTCCTATCTTTGGCCCTATCACATGGCTGGTGCATCAAGCACCTTGATTTTAACAATGCTTTCTTGAATGGTGAGATCACTGAAGACCTCTACATGTCTCAACCACCTAGTTTTGAAGACCCACAGAACCCTCATATGGTTTGCAAGCTACATAGGTCTCTTTATGGCCTTAAACATGCATCTCGAGCCTGGTTCAATACACTGAAACAAACACTGTTGTCTCTTGGGTTTCATAACTCCACATCTGACTGCTCTCTCTACATCAAACAAACCAGTTCCTCTTGTGTATGGCTTCTAGCCTATGTGGATGATATATTGATCACAGGATCCAATGTAGCTGCTGTTTCAACTGTTATTGGCATTCTACATAAAAAATTCTCTTTGAAGGATCTGGGAAAGGTCCATCAATTTCTTGGGATTGAAATCAATCATTTTCAGTCAGGCCTGCTATTAACCCAAACTCAGTATATAAAGGACATTATCACCAAGACCAACATGATTGATGCTAAACCTCTTCCCATATCTATGATATCATCTTCAACACTTACCAGAAATCAAGGGTCTCCTATGGACAATCCCACACTTTACAGAAGTGTGGTTGGCTCTCTTCAGTATGCTTGCATTACTAGGCTAGACATATCCTTTAGTGTCAACAAGGTGTGTCAATTTATGCAATGCCCTATGGATGTTCATTGGAAAGCTGTCAAACGTATACTGAGGTACCTAGCAGGTACACTATCCTATGGTTTGCATTACCCCAAAAATACTAGCTTTCATCTCACTGGGTTTTCAGATTCAGAATGGGCAAATGATCTTGATGACAGAAGATCAACTTCTGGTGTATGCATCTACCTAGGAAAGAACCCAGTCTCATGGTGCTCAAAGAAGCAGTCTTCTATCTCAAGATCTAGCACTGAAGCCGAGTACAGAAGCCTAGCTCAAGCTTCAGTAGAGATCACCTGGCTTACCTCTCTTCTCAAGGAATTGGTTGTTTCTTGCTCTCAAATTCCTACTGTCTGGGTTGATAACCTTAGCACTATATCTCTGTCACCAACCCAGTACTTCATGCCCGTACTAAACATATAGAAATAGATCTTCACTTTGTTAGAGAGCAGGTGGCTAGAGGTATATTAAAGGTACTTCATGTCCCATCTTTAGATCAGGTTGATGACATGTTCACTAAACCACTGTCTCAGCAAGCCTTCACTCGGTTTAGAAACCTTCTTCAACTGTTACCTTCAACCTCCTTTGGCTTGAGGGGGGATGATAGCATATATGGCAAACCTGCATGTGGATATTCCATTCATATGGAACAAGAGGACAAGATATCTCAGCCACCTAAGCAAAATAAACCGTGCATGTGTAAGGCATGCAAGATTGGTCAACTGAAGTCCCTACCATGTCACCAAGGAACAACTTTGGGAAAGAAGAGACAAAAGCATGATCATATAAATGACAACAATGAAAAGATGGTGATGTTGGAGGAATAGGAACCGTGGGATCATTGAGTTGTTAGATATAAATATCCCTTACCATATTTGGAACCCTAGGGAGTGATGAACAAGAAAGATGTTATGTCATATCATGAAGAAAATATGAATCCTGATTGATGCTTTCATGGTGTTTCTTTCTCCTGTTCATTTATTGCATTTCCTCTTTTATGTTAACAAGCTCATTTGATTCTTGTCAAGTCAATCTGTTAAGAATTTAAAACGCAAGAGTGTGTTGGGCTACATTATATACCCAATTGATACAACTCTAGTAAAGGCACAATTGTCATTTGACAATAAAGGATTGTCGTCCTTCCTATCACTTTCCCATCATTGTTGTCAGATGAACAAAATTGACCTGAATTTTAAGATATCCAGCCCGAAATTAGATGGGGCTATATAAAAAATTACATATGGCTATATATAATTTTTTTACAAAAAAATAAAGTTAGCAATTTAATTTTTTATTTTTTTGGACATGGGACTGGAGCCCACCCTAGCCCATGGATGGTTCCCCTTGGGTGTTGGTGTCTCCTTGATGTAGTTTGTACCCCCTTGGTCACCTATGTAATTCCACGGGGAGTTGGTCCAGACTTTGCTCTAGTTCCAGTAGTGTCCGTTGACACATCGGTTGGACTTTTTCGAGTTTTCAGTTATTGATATNTTTAAGAGCAACAAATATCTTTTAACATCAACATCAAATATGAAATAAAATATTTTGGATATTATAAATTGATGTGATAGATATCAAAGACTGTTTATCTCGTGAAAATGCTAGTTTTATGGCAATTTTAGAAAACAGTTACCATAGAATGTGGATTTTGTGATTATCTTGTTTATTATTTCAGTCATTTTATTCATCAAATGAAAATGTAGTATTTTAAATTATTTTGTACGTTCCATAAGTGATTTAGTTTGTCTAATTTGTAGTTCTTGTGATAATATATATTGACGTGATAAATTATTATGTTTATCAACTGAAATGAAAAATTAAATCAAGATTATAAAATTGTTACGTTAATATTGGATTCGTGATTATCTATTTATTTTACGATTTGTGATTATCTATTTATTTTAACATTTTTTGTATGATTCATATCATTGTAATTTTATACATTGAATGAAAGTGTAATCTTTTAATTTATTTTGTTAGGTTCCATAAGAGATCTAGTTTGTATAATTTGTAGTTAATGTGATATATTTGTATTGGCGTGATAAAATATTGTATTTATCAGTATAAAGGAAAGATATTAAATTGAGATTTTTAAGCAAACTCTGTAAATCAGATCTTTACCAAAAAAAAAAGAAAAGAGAGAGATAACATTAAAAAGAAATCGTGTATTAGAATTTATCCAAAAGAAAAACCAAAAATAAAAACTGAATATTAAATGAAGATTTTTAAGTAAACTGTGTGAATCAAATCTTTTCCGAAAAAATATCGAAAACTTTACAAATGAATCGTGTGTCAGAATTTCTCCAAAATCAAAACCAAAAATAAAAACTGATTTTCATTTCAAAATGCAAAACAAAAAATATGCTAACAGACTTGATAAAATAAAAGTTACCCATATCATCACAAAATCCGATTTTATTTTTGCCAACAATTACTATATATAGAATACATTTAATGTATTTGGCGGGAAAACATTTCTAAAATTGTAAAAAGGTTATTCTTTTTATATAATGATAGATATAAGGAAAATGATACATTGCCAACCTAGTGTACAACTAGGTTGACAACACAAGTTGAAATATCAAAAAAAAAAAAAATGCACAAGTGGATGTTTCAACTTGTGTTGTCTAACCTAGTTGTACACTAGTTGACAATATAATGTAGCATTTTCCTTAATATAATTATCACTAGAAAAAAAATTCTACCTTTTAAGAGAGTTACCGATTATAGATATAGAGGGAAAGAGGAAATTAACATTGGTATAAAAACTGACCAGGGAGCGAGAGAAATTTATAGGCAAAATGTGCATTATAAAAAATTGCTGGGAACTGAAGGTTCTTATTCAAAATTGGCGAATCGCCAGTTTCGATTAATCTGGATTGTTGATTGCAATATTCACCGTATCTAACGACCGAGTTTCAAACAAGAGCCATTATGGGTCGGCTCCATTGCTCCATTGGTTCCAATTTCAATTCAAAATCAGCATAAAAAATGAAAATTTAAGTTGAAAATTGAACGATGAAATTTACAGCTTACTCTGCTTGGGCCCTGAAACCATTCAAGGAAAACAGACGATTTTGTCAACCAATATATAAAAATTAAAAAACTTAAATTCGACTCTAGAACCGGACAAAGTAATTTCCAATACCATTTTAGACCTAAAACTGTCGAGCATAACTGGAAAAGTCCGTTCCAGGTAGTGACCCATTTGGTCAAATCAAGACAATACTGACTTATAATGACATTTGAAAATGGCAGCCCAAAAAAAGATTAAAAAAACTATTTCCCATCCTGCAATTCACAGTGATAAGGGTCCTCTGTGTCCAATTTGGCCAACTTGTTGAGGCTCATTTTCTATTATTCTCCAAAACATCCATCATGCACACAAAATGTGCCTGTTTCTAATTTGGACAACAAAAAACTGTATCTCAACATCCCAACAATGTGCACTATTAACCACAGAAAAAAATGCAAACCAGACTAATACTAAAGCAGTTGCAGTATAATGCTTGGTTCAACTTCTTCAAAAACAAAATATTAAGGGAAAAAAATAGAAAGAAAAACAGCACGAAAATAGCTTGTTTCATTTTTCATCATTTCACAACATATAATACTTTCTACTCTCCCCAACATTTAATTATGCAGTCCAACAGCAAAAAGGCAGGTTAATTGTTTTGAATAGTTATATACTACACAAGGAGTCAGTTAGGCCATTGTTTTATAAGGCCATCAAAAGATTTAAAACAGATAAAGGACTAATTCAAGAAAAAAATACAAAAAGTTCTCANGAATAAAAAAAAAAAAAGGTCTCAGAGTACAAGTAATTTAATATCTATACATATATAATAGAATTATTATTTTTAAAAAATGGTAGGTCAAATCTTGGTCAAAACTTACTCAACATTAATTACATGCTATTCGTAGTAACTTTTTTTATTTTTATTTTTTTCAAAAATCGGACAGCATTAATTGATGCCCTTAATTTGTAGCATTTGTTAGTATTTTTTTTTTAACAGAAAATCAAGCAACTCAATCTCTCCCCCAAAGATCGGCACCCTCCCTTATTTATCCCCATAAATTAGGTTATGCATATTCCCTAAATTATGCATATTTGCACCTTCTCTCCAAGCCTTCACCTTCTCTCATCGTTTCCTAAGTTTATTTATATTTTTCCGGCCGAAGTTTCACTGGCGAGACCGAGATCACCCGAGGGCAGCGGACGGAGAGCACTAGATCCCGACGAGACCAGCACCCCCGACCGAAACAGAACCCCGCTGCTGGAGCAGTGGGAGCAAGCAGCCCGAGGCTGAGCAGGTTTTTTCGAGCATGTCCGACGAGGGACGAGGCTTCGTCCGAAGCAGATTCTCGCTAAGCACTGCATTGTGCAGCAAGCTGCCAGGGAATGACTAGAATTCCAGGTTGTTTAAGGTTGTTGAAGGGAGCTTAATGAATGGATAGATTTTTATATCTCTTCTTCTCATTCTGTGTTTTCATGTATTCTAGGGAGCTTTGTCATTTTTTTGCAAACACTATTGTATGTTATTTATTTTTATTTTTATTTTTAACAAAAATCGACTTTTCAGGAGCAAATTTTCAAATCTCACCTAAGGAACGTGAATTTGGGTATAGAAGCCGAGGTAAAATGACGAATTTTCGAACAAAAATCGACTTTGCATTTTGTTGAGAATCGAATTGAAATTGAAAAAAATCGAACAAGATTATTAAATCATAATCATAGTACGAAAGAATCCGACATCGGAGTAAAAATTAAAACGTAAAATTGAAATCATATGAAAAAGATATACTACTAACAATTTTTCTTTATGAATAGAAAAACAAAATCGATATGTATAGGTTCATAAGAAAAATTAAAACAAAAATGAGAAATTTATTTCTGAAATTGAAAAAAAAAATAGTTGAATTTGGGAAGAATCTAGAGTGGAGAGGAGAAAGTTTAAGTCCGGTTTTTTTCACTTTTTATACTCTGTGGAAAGAAATCTTATCCGTCGATTTTCATTGACTTATCATGATCGTTCGATTGATTGTATAAAGAGTTGGGCCGATTTTACTCCCTAAGCCCAATATGATGATTAATAGGCTCATAACTATTAATCACATGGACCAGATTTTGGCCCAATTATATCACTTTTCATAAAAATATGTTAACCCCACACATTATTAATAATTTATACGTCATATTTTATATAGATCATTGTTATAGATTTTAACTTATAACTTAGTAATTATGATTGTTATTTATATTACTTTAGATAATTCAATTTTTTAATTTTATTTAACTATCCGAAATATAAAACATGATATATATGTAAGATACTCACGGGAGATCACGCATGTGATAAGGTTTGATTCCAAGAATAGGTATAACTCATTCCGATGTTAGAATTCTTTTTTACGTTCCAGCTTCGACAGTTTCTCATTATAGTTTCTTACGCCATGAGTATAAACAAGAGCCAAGGACAATCGTTGGCTTATTTCTTAAGAAACCAATATTTAGTCATGATGTTGTTATCTCCCGTGTCACTAACAGAAATAGTTTGAAAATCCTAATTTTTTGTGACGACGACGTGCCAAATAATCAAACCATGAGTGTTGTATATAAGAAAGTATTCAATAATATATAGATTTCATTTTCACTATATTTAGTAATTAGTAATGGCATGATCTTTCCTATATTATATAATTGGAACTAGTGCATAGCCCGTGCGATGCACGGGACACACATATTAATTGAGTCATCTATATGGCTTGTATGATTTTGGCAAAAAATAATAGGGTTGGATCATTAATTTTCCATTTCTTTCAATCAGTGACAATTATTTTAGTCATAACGTTGACATGTTATTAATATATCATTCTGCTAGCACGTTATATTGATATAAATTTGATTCTGCAACATATATTTATCCATCGATATAAGAAAAATAAAATAAAATTTATGTTTATTCTTGTTCACCATTTATTTAATAGTCAATTATTATTTTATTATACTATTTGTTTCCATATAATGTCATTATTATTATTTATAAAGGTTATAGAAGTAGTCTTCTTCTTCTTAGTTTATGTAATGAGTTTAAAATAAAAAAATTTCTATAAATGTTTACAAAATACACACACATGTTTTTTAGAATTTAATTTTCTCATAATAATTAAAAAAAAAATTGATTTAGCAAATTGTCAAATAATAAACCTTACATAATCAAGAGATTTTTCTAATTTGCATCCTAAGACTTTATTAGTTTATTTAACATACTATGCAATATAAATATATATTTTACAATAAATTCATTATGGAAACAAATAAAAAAAAATGATAAAATTATCATGGTTGACAATAATATACAAATAAATCAAATGTTGAAAATGTAAAGAATAGTTAATATATTTTAATTTTATTATTTAGCCATTAATAAATTAGTTAATGATGTGATCATTATCTCTTAAATGATAAATTATTTTAATTTAAAAAAATTATTTGTTTATATAATTAAATTAAGGTTAAAAAATATTATCGAAAAATATTATTTCACCAACTTGATTTTGGCTAATTAGTTAGATGGAGAATTATTTAACATGTTACCATTGTTTATAAATATTTTAGGATGAAAGTCAACATTTGTGAAAAAAAAATAATAATATGGTTACGACTTAAAAGTTGTTTTCATGTTTATGTTGACCAAAATATTATCAACATCAATCACGAAAAATCAAATTATAGTTTATTATAATGGATATCAATAAAATTATTGCATATGTTAATAAAATTATTCAAGGAAAGAATCTTTTTGGTCATATTTGATTTGGAAATGTGTATATTAAAACAATTAATGCATATATTTAAAATTTTTTCAAATAAAGTATGCATTAAATGCTTATTGACTTTTTTGCAACTATTTTTGATAAATGTTAATTCTTTTTATATATATATAGATGGTGTAGAGATAATATTGGAACAATAATCTGTGGATAACTCATGATGGAATCTGTAGATAGCTAACTACTAATCTAAAAAGATTTTGATAAATCTTCACCATACACTTATTTGATAAATCTGTGGATAACTAAACTATTAATCTAAAAAGATTTTGAAATGGCTAAGCTTAGAGCATCTCCAATGCATAAATGTTGTTATTATATAAATTTTAACAAATGTCAATTAATTAGATGGATTGTGGTTCACATAAAATAATTGTTAGGTTCACAACTTTAAAAGTCAAATAAATAATTATTCATAACTTACGTGTCAATATTAACTTGGGCATAAATGAAATAGTCAATTAATTATAGTTTAATAAATTACTCAACAACTTAAAATTTTTTATTTTGATAGTTTATACAAAATTAAATTCATTTTAATTAATGAACACTATAAGTTTTATAATTGTACTTATTATTCACATAGATTTTTAAATATATGATAAAATTTTACCAAAAGAATTATTTTATGGAATCACATTGTAGTCCAATCGAATTTCTGAATAAATATTTTAAAATGACACTTATTTTGAAATAAATATAATGTAATTTATTATCAGTTACGTACACCATACGGGTTGTATACTAATTAAATTGACACGTTTTATGTAATTTTGCACGATATAAAATTCATATAACATTTTCAATAAATTAATATAGGTAAATGTATTACATATGGATTCAATATTTTTAATTTATAAATATTATCTAATAATTATTTTTAATTTATAAATACTAATGAATATTTCTTACCCGTGTATCGCACGGGATTCGTACTAGTATACTATAATTCGCATGTAATTAATGTTGATCAGTTTTGACCAAAGATTGAGTTATTATTTTTGATAAATGTTAGTTCTTATTATATAGATATAGATTTTAATACAAATTTGCCTTTTATTATATAATTGGAATTTTAATATGAATTTGCCTTTTGAAGGGATGAAAATAATAAAACCCCGTGCATCGCACGGGTACTGTACTATTTAATGACCAACGAGACAAAAGGAAGTCGTGCACGTTGAAGCCCATTCCTCCTTTCATCATCTGTTGTCTTGTATGTTATGTAATTTACTAATTCAAGACAAATAAACAAGAGAAGCATGTTTTTTAGTGAAAATATTCCGTTAGAATCTATGTCCAAAAGTGACCAATGTGACTTTTTTTTTTTATTTTTTATTTTTATCTTTTCCAGTGGCTTCACAAATTAATGATATACGCGGATCAGGTGGGATCTACACTGAACTTCATCAACAGGCTGCCATGAATTTGTAATACATTGTATCTAGTATTTACTTTTAATTTTGAATGAAACTGCATAACAGATTTGATTGAGTAACTAGATATGGAACATGGAACAAACATTCTACATACACCATTTGACATTTTGGCCACTGGATCTAGGAATTTTACTTAGGGGGTCCATTTAAATGTTAAATAACGAGCTTGTAATTTAGGGAAATGTTACAATCCCGTTACGGAACCATTCCGTCTGGATTTGTAACCGTTAGATCATCATGTAACCGTCGTGGGGAGTTGATCTAACGGTTACCAATCCTGATGGAATGGTTCCGTAACGGGACTGTAGAATCTCCCTGTAATTTATGTCGAAACGCGCATTTTATATAAAAATGTGTTTACTTACCATCAAGGTTTAAAAAACTCAGAATCCGGATCACCCTTAAAAAAAAAAAAAAAAGAAACAAAAAGAAACTGAGATTTCATGTATTTATAATTTAAAGGTGATATACAGTGTTTTCAATACCGTACCGTACCGGCCGGTAATACCGGATACCGGCCATTGGTACGGTACAATTGTACACAGAATACCGGATTTACGGTTGTACCGGTTTGTACCGGGGTCATACCGTAAATACCGAAAAAAACCGGTCCAAAATACCGGTCATAAAAAAAATTAAAAAATTAAAAAAATAAAATTAGTAATTTAAAAGCATAAAATTTAAATTGGTAGTTAGAATATTTTATTCTTATCTTATTGGTAAGTTAAAATTAATGATTTGGTCATTATTTTTTTTACTTTCTTGCATTTGGTATAATACATTTTTATATATAAATATATATATATCATTATATTTGTTAATCCGGTAATACCACCGATATTACCGGTCCTACCGGTAATACCGCGTACCAGTGGCTAGACCGGTATGGCCACCGATACGGTATTTAAAACACTGGTGATATATACTCAAATGAAAATAAATTGATAGATATGTTTACATAATGTTAGATTAAGAGATGATATACAAATTATTTCATCAATAAATTATAACTTTATAAGTTTAAATATCCTCACTTTTCATCAACAAATTTTATATGTACTATATGCGTATCTCATTATACCGGAAGAAATAATTTATTTAGTGATAATAATATTTTTAAAATATTCTTCTTATTAACAAGTAACTATCTTCAACTTGATTATTGTTCATAGGTACGTCTTATCACTTGCTAATTTATTGCCATATTTAGAAATCTTCAAAATTGAATTATATTTTGAATAATGGTATTTTGCAACTAAAAGATATTTACTTTTTATGGATTAAAATAGATTTTCACCACCTAATATAATTATTAATTGACGAAATATTTTTCAAAATTAATAGAGGTTTGTGGTTCTCTTCCATCGATGGTATGTACTATCTAGCATGTAATTTGGAATTTTGTTAAAAAGATTATAAAAAAAAAAAGAAAAAAAAAATTCTGAAATCTCTGATCCATACCGAACCGACCCATTAGACCCGAATATTCAAACTGAACCGAATCGAAATTCAGTTCATTTTAGAACGGAGATTTCTAGGAACTGGTTTGGTTCCTGATATTCAGTTTTTAGGATCTCCGAAGTTCGGTTCGATTTTCAATATTTTTATATCTCCAAACCAAACCGACCCGTGCTCAACCCTAATTGGCTGGTCGAGCTATTTAGGCTCTTAGATGTGAAAAGAAATCGAGGGCCCAGGATGGCAGGTCAGAAGGTGACAAGATACTTCCACGTTGGGCAGTTGATTTGTGGTCCACGATCCAAGTATGTGCGGCAGACGAGATGTTTCAGATGTTTCACGCCCCTCAAGGTTGGCTGACGACACATTTAATTCGAAAAGTGATTGGTTTAAACAGTGATAATAATGGTATTTCAGCACAAGTTAGGGCAGCTCGTTCTGAAATGGGGGGATGGGGTCTAGATGATTTAACACCCATAGTAGCTTAGGTGACCGCCCTGAGTGGTCGCTCGGGAATGGCCAGTCTAAGGGGGGCTGAAGCTCGATGTCAGCGGTTGACCTAGTTAGGGAGCTCGGAGTACAGGTCAACTTAACAAAGAGACTCAGAGGTCGAGTTCCTTCAGGAGTTCAAACATATGAGAGGACCTCATGACTGGAAAGTCGTTGATGTAGAGGTCGTGGTTACGACCTGATTGCACTTTGGGTAGGGTGCGAGGTCTTTCGGACGATCTAAGGACCTAAATGTCGTATGTTAAAAGAGAACATAATTCTTCAAGGATAAAAAGTGTGTCTCGTTAAGGAGTATGAGATTCTACAGACGTAATAAGCTAGGAAAGTAGATATGATTGAGTACAAACCTTGTTGAATGACCATTGCAATTGGACGAATCATGGTTTTTTTACATGTTTATTACACTTTTTAAAAATTGTTGCAATAATGCGATACTAAAAAATAAAACTATACATAAATCATTCATAAACGACTAATAAATCAATAAACAATGTAATTTAAAAACCAATGATAAAAATAAACCAAAAATTAACTATTCATAAACAATAAAAGTTATTATTGCAATTAAAAAATTCTTAGTGAATATATCAATCAATCAATAAACAAGCCGTTAAAATTCCACTACGTGGAGTCGGCTATATGGATCGCATGTCGCCATCGTACTAGATCAGAACACATATCCTCATTTAAATTTAAATATTTTAAATAATTTTTTATTCTCTTTCCAAGTTTTCTTTGGTCTGTCCCTTCCCATTTTAATGTACGCTCTTAATTCTAAAGTTTCTACCCTTCTCACCGGAGTCTCGAAGTCTAGATCTCCTATGCCCATGCCCAAACCATTTTAAATATGATTCCCTCATTTTCTCCTCTATGGGCGCTACCTCAACTTTATTTCTAATACTTTCATTTCTAATCTTATCTAACCAAGTATGCAAACAAATAGAATTCGGAGTTGAATGGTACAATTTTCTTAATAATCCTTCCATACATTTACTAAAAATTTTGATTTTTTTTTTTTTAAATACAACACTGAAAATAAAATCACACATAAATCGTTCATAGGTGATTCATAAACAAAAAATAATAAGATTAGAAACTAGTGACAAAAATAAAACACAAATCAGCCACTCATACACTGTAAAAGTTACTTTAGTTGTAATTAAAACTAAGAAACTTCCAAATGTGTAAATAAATAAGGTTTTGAAGTGTAATTTTCTCTTTTCTTTATAACAATGACTATCAAGTTCCATAAGGACATGGCCTAGTGGGCCGTAGTTTCATAATCATGGCTATTGGGCTGTAGTTCAATGACCATGGCTATCAAGTTCCCTAAGGAGCTCAGCTAGTGGGTTGTAGTTAAATAATCATGGGATTGAGTCATTGAGATGCTACTGAATGACCACGGCTATCCACTAATCAAAACATAAAATATTTTATGTATACTAACATAATTTTTTATTTGTAAACATACAAAATCCGACACAAATATTTGCATATATATCAGATTTCTCAAATTTTAACTTACCTTTTTTAAAAATAATTAAAGTGGTTACATGTAACTGGTAACTGCCTTAATTTAATAAGATTTATTTTTCCCACTCAC
>BKCP01007182.1:1580363-1610206 GCA_008636005.1 Striga asiatica | reverse complement strand
GAAGATGCAAGAGTTGAGCGTAGACACTTCGCGGCGCTGTGGATGTGCACTGAGATCCACTCATGGACTTCCTTGTTCCTGTGACCTAAGAGCAGCACACGTGATGGGAGTGCCGATTATGCCCCAAATGGTCCACAGGTTCTGGACCACACTAGAGGTGTTAGGGTCAGGTATAATTGTGAGATTTTTTTTTTTTTTTTATGAAAAATGTTTAAATATATATTTATATATATTAATTATAAAATTAATAATTAATATATATTAATATTTAACTATGTTAATATATATTAATATATTTTATTATTAATTAGAATGAAATATATTTGAATGTTATAATGAAGTAAAATATATTTAATAATGAATATATAATTATATATTATATAATGAATTGTATTTATTTAATAATAAAAAGCTATAACATCTTTTTTGTTTTTTTTTTAATGAAAGGACAAAATAGTATTTTGTGGGGGCGGTAAATAATAATAAGGGGATGGTATTTAGCGATTCAGTTATACTTAACTATTTGAAATTAATTGAGGACTGCCAATTGATATTACTAGATTGTACTTTTTAATAAATCAGTGCGTAGGCATAGATATTCCTTTTTATTAAGGTTGTACTTGAATCTCCTTTATTAATATTTTCACCTAGGTTTGGCATACTTTAGATACTAACATTACATATGAGATTTTTTCTCTTTATATTTTATTTGGTATTTCATTCAATCAAATAAATAACTCAAATATAAATATAACATCACCATGTACATACGTCATTTATTCAATAAAATTAAATATTCAAATTGAAGAGGCGTTCTCATCCAAACATGATTGTATATTTCCTTGTACAATTATGCCTCTTTTTTTTTTTTATATTACATTTGGTGATCATGACAAGCTTTGCTTCCTTATGATTAATAAGTAATTTATTTAACTTTACACAACTGAATAATGAATAAGATTTATTAGACAAACCTATATATACTAATTAGTTCAATCCCTACAAAAACTTGTCATGTTTCAATGAAAAATTAAATAGTAACATATTTCAATAACAAATTCACACATATTATAACGGTATAACTTCCGATGAAAAATTTCAACGGTCATATACTCCAACGGAGCTAAACAAAAAATATTCCGTTGAAAGTAAATTTTTCTTGAAATATTAGTTGAAATTGTTGAATACGGTTTTATTGATCGTGTTTAATCTATTTTATTTTATTTTATTTTTTAAAATATATTAAAATATCTAGCAAATAGTCTTTGTATATATTAAGATTCATTTTGATTTCACTGAGTCATATTATAGATATATTTTACTTGAAAAAGAAATACTATTATAGATATAATATGAAAAATTATGATATAGAAATATTTTCTCTCTCCATTTGTATTAAATTCAAGTTTTGGTGATATGTCATCCCCTATGGAGAGTTGTGCTTGAGGAATATACGGCACGCAATATAGGCTCGGGGTTTCTTTACAAGCTCTGATGCCATGTTATGCCCATATTATGCATATTGTGATGATCTCCAGAATTATTTTAGGCATTAAATGTAAAATCATATATTGTATGAGATTTACACAGTGTTAGGATATTTGGCCCAAAACCAAATCCTTATCTCAGGCCCAAGGATATCTCGGCCCAAATCCCGACTGGGCTTGGCCCTCTCTCACACTTAAAGGGCAGGATGCTTTTGGACCGTTAGATTTAGGGATTAAATTCCAGCCATCCTTTGTACACCATAAATACTCCTCTCTCACATTTGCCCTAACCTAACTCTCACTTTCCTCTCTCTTGAGCTGCTGCGCCCATCTCTCTGTGAGAAAACCGATCACTCTCTCTCTCTCTCTCTCACTAATCTGTTCTCTTCGTGACTTCCCTTGTGAGAGCCGCCGTGAGTGTCGCCGTGAGTGCTGTCGGAGTGCCGCCATAGTGCCGTCGCCACCGTCGTCGAGCTCTAATCGCCGGAGGCGAGTCTCTGATTGAGACGTGAGCTTAGGTGACGGGGAGACCAGGTGCGTGGCTCGTGTGTGAGGTGCAGCCCAGGGAACGGGCCGAGGAACCGGGACTGCCGGTCTTGGTTACCACCGAGCCGCGACTTACCGAGGGTGCCGGAAAGAAGGACGATCTGAGCCGGGAGAGACGACTTCGTGTCCCTCTTCTCCAGTAGCCGGACAAAGGGAGTCTTTCGTTCCTTTTTCTTTCATTTCCTTTCCTGAGCATTTTACTTTGTGTAATAGCTCGAGTATTGTTGTTATTAACAACCATTAACTGTGTGTTTGCGTTTAGGTGTAATCGGGAGTGAAACGGGCCCTTTAAGAGAACACGTGAACCAGCCCGGGCCCGAAAGTGAGCGGTCCGTGTGGCCTGTGAACGAGCAGCATAGCCGGTAGCTCGATAAGGGGCTGCAAGCGGTTAGAAGAGCTCAAGACAAGCTTCCGCTGCCAATGAGTCTATCGGTGGGATCGGGACGGCCACACAACAGTGGTATCAAAGCGTGAGCCGTCCCGCCACTGCGTAGGTAAGTCGAGCACCTAACACATAGGGCTCGCTCAGGTATATTGGCTTGGACTTAACTTTTACCGCTTTCGTAGTTGTAGCCCCTGGCCGGGGATTGCCTGTTGGGAAACTAGCTGCTAGATCACTAGGTTAGACATGCATGTTATGTGTTAATTTGCTTATCCCTGTTGTTTGAGCCTGTGGCTATTCTCATTGTTTCGAGCATTAAATTTCGTATTTTTTGCTGCTTTGTGTTAATTTCGGTGAAATTTACTTTGTGTTGAATTTCTGCTGTTTTCTGAGTCTGTGTGTCTCGTTTTATGCTGCTCGGTGTTTAATTAATTTTCCTGTGACTTTGTGCCAAGTTGCTGCTGTGCATTGTGCTGAAAATTGTGTGTTTAAGTGCTGAAAAATCTGATTTTTTGCTGAAACTGAAATTTGTGTGGCTGTTTAGAATAGAAACTGCTGTGTTTTCTGTGAAAATGGCTTCATTTCCAGCCTTTAATTTGGCCCCGTTTGACAGGAAATCTGATTTTTCAATTTGGCAACAAAAAATGAAAGGGATTTTAATTCAACAGAGGGTGTTTAAAGCCGTTGAAGGCTCGTTTTCACCCGATGAGCCTAAAGATAAAATTGCCGAAAAGGATCAATTTGCTTATTCGTCAATTATCTTGAATTTGTCTGACTCTGTGCTTAGGAAAGTTGGTAAACTAGATTCGGCTAAAGATCTGTGGGAAAAATTGGAAGAATTGTATACTGAAACCTCGTTGCCAAGTAAATTGTTCTTGCTTGAAAAATTTTTTCGGTTTAAACTTGATCTTTCGAAAGATATTGATGAGAATCTTGATGTGTTTACTAAACTTGTTCAGGATATTAAATTGACCGGTGATAAGCAAATTGATGATTATACTCCTATTGTGCTTTTAAATGCTATTCCTGATTCTTATAGTGATGTCAAGTCTGCTATTAAGTATGGTAGGGACAATGTGACGCTTGACACTGTTGTGAATGGGTTAAAAAGTAAAGAATTAGATTTAAAAGCGCATAAGGGGAGTAAAAATTCGGGTGAGGTTCATTTTGTTAGAGGGAGTCAACAAAATAGATTTCAAAATCAAAAGCCCTCTAATAATAATGGTAACCAACCTGCTGAAAAGAAAAAGGGTAAAGGAAAAAGCCGTTCTAAATCCCGTCCTAAAAATCGTAAGTGTTACAATTGTGGTGACGTTGGGCATTATGCTAAAGAGTGTACTAAATCGAAAAAGAATCAAGTTAATGTAGCCTCGTGTAGTGATAATCTTGGTGATGTGTTTGTGGTGACTGAAATATGTGATATGCATGCCGATGTGAATTCTATGCATTCCTATCTTTGTGAAAATGAATGGCTTGTTGATTCCGGTTGCACTTTTCACATGTCTCCATTTAGAAACTTATTTTCAAACTACAAAGAGGTTAAAAATGGCTCTGTTTCTATGGCAAATGAGAAACTTTGTGATGTTGCTGGTATTGGTGATGTGTGCCTTAAGTTTAATTCTGGTTATGTGCTTTGTTTGAAAAATGTTCGTCATGTTCCCGATTTGTGCCATAACTTGATATCTTGTGCTGCCCTTGAGGATGACGGGCTAGAGGGTAAATGGGGTAAAGGGATTATGAAAATTATGAAAGGTTCATTGGTTATTTTCAAAGCTGAAAAAAGGAAAAACTTGTATGTTTGCACTGCTACTTGTGAATCACATGCTGAAATTTCTGTGAATGCTGTTCATGAGGACCAAACTGATATTTGGCATAGACGTTTAGGTCATATGAGTAGTCGTGGTCTTGAAATTTTACATAAAGCGGGCTGTTTTGGTAAAGATAAATTATCATGTGTGCCGTTTTGTGATTCTTGTGTGTTTGGCAAGCAACAACGTGTTAAATTTCCTGTTTCACCTTCCCCTAAAACCTCTATATGTTCGGAAATTCTTGAATATTTGCATGCCGATGTTTGGGGTCCCGCTAGTGTTTCGACACATGGTGGGAGTAGGTATTTCTTGTCTGTGATTGATAATTTTTCTAGAAAGGTCTTTGTGTTCCTTTTGAAAAATAAGTCTGATGTGTTTGAAACGTTTAAGACTTGGAAAATCTTGATTGAAAACCAAACCGGTAAAAAGATAAAAATTCTTAGGACTGATAATGGGCTTGAATTTTGCAATAATTTGTTTGATGAATTATGTGCTCAATCCGGTATTCAAAGGCATAAAACCGTGCCTTACACCCCTCAACAAAACGGTGTTGCCGAGCGGATGAATAGAACTTTACTTGAAAAGGTGAGGTGTATGTTGTCTAGCTCGGGTCTTTCAAAAAAGTTCTGGGGTGAGGCCGTTTTAACTGCTGCATATTTGATAAATAGGTCGCCCTCTGTGCCTTTAAATGGTAAGTGTCCTGAGTTTGTTTGGTCTGGAAAAGAAATTGATTTTTCAAACTTGCGTGTTTTCGGTTGTGCTGCATTTTGTCATACGAAACTTGATAAACTTGAACCTCGATCAATGAAATGTGTTTTCTTAGGATATCCTGAAGGTGTTATAGGTTATAGATTGTGGCTTAGAAGTTTACCCGGCTTTAAGGTCGTGATAAGTCATGATGTTGTGTTCAATGAATCTGAAATGCCATGTTTAAATGCTTCTTTGCCTGCTCCTTTACCTGATGATCTGAAAATGCTCCAAATGCGGTGGAGCAATTGAGTGGTTTAAGTGATTTCGAAAATTCTGAAAATTTGCATGCTGAAAATGAAACCGAACGTGCTGTGTTTGACAATTTACCTGCTGAAATTGCTGAAAATGAACCTGTTATTGCTGAAACTGAAAATCAGCATACTGAAAATGGTGAAAATGTCGATGTGCATGATGAATATGTGGAAAACGTGCCTGAAAATGATGTTGATTTGCATGATTATCAACTTGCTAGAGATAGGACTAGAAGGGAACGTAAGAAACCTTCTAAGTTCGATGATTTTCACATGACTTCATATGCTTTTGGTGTTTTCGAGTCAATTGATAATTGTGAGCCTAAGTCTTATGAGGAAGCCCTAAAATCTGTGAATTCTTTGCAATGGATGAATGCTATGCGTGAAGAAATTAATTCGTTGCATGTGAATCATACTTGGTCTCTTGTTCCTAAACCTGATAATTGTTCCTTAGTGGATTGCAAATGGTTGTATAAGGTTAAACAAGAGAATGATTCTGTTAGGTTTAAGGCTAGACTCGTAGCAAAAGGCTTTACTCAACGTGAGGGTATTGATTATACCGAGATTTTTTCTCCTGTTGTTAAATTCACCACTGTACGTATCATGCTTGCATTAGTTGCTCATTTTGATTGGGAATTGAAGCAAATGGATGTTAAAACTGCTTTCTTGCATGGTGAATTGGATGAAAAAATTTATATGAAACAACCTGTCGGTTTGTTGGATGCTAAGAAATCTGATTATGTGTGTTTGTTTAAGAAATCCTTGTATGGTTTGAAACAATCTCCTAGGCAATGGAACAAGAAATTTGATATGTTCATGCTTTCTTTAAAGTTTAAAAGGAGTTCATATGATCATTGCTTATGTGGATGATATGTTGCTGGTCGGTCCTTGCATTAAGTCAATTGAGCATGTTCAAAAATTTCTTAGTGATAATTTTGATATGAAAAACCTTGGAGATGCTAAAAGGATTCTTGGAATGAACATTATTCGTGATAGGAAAAACTCTGTGATTTTTCTTAATCAAATTTCTTATGTGGAGAAGATTTTGAGTAAATTTTCTATGTCGTCCGCAAAGTCCGTGAATGTCCCTCTTGCTGCCCATTTTGTGTTAAGTAAGGATCAGTCTCCCAAGACCGATTCTGAAATTGATTTGATGAAAAATGTGCCTTATTCAAATGCAATTGGTTCGGTGATGTACCTTATGGTTAGTACTAGGCCGGATATTGCTTATGCTGTTAGTTATTTAAGTAGGTACATGTCTAATCCGGGTATGCCTCATTGGGAAGCTCTTAAGTGGTTGTTACGTTACTTGAATGGTTCTATGCATGTTGGTCTAAAATTTTCTAAGTGTTCTGAGGGTGTTAAACTTGTTGGCTATGTTGATTCGAATTATGCAAATGATAGAGATAATAGGAAATCAACAACTTCTTATGTGTTCACTTTTTGTGGCTCTTGTATAAGTTGGAAATCACAACTACAACATATTGTTGCTTTGTCTACGACCGAATCAGAATATGTGGCTGTTACTGAGGCCTTGAAAGAGGCTGTTTGGTTAAAGGGCCTATTATGTGAAATTGGTTTGCTTGAAGAAGATGTTGTTGTGTTTTCCAATAGCCAATCGGGGATTCATTGTGTAAAAATCCTGTTTTTCATGATCGCACTAAGCACATAGACGTTAGGTTCCATTTCATACGTGACATTGTTTCAAAAGGCTTAGTTAATCTTGAAAAAATTGCATCCGAGTTTAACCCCGCTGATATGAGAACTAAATGTTTACCTGTTGAGAAATTTAGATCATGCATGAGAACTTTGAACTTTGATTCGTGTGATTGATGTGCTTGTAAGTGATGTGTGTGCTAGGGTAGTATACTTTGTGTTTGCTGCCTGTTTGATACGTGTGCGAGCTTCGTGAAAAGTGCAGGTGTCGTTAGGCGATGATGAAAGTCCTCCGGTCCCTCAAGGTGTCTGGTATTCGGTGGTGGGCCAAATCGGTGGAGAAATGTTAGGATATTTGGCCCAAAACCAAATCCTTATCTCAGGCCCAAGGATATCTCGGCCCAAATCCCGACTGGGCTTGGCCCTCTCTCACACTTAAAGGGTAGGATGCTTTTGGACCGTTGGATTTAGGGATTAAATTCCAGCCATCCTTTGTACACCATAAATACTCCTCTCTCACATTTGCCCTAACCTAACTCTCACTTTCCTCTCTCTTGAGCTGTTGCGCCCATCTCTCTGTGAGAAAACCGATCACTCTCTCTCTCTCTCTCTCACTAATCTGTTCTCTTCGTGACTTCCCTTGTGAGAGCCGCCGTGAGTGCTGTCGGAGTGCCGCCATAGTGCCGTCGCCACCGTCGTCGAGCTCTAATCGTCGGAGGCGAGTCTCTGTTTGAGACGTGAGCTTAGGTGACCGGGAGACCGGGTGCGTGGCTCGTGTGTGAGGTGCAGCCCGGGGAACGGGCCGAGGAACCGGGGCTGCCGGTCTTGGTTACCACCGAGCCGCGACTTACCGAGGGTGCCGGTAAGAAGGACGATCTGAGCCGGGAGAGACGACTTCGTGTCCCTCTTCTCCAGTCGCCGGACAAAGGGAGTCTTTCGTTCCTTTTTCTTTCATTTCCTTTCCTGAGCATTTTACTTTGTGTAATAGCTCGAGTATTGTTATTATTAACAACCATTAACTATGTGTTTGCGTTTAGGTGTAATCGGGAGTGAAACGGGCCCTTTAAGAGAACACGTGAACCAGCCCGGGCCCGAAAATGAGCGGTCCGTGTGGCCTGTGAACGAGCAGCATAGCCGGTAGCTCGAGAAGGGGCTGCAAGCGGTTAGAAGAGCTCAAGACAAGCTTCCGCTGCCAATGAGTCTATCGGTGGGATCGGGACGGCCACACAACACACAGTAATGCTAAGGATCCAACTATTGACTCCATTATGGAGCCAACAGCCAATGGAACAGTTCCATGTGGGGCTGTACCACATAGCTCCAATGTGGGACTGCCCCACATGGAACTCTCTCATTGGCTGTTAGCTCTGTAACGGAACCAACAGTTGTCTTCTTAGCATTACTGGAGATTTACAACGTAGATACTATTTAAAATAAAACAGGTAATTTTATTAATAAACTTAAGTACTATTCATCCAATTGATAGGTATTGAGACAAAGTCAGCATTTTTTAAATTTGAGGGTACCATTTATTTTGACCTTATTTATTGACTAAGGAATGAACCATAAATTTTTTGTTTAAGAACTACATACAAAAATGTTTTTAAAATTGAGAATTTAAAATGCTGTTACAAGACGTAATTGCTTAACTAGCATATGGACAGGTAAATACATCCATGGCGTGCAAGCTTTTTGTTCCTATAACAAGGCCGACATTGTTAATGATGAAAAGCCAAAAAATACCATAGAGAAGGAAAATGGGAAAACGAAATGAAGAAACAGACAAACGGGTTTTCTAATCCTTTCTCGATTCTCAAATGACTTGATCGTTGGTTACCGCACTCCTAAATTAGATATCAACGGTTTTTTTAATAATTGAATTATGACCTCAAAATTGGATGCTTAATACTAAAAATGACATGATCATTCTTTATATTTTTTAAAATGCTAAACTTTAAAAATATCTACAATATAACTATATTAAAAAAATCATGGATAAAGTACAAAATTTTCAAATAAGAATAACCTCAAGTTACTAGGAAATTTATTGCTTCAGCATCTCCACGTACGTAGCTGGCTCTTTGTTAAAGAAAATATAGCAGTATATATTCTTTGATTATTATTACGCCATTTTTACTTATTTCTTTAAATATATACTAGTATAATACCCGTGTATTACACGGGTGTTGAGTTAAAAAATATATAATAAAAATTATTGCTAAAATAAAGTTTTTATTCAAAAATTTTTATGGATTAATTGATGAAAAGAAAAAAAAAATAGACAATGCATGAAGTGATTTGTAAATCGTAATTTGGAAGAAAAATATGAGAAAAAATTATAAAATGATAAGATTGTTACTTGCCTAAGAGAAAAAAACTAACAAAACTAAATATATACCAAATTTGAAAAAAACAAAATTTATTTCTAATACCAAGCCTAATTCTAGAGTAAAAATGAATATACAAACAACATTACAAAGCATAGATTTTCGCTATGTCAGCATCTGAAACGTGTGAGTCTGCCACTTAAACTCAACACGTTTAGAACTAATATAAAAGGAGGGATGTAAAACATTTTATTTTACATACAATTATAAATAATAATTGATGATTAAGTTTGTATGACTGGTCATGGTTAGTTTATGTACAATTTTATTTTTACATCGATAATTACCATAGATATTTTTATTTTTATTTTTTAAAAAAAATAGTTTTACTGGCTGTAAATGAATTCAATGCTCGATGGCCAAGGCCAACTGCTCTAACTATTGTTTAAAAATCCTTTCAATTCTATTGAATTTTCTAGCCGAGTTTTTCAATAATTTTTATGCATGTGGCGTACGTGTGCTATAATTATGGAAATACATATGAAGACCAATTAATAGATTAACATATCAATATATTTAGAATAAGTTACAAAACAATACATTCCAATCAAAATAAAACTTTGAATAATTATACAAGTCTAGACCAACAACTGCGACATCACACAACAACTATACGATATATATATCTTCCAGTAAACTAACCAAAGTTTTGATTAATTACCCCAAACACTTTTGAAATTTACCAAAATAATTAACCTAGCTAGGTCGAATTATAATCACATCGTGTTCGATTTATGAGCTTTGGATTTGGATTTGGCGAGACTTGTGTGCCGTGACAATGGTAAGCACGAAATAGAAAAATAACCCGAAATAGGACAGTATAGAAGCTGCCGTGACCCAGTTACAAAATTTGGCGAAATAGCCACAAATTGCCATCCAACCCGAGTGACTATTTCCGTATTTCCCTATGTAACCCACAGCTGTTGCAGCTGCACATCCCGCCATCAATAATATCGTCATGACCTGTCAATTTTTTTTATAGTACATTTGACATGTTTTGGTGTTTTCAGAAATATAGGATAAATTTATATTATCATAATATATTAAACATACGTTATTAAATAAAGAGAAAAAAAAATAAAAATTACCAGATCATGCAAGAACATGTAGAAGTAGTATGTGGATGAATCAACTGTCTTTCTCCCCAGAATGAAGGCAGTGAACAAAGATAGAACCGTAAATACACAAACTATGAGATTCGAAAACGCAAAGAACCTAAAAAAAAAGTGACAAAATTAGAAAAACAACAACAAAACTAATATTAGCCATTGTAGCATGTTAAGCATGGTTAAAGAAATGAAAATCCAAATACAAAACATATCTTCTCATTAGTTGGAGGAGGTGTAAATTATGATTATTAATTTATTTATTTATTTTTTTTGGAGAGAGGCTTTAATAGTAGGTTTACTTGAAAGCCGGAGAATAGCTATAACGGGCGTCCAATTGGATGCCGAAAACGAGAGCAGTTTGCTTAGTGGAGAGCATAATCGAGGTGGCGGCAAGAGTTGCAGCGAAGGCCAAAAGCCTGAGAGAGATTTGTGTTGCAAATAAGAGTTTGTGAGTTTTGAGAGGTGGGATTATGTGTTGGGTTTTGTCATTTGTGCTGGCCATTATAGCTGAAGAAGATCAGCGAATTAAGGATTTTTATCTTACTATACTAACTACTTTACAAGGAGCCTTATTAAATGCAAAGGGAAGAAAGGCTTTATTACTAATTAAGATGTGAATAATGGTAGGTAGCTTATGGTATTTATATAGGCAGCTGAGAGAGAGGAGAGTTGAAGATGTTCAAGGAAAAGGTGGTTGATCACTTCAAGTCACAGAGGTAGGTTCAGAATTGAATACCTTTCATTAATTGGTGGACTAAAGATTTCAAATAAGACATCCATCATATTTGTTTTTTGCCTTTTTATTTTATATTTTATTTTTTGTTTTTCCTTTGTCTTTGATAAATGGGCCAGTACAACTCAGCTCAAAAACTAACTCAAAGGGAGAGGTTGTTCAATCCACATTTATGAAGAATAACAGCCCAGTAAACTAGTCCATGTGATACTAACATAACTTGTACACCTGCTATAATGAGTAAGGTGTCAAACCAAATGGGTCGGGTTACATCGTTTCTTTTAGAATATTTTGTTGCCATAATTCAAATTTAATCCTAGTTTCTTGATGTTATTTTGGCGATTTCTTGTTAGGCGAAGAAAATAATTTAAATGAAAGTCTCCTATTTATTTATTATTTAGTTCTAGTATATATTTTCTATCTACGTATGCATTATTTATAACATGGTAAATATTATGGAGTATGAGATAAGGATTACATGATATATAATTTATATATAGTCATCAATATCTTTACGTGTGATGCTACTTTATAAAGTGGATATTGATGACTAGAGGAAGAGATATACATGAGATTATGGGATCTGGATGGGCAAAAATTTAATTTTAGTCCGCTAATTTGTTCATTGTCCACTTTTGGTACACTATCTTTCCTCTCATAAAAAATGTCCATTATATTACACTTTTCATCAGTTTTAGTACACTAATCCCGTGGCCCGAGATTACGAGATGTCAAATCAAGTTTTTATCCTACCACGTTAATATCTTATCCCTCCACCTAGTTCCAATCTCGGTCCACGTCATCTTGTAATCCCGCTAACTGGAGTAGCGTACTAAAACTGATGAAAAATGTAACATAATGGACCATTTTTTATGAGGGAAAGATAGTGTACCAAAAGTGGAGAATTGACAAATTAGCGGACCAAAATTGGATTTTTGCCGATCTGGATGTGTTTTGTAAAGATTAAAAGAATATCTATTGAACATATGCCGATGGTTCAGTCAAATTTGAAGAATGTCTCACATAAGAAAAAAAAAATAGTTTTTGCATCAATTTTGGAAAGTCCGTGTATTTGAAGACTTTCGTACCATTAAAGAGCCATACTGAAGGATACACATTCTTTGAGAAGATTTTAAAGATCCGAAGCATCGAAGAAATCTTTGCAACTTAATAATCTTTTATTATCTGGTCACGTACAGCAACCTAGCAACAAGCAAACTTTAGATTATATACTCTTAGAGAAAAACAGATTGATAATACAAATGTCATTAAATTATATTGTTTACTTTTTGTATGTTTCATTTTATATTCATAGATTGTGAATCCAAGCTTATAAATGTGTGTTTCTACCTTGTTGTAAGTGTGGAGCCTAGTTTTAGTTTTTGTTTCTGTTATTTTTTTTTGGTAATTGTTGAACACTTGGGAAAAGTGTTGTGTATCCTATAAGGGATCCAAGAGAGGCTCTAAGTCTACGAGTTTGGCTGGAAAGTAGTTAGTAGAATGGGGTATAGTATTTGTAGGTTTAGAAGAGAGTTCTTCACGTGTAAATTCAAACTACATGCTATGGGACGCAGCTATTCACCAATGAATGAGTTCAGAGAGCTAGTATCTCTTTGTGAAAAATATTATTTTTGCTTCCGCTGTATTTTGTGTTCTTGCACAAAACTATTTCTGCGCAAAATTTTTCTCCCTCGCACACTTTAATTCGTATTTGAGCAGGTTCCTACTCAAATTACAGAGGAAACATTGGTGGATTGTTACTTTGGACACCATATATCTTAATTCTTAATCAATTTCACGCCCTCAGCTTCTCGATGGATCAAATTATTCATACTGAAAGTCCATGATGATGATTTTTTTGCACTAATTAGGCAAGAGAACGTGGAGATCATTGAAGCTAGATGGACTTGCTCCATGGCTGAAAAATCACTTCTGAAAAAGAATTATGAAGCAACATCTACTCTTGAAATGGTTGAAAAAGAAGCTTTTGGACGAATAACGACGTAGCTAAAGAACTAGCCAATTTCGTAGTTCTCTTTGATATCATAACGACACTGGATTCAATGCGTCACCATACAATGCACGACATCACTTGACATATGAAATTTTTGAGTGTTAGTTTGAAGGTACCAATTTTGTAAAATCCTCCAAACTCCAAAGAATTACCTAAAAGTTTGTTAAAATTCACATGGAAGAAGACGAGAACGTGAACATGTATTATGCGCATTTTTGTCATCACATCAATCAAAGCGCTATGCTTGACGAAGAGGCAAGTGCAAAAGATCATGAGGACTCTCCCCAAAAGAGTTTGTGAGAAAATCACTACTCATAAAAGATTTAGCGGGTAAAACACCTTGGTATTGATGATTTACTAAGGGACCTTCCAACTTTTGAAATTAATTATGGCTACGATCAACTGAAAATTTGTGAAATGGTTTTGAAGGATAGTGTTTCTACACAATCTGATGGTAAAGAAGGTCAGATGTTAGATTTTGAATTTAACGAGACCTTGGATACCTTGTCTAAAATGTACATTGAGTTGTTGAAGAAAGTACAGACATTTCGAGGAAGAAATTTAGAGGGACTCAATTAGTATTCTTACACAAATTCTCTGAACACGCCGTAGTTAAACACCCTGTCGTCAAAGTCTCATAATCATAGTGATAAGAAGGATCAGTATAGGGGAATGCCGAGGATATGGATATTTTCAGCAAGAGTGTCCTAATTTCGAGAAAAATAACAAAAACTTAAAGTCCATATGGAGTGACGAAGAAAAAGGATGATCAACAACATACTAACAATGTGATTGTGTCTCATCGAAAGAACTTATAGTGTCTTGAATCATATCAACACTCTTATGAAGCTGAGTTAGCTATGTGTTCTTATATGGATACCTCTTAATATGATTCTGATGCTGCTATTGATTTTTCAGGTCATGTGTACTTAGAGTATTAGAGACTAACCATCAAAAAGTGCCTCCTAGCTGAAAAGAATTACAAAAACCTTCAAGATCAAGTGAAGAAGTTTGAAATGTTTAAACTTCGATCGGATGAACAAAATAAAGGGAACACTTATCTGAAAGATGAACTTCAGAAGATTCATATGTATTATCAATGTTGAACATAATAGAAAACTAAGTAGATCTGACATTCGTTAACCGCTAAAGGTATCTCATGATATTCTTGAGAGGCATCGATCATGCTGAGTAGCTCACACCTCGCCGTAAAGTCCATGAGATGGTCTATTAAGGGTAATAGATAATGATATTTTGGGCAGGCTTTGTTGGGATCACTAAAATCAGTGCACACCCACCACTTTCCTTTGCTCTTCTTGACCTTCACCAAATTGGACAACCACTCTGGGAAGTGAAAAGGTCGTATAAACTTGCCTTCAGAAGTTTTTCGACTTCTGCTTCAATAACCAGGTCCAGTTCTGCACCGAAATGTTTTTTCTTCTGTTTCATTAACTTCACATTCGGATCAGTTCAACTACTTCTAGACTTATGTCTGTCATGTCATCAGCTGAGAATGCAAAAATATCTACAAACCCTGTGGGAGATGGTGACCTCCCACAGTCACTTTTCTGACATCTCCTTCTATAAGATCAATTTCCATGAGCTCGTCATGTGATCAGATCTTAAGCTTTTCGTGTCTCTTATCTCTATCAAAATTCTCATGTTGATCTGCCTCCTAACCCCTCTCTCTTCCTTGGGCTTAACTTTTCTGCATCGCTTGTAGCACGACCTAACATGCTGGCGGTCTCTTGTCACCTACCCGACTTGATCCCCCATTGAGAATTTGATTTTCATGCAGTAAGTCGATATTATGCAATTTGAATGCGTTTCAACTGGGCGTCCCAGAATGATATTGTAAGTTGAGCTGATATCTACTACTAGGAACTTGACCATCTTGACCTTCCTTACGGGCGACTGTTTATTTTGTTTTTGTACTTATTTTCGTGTGTTTTATGTGCTTTAGTTGAGTCTTTTTAGGTTCGTTTTAGTGTCGACCGGTCTATTTTATCGTATTTTGTGTATTTTTGCGTTCGTTATGTGTTCTTGTGTTTTGCCGTGTTCTTCTTGTCATTTTGGTGTTAATAGATGCATTTTGCCGAGCTTGGGAAAACGAGCCATCCGAGCTGACCGAGCCAACCGAGCCGTTCGAGTAATTCAAGCTGGCAAAGCCACCTGAGTCGTCCCAGGCCATGACCGGGTCTGGACCCACGCACCTGCTCGCGCCCCGGTAGCTCTCCAGCGAGCACCCAGTTGCGACCTACGAGAGCGCGCGCCAGCTGGCCAGCGAGTGCCCAGTCGCTACCAGCGACCGCGTGCGCCCTAGCAGCTCCAGGCGCCCCACTCGTATCGAACTAGGGCACACACGCCGCAAAACCCATTTCAAGACCTGCGAACTTCAAAATTCATTAAATATGTGTGTTTTTAATGTGTGTTTGTGGTGTAGCGATAAATAGACATTGTTCTTTGTATTTTTGGATATCACCCCTCATTTCCCAACTTTTAAGTTGAGAAATCCTCTCTATTTTCTCTCTTTTATTTTTATGCTTTGGTTTTGAGGTTTATAACTCAATTTTTCCAGCGAAATTCCAGCAACCTTATTTTTAATCAAGACTCGAGTTTTACGCACTATTTTCATCCGGGCATCCGATTGGAGAGTAAATACCTTGCTTAGGGCTTACTACTTCGAGTTTGTTTTTCAAATTTTGTGTCTATGCTCGTTTTTAGGACTTTCTTTATTTTTCTTTGCTTTCTTACGTGTTTAAGAATTCAATACGTGCTTATCTTGTATAAAGGTCTCGACTTTACTCAAAGTGTGAATGATTTAGTGTAGAAAGCGCGTCTTAGATTACCTAGAACCACTTTGTTTGCACGTTTTCTCTTGTTTATTTTTGTTTTCTTGAGTTATGGATACTCCGTGCAACCAAAGTGCGAATCTTTTCTTCCAAATCTCCTACCTTTCATCAATTGCTTTCAATTGTTAGGGAAAATTAGCTTACTCTCCCTCAAACCAAGCGAGTAAAATGTTTAGGACCTTGTTTTCGGTTGTGTGAATTGACGACTAGATAGTAAACGAAGCTCTGAAAAACCTTCCTCGAGAGACACGACCCGAAGTCGATCTTCTGATCGTACTTGGCAAAAAACTACAAACAACGACCTCCTCAATGCCACCAGCAGTAGCACCTAGCCTATCGGTGTGACCTCGTTTCTGTTAAACCATAGAGGGTCGTATGAACTAGCTTGATCTCTACCTCTAGGTCCATCTACCTCAAGCATTACTGAAAAATAATATCGATCAAGCTGCTTGTATCGATGAACAACCTCTGCACATCACAACCAACAACCTCAACAAGGATAACTACAGTCATTATGGGGCAATGATAGCTCCAACTCGAACTTCAGAGTAACTTTAGGCTTCTAAACTTGGACCTCCGCGACCTCCTTGGCCACTTCTTTACCCTTGTACTTCCTCTTCCTTTGTTATGGGAGTCCCCATCCGTGGGACCTTTTGCTATCATTTAAATCATGCCTCTCTTAGGTGATATGTCCTCAGTCTCATCTGTCCTCTTGTATTTTTCTACAAACTCACGATTGTCTCTCTTCTCTTTATATCTCAAGAGAAATTCCTTGAGGTGTCCATCTTGGATGAGCCTCTCAATTCTGTCCTTCATCTCTATGCAGCTGTTCTGCATAAAATCAACCTCGACTTCTTCCAAATTGACGTAATTGATGCACCTAAAAAAAATCGTCAAAAGACCTAGCCGGTTTATTTGTTAATGAATTCATGCATGGTCCTAGCCGAAAATCCTGGGTAAGACCTACTGCCTTGACCTTTTCTGAAGTTGATGGGACCTCCACACACTCCTTGGTGTAGCGAGCAACAAAATCATGAAGAGTCTCTCCTTTTCTTTTTTTGCATGCTAATTAAAGCCAGATAGTCTTCTTGTGATTTCTCACGCTCGAGAACTGGTTAACGAACTGGGAGCTGAAACTATTGAAACTCTAGATCGAGCCTGCAGGCAATTGGTGGAACCAGTCCCGTTTGATCTGAACCATCATACGGCAGATTCAGCTCGCGAAAATTATTAGACGGGTTTGTCTACAAGACTTTTTCAACAAATAGATGGTCGTGAACTCGAGGTTCTACCTTGTCCCCGACGCGGTAACCTCTCAAGTGTAGTATCTTGGGTTGGCAGTCACGATATGTTCGTAGATGGCGACGTTGATCTCACTTCTATTTTCTCTGGCTTCCTCTCAGGTTGTGGATGTTGCACAGCCAGATGCGGCTGGATTGGCGCCCGAGCTTGAGCAACGGCCTCCGCAACAATCATGTCCTACTCTGCCCTAGTGAGTTGGATAATCTAGTCTCCCCTAGGGATCTCCTACGCCCTAGGATTCAACAGTTGTCCTTCGACCTGATCCTGAGGTCGATCAACCTTAGGATTGCCTTATTGTTGTATTTCAGAATCTTTGACTACTGCTTGCCCCTTTGTACCAGAGACTCCTGTTTTTTGTTGGACGGCTACCGGCTCTTGCCTCGCTAGGGGTTTATTCGATGTATTTTCCACCGGGGTCAGCGTTGTGCAAGGCTTTGGAAACGTCTCTCACAGCGTGATGAGTATGTCTGGTGACTTCGACCAGCCTGGTGGAGGTTCTATTCCTAATTTTCTCGAAACCCAAGCCTCATCCAGCTCCTTTGTTAGATCCTTCCTTGAGTTATGTGCTTCCATGATCTACCAAACTTAAACGAACTTCTTGTGAGAAACCGATTAGCCCGTTGTAGCCATTAAAATACTAAACTCTTTCCACAAGCGGCGCCAATTTGATATGCCAAATTGCCACGAACTGGACTGAACCGACGAATCCACGATTGTCCTTCTGCCTCTAGCTCCGTTGACCTGCAATACGTCAGAAGAGGGTCCCAGCGTAGACACTCTAACATTCAAGTCAGTGCTTTCTCGTGAGAATAAACGGGTAATATATGCGCTAAGTATGTGAATATGCGATAGATCATAACATATAACCAGTTACCCTTATATAGCGTGGGAGTGACCAAGAGAGTCCTTGCTTGAAATGAGCAACCAGATCTACGTACATTCTTAATTTACCACATAGAGAAGTCTCATCAATATACACTTTCCATCCTGTTAGGATTAATTATTTCCTCCTTCACCTCACAACTCTTAGGTCATTGGATCGTAACCCCGACCTTCCGACCTTTAGGACCTTAACGAAGTCGACACCTCAACCACTCACCCCTAGACCTTCGTAATGTGAGGTCATGACCATTTCGTGTGCCTGAGCTCCCGGATATCGTGACCTCCAGATCTTCTTATCAGATCGGCCAGTACCCTGAGTTGTACTCATGAGCTCCCTAACTGGGTCGACTTCTATCATCGAACTAAAACTCCCTGGGACCGATCTGACTCGAGCTAGCTGCTCAAGTCTGTCCGCCGAGCTATTATGGATGCTATATCAAAATCAATACCCTCTCTAGTTTTGTCAAATCATATGCAAAACAATAATACACATAACATTTCCGATTAACTACATGTACAGTCCCATGCAATGTATCTCTGCGCCGCCACAAATTTAATTTACACAGGCGTATCCATTCATCTCAATATCTCATTGAGAAGTTCTTAAATTAATTTTTTTTTTTTTTCTTCAAGACGAAAATGATAGTCCTTTATTTTGGCTCATTTTACCAAACCATGTGAACAACATACATAATTACATCTAAATTGAACCGGCAGGTAGACAAAGCCTATAATGAGTTAGGTCGAGGTACGTAGCAGCACGCATTGGGCCCGCAATGTTAACACATAATTGGGCCAAGTCTGGATCGGCCCAAAAGTTCGCTTAAGCTGTAAAAGGCTGCAGCCATTGATCCGCATCAATGAATGAAATATTAAGAAATGATGAAGCTTGTGTCTCATTAAGCCTTTGTGCATAGGGAACTCTCATTGTTGTATTTGCCCCATCACCCGTGCAATTGTACTCTCCATAAAATACAGTCCTGGAAAAACAAATACATAACTTAATTTCAACTATTTCTGAATATTTATATATTGTTAAAGAAAAAGAAAATAAATAAAATAAAGAAAAGCCCTCACAGGTCTCTGGCTGGGTCGTTGAAATCGTTCCAGCCCTCGGATGCTATAATATCGGACATATTCGTGTAAGAAAACACGACGGTGGAGAAAGGCCTCCAAGCTCGGCCGAGCCAGATTCTTCCGGTCCCACCAATGCTGCAGTTTACAAACGAAAAGCCGCTGTTTTCATCCTTTGAGGCTCTGCCTTGTGCAGTCACGGCTCCGTCTATGACTCGAGCGCCAGGTGGCACCGGGCTAGCTATCGAAGTTAAGTGGCAATTCTGTAAATCACCAAGTCGAGCGCTGACTAAGTGTGCAATTCTTTTCATCAACTCATATAATTTTAACTAACCATTATCTCCAATCATTTTTATCCTACTTTTATATCAAATCAATTTTAATTATTTTAAATACTATTTTAATTTAAACTTAAATATCCACTAACAACTAGCCATACTACATTTTCAAAATTAACTATGATTAAAAAAAAAAAACAATTAAAAACTAGTTCAATCTATATCCAATCACACCCTAACTTTTTGCTAATTGTTTTGTTGTGTATCAAGAGTGTTGAGAATTAATCCTCCTTCGAATTGTTCATGTTATGCAAGTTTCATGTTGTAAGCTTTTCTTTAAAGCAACAACTGGTCATGTATATGTGTAAGTTGTTTTATGATCAAATTAAGGCGAACTAAGATCTCAAACGAATTGATTACCTCATAAAATGACTTGGCATTACCAAAAATAAAGTCTATGGAGCCCTGAATATAACAATCCTTGAAATAATGGCGACCCCTATCGTCATGAAGAGTGTCCTGTGCTCCAAAGAAACCACAGCCCCAAAAGGCAGCTTGATCTCCCCCGATTCTGAGGGCCACGGCTTGTGCTCCTACGGCTCCAGGGACAGGCATTGGAGCCACATTCTGATACGAAAAATATTTTAATTAACGAATGTTGTTAGATTGAGTGCATATGCGCGCGGTCTACTGTTGTTATTATGTGTCTACTAGTTATATGTTTCTATAATTAATGTGATGTACCATAAAACTTATGTTCTTGGCAATAAAGTTGGTCGAGAACACTTGAACCGAACCGCTCATGAAGGTGCCGTGTGCTGAGTTGGCAGTGTCGTTCCACATGATTGCCGTTGAAGTGAAGCCTTGCCCTTGAAATGTTATGTTCGGCTTTGTTCTCGGAATTATAACCTTCTCACTGAATTTTCATAATTTATCGCATAACTAACATGTAAATAATGATATATATAGATAAAATCGATATTGTATGAATTAAAACGATATGTGCATATAGAGAGCTTACAAATAAATTCCGGTGTTGATCCAAATAACGGTCCTTTTTGGGCTCATGACACCAACTGCATCAACTGCAGCTTGAACCTTAGTGAAATTGCAACATCCATTAGAATCAACGCATAAAAACGATGTTGTGTTTGTGTCGGGTGGAGGGATATCGGGTGGAAAATCTTCGCATATGTCTTTTATTGTATTCTTTTTACTCGCACGATGACCGCGCGGAATAATAAGAGATATTGGGAGTGTTGGAGGTGTGAATTGGGAAAGGAGGTTGAGGAGTAATTGTGTTATAGGTTGAATTGTGATATTTGTGGATAGTAAGGTTGCAAGAAGGGCTACAAAGATGGATAGAGAAATGAGTTTAGTTGAACTCATGGTTTGTTTGAATTTTTTCCTTAATTGTTTCTATTTGGAGGGAGAACAATTGGAAGATTTTGATGCTATAAAATGGAGTTTGTGTGGACCATAGCTAGCACTTTAAGTGTAAGAAAGAATAGCATGACTTGGAAGTCACCTTGTCCCAATGGCTCATTCTTGGGTGAATATGCACACAACCTACGTAGCTTAAAAATTTTGGATACTTACAATATTTTTAATTATCATTCTTTATATGTTTGACATGACAATCTCTACTTTCAGTTATATTGGTTGTCCGTTACCATATGCGACCAATTTCATCGGGCCGACTTGACTCATAATGTTTTGATTAAATGAATCTAAATGGGCCAAGCTGCATATCATAAGCTGAACCACATGGGTATATATTCTAATAGAAATTTTCTCTGTATATATAATTTTTGGACATAATGGTATAAATGCCCTCACATTAGGTATGAACCACATAAATTAGAAAAATCGATGAGTCCCACCATAGATGAGTCTACCGAGGTTATCAGGTACAAAAATTATATGCATATGCCTTTGTCATGATTATTAGTATTTTTTCCAAACAAATACATCTAAATATTAATTATTAAATGAGTGTACATAGGATGCACAATGGTTAATTGTCTGAATATTTTATTAACCTATCAAGTATCTTTTGTTTTAAAATTAATGGTCATCATAGTTGATTTTTAGAACTTGCAATGAACTGCATCGTTGATTTTATTGTTCATTATACTTCTGTTCATTTTGTTTTCTATTTATTTGTGCGTTTTCTTCTCTATTTTTGTACTTTTGGTAATACTATAACAGTTAACTAAAAATTATACAACAGTATTTTATTCTTTATTTCCGTTCATTTTAAAAAAAGGAAAAAAACGAAAAATTTTACAATTAAAAAATAAAAAATAAAATTTTTATTTGAGCATAATTTTTATTGTAAATTTTCGTATACTTCTAAAAACCATGTAATTTTATTTTTATTCAAATAGTCATACAACTTCTCATATCATTTAAAGATAGATAGAACATTTATTACAAAGGTAGATAGAATTTTTTTTATAAGCAATATGGAACATATATCATATGTGAAAAAATAATAAAAAATAATAAATTATTAAATTTTAGAATATATTTATAATTTAAGTTAACAAAGTGTTTTATAATTTTAAAAGATTCGTAAATAAAAGTACAAATCTATATAAACTAATTCGGAATATAGACATATAAAATTCAGAAACAATACCATTAGGATTATGAATAATACTTGGGCTCTACCTATAAGAAAATGAAACCAGAGTTTGAGCCTGTTAGATTTATATGTTTGGGAGAAAGGATGCAGTCCCATGGAGGTGAGGTGAAACTTTAGAAGGCAAGCCTAGTTACCACCTAATGAGTTTTATTCCAAAAATAATTGATGATAGGAGAAATAGTCCACTAAGCTTAAAAATTAGGTTAATTTTTCCTATTTGATCAATGTTGGACAATTCAGAAGACTAGTGATACTCATTTGTGGTCCAGGTCGATTAACATAGAGTCGTCGCATATCCTAGATTAGACCTACTCTGATACCATATTAGATTTATACTTTTGGGGAGGATACGGTCCTATAAAGATAACACATTTTAATAGGATGCGGTATCATATCACCTAATGAGCTCCTATTCCAAATCGGACAAGCGGTCAACTGGGCTTCTATACTAGACTATTTTTCACAATAAAACAATGGCTCATTTACATACATATTGTATCTTTCCCTAAAAAAATTCAAATATACTAAATGAAAACGTATATTGGACATCTACCTAATTGAAGCTATATATTTAGAGACTTACTAGATAATAAAAAGAAGCATTACATGGTAAGTAACTGAGATGATTATTCTTTCTTAATTACCTTAAGTGAAAATAAATAAGTTTTAGAATTAAAAAATAAATCGGCATTACATGAAAAGTACAATCACAAGGATAGAATCCTAAAAGCATTTTGGAATGTGAAATCGAAAACACTGAAATTTGAAATTTGAATTCCACATTATTTTTCTAATTCGAGTTTGCTGAATATAAACGCAACAAATTTGAAAATTGTGTATAGATATGTGTTATTTAACATGTTATAAACCAAGTATATACAAGCATTCCCCAACGTAAGACCTATTTTAAATTTTCTATTTTCATAAGTCCACGTCTAAAATTTTAACAACCTTCAAATAAAACCTCTTTTATTTCCCACTTCTTCTACTAATAAAAAAAAAATAATATATATATACTTATAGGTTATATAAATAATTATAAGATATAAGCATAAAACGAATTTTTGATTGTGAAAAAAAGTTGTAATATAATATTTTATATTTTTTCTACATCCTGAAGAGCGCTTATAAAGTGTGTTACATATCAATGATGTATAGATCATTGGTATAAAATTAAGTAAAAAATTTAAGCAAATTCAAAACATCACAATTGTATTAGATAAATGTCGTGTAAATAAAAACGCAACATATACTGGAAATATACTGACTATAAAAGTAACATATACTAAAATTATTCTAGTGTCCGTCTTGCACAAGATATTGACGCTTGTCGTTAAGTCTTGACTTCTTTTCTTATAATTGCGACCTGGTCGATTTTGTCATTCATTTTTCTTCTTCTTTTTTTTTTTTTCAGTCGGGACATCGCTTCCAATGACATCTTCGTCAATTTCTATCTCGTCCATGTCAATTTTTCTTTATTAGCAAGAAAAAAATTGTTATCTAGTATGTATAACATTTTTTATTACATCNTCACCGTCAGGTCATCACTTTTAATGACATCCTCGTCGAGTTTCATCTCCTTAGTGTCAATTTCTTCGTCTTCAACAAAACCAGAATCTTGGTCGAGACTTCTTTATCAAACGTGGTGGAATTTTTTTTTCCGTCGCATTTGCTTCTTTGCTTGTGGGATTTCACCGACGCAGCCAGAAGGGGTAGCACCGGGCGTTTCTTCGTCACCTTTATTGCGGGAATTTTTGAAGTCATTGAACTTTGATTTGTTATGGAATTAAAGCTTCTTTAGAACAAGCTTCCTGTTGACATTCGGTTTTATCTGGCGGAGACGAGAACTCAATCTCAGTTATGTTTGTTTTTTTTTTCTCGTCGAATAGAAAATTGGTAAAAGTAAAAACTTCAAATTGGGAATAATGGCGTTGATGGTAAATGACTGAAAAAGATTGGAGAAAGATGGAGGTGGCACAAAAGTGATAGAGAGGCAAGGTAAAAAAAAAATCGTTCGAAAGTTATAAAAGGGTAATCGTTCCTCCCATCACCAATTGGCTTTGGAATGGAATCTCACTAAGATGCACCTAAGCTTACCCTGTTATAGTGTGCTTCACCTGGTGGAACCGCACTTTCTTCCTCCAATTCTATAAATCTAATAATATACAATTAGTCCATATGGTAATTTTTTCGATACATTACCTCAGGCCCATGCCACCTCAGCCACGTAGCAATCATCTCCTACATTTGGATTTCGTGCCAAAGTTTTTCGGGATTATGTTTTTCGTAATTTAAGAATAAAAAAAAGTAGGATAATTTGTACTCCCTGGACTTGTACGCCAAAAGAAGAGTTTTTCATATGAAGTGGCATGCCATGATGGTTTTCCAAGAATTACAGGTCCAGTATTTATCAAATCCTTTCTCTTCGTTCACACACCAATACGAAGAACACAAACACTAGTAATCACCACAACGGCAATGCAAAACCTGCGTAATATACCAAAAAATTTGTCTTCTTTTGGCATACCACTTCATATGTAATCACTTCAAGCAGGAGAACACATACAGACTACAAAAAATAGAAACCAAAGCCAATCAAGTCCTTGTCCATCACCGATGCCGTTGCCGCCACCAACCCTAGAATCAGTTCGCAAGTTTGTTTTATTTGATCTACCCTTTTATGTTTTTTCTTTTCTTTTTCTTCCTTAGGTATTTGAATGTTTATATGTGACTAAAAGTTGCAGGTTTATTTTGTTTGAAAAAATAAATAAACAGAACTGGAAGGCTTCACATTATTCATTTTTCATGAATTTTAGTTTAGTTTGCAATTATTCTAGTGTAACTTCCAATTGACTCAGTTTTGTGAAGCCATGCAACCTGAACTTTGCTCGATTGGCAACCTCATAAATAAGACAATCTCATAAATAAGAACCAACAAGCCTGCAGAAAAACAACATGCTCAATAACAATTCAATCTTTAATGATTCATTATTCTGCTTAATAGACCTCATTTGTGGTTTAATTGTTTTGACAGGCAACTGTTTCATAGAAGGAAGAAAAGGCACTTGCAAATAACATCTGCCAAATGAGCAACACTTGAACCAATGCTCTTGCTTTTTCCTTGATTCGAAATTTGTTTGAATCCGCCATTATTACATAATGACTCCAAATATGCAAACTACATTTTCAAAGAGCGCCAAGAGAAAAGCATATGCCAAACTTATTTTGCACGTTATATGTTTTTGTCAAACTAGCATAATATTACTCATTGGCCGAGAAAGTTAAGCAGACAAGTCTTCAAAGAATATGTGTTTTAAGACAGAGAATCTATACAGGAACAACATAAGCCTTTTTGTTCCTGATACCTTCAAGCAGTTGCAGCCAGGGCACTTGATGATGATCTGTAACAGGTTCTTTTCGCAGCACGAACAATGTCTTCAACCTAAACCCAAATGAGTGGATAAATAAAAGCAGTGGGGTTTATGAATGGAGAAGCAAAAGGAATAACAAAGGAAAAAAATAGATATACTGATCTTCGTTGATAACATAGAGCATCTCATATTCACAAGAATGCGCTCATCTGAAATGTAAAAGCAGCTTTTGCCAATTCCAAATAGACCTTATCAACTATCTTGTGAGTTTGAGCCCTCAAAATTCTTGAATGTGGAAATGGAATGTAACATAACTTAGAAGATGTGATTGAACTTATACCGTGTTTTGAAAAGCATGTAAACTCTCTAAGTTTGTTTCGTAACAAGGCGTTTGAGCTTATATAAATGATCGTATAAGCTCATATAAATCTAATAACACTTTCTAGTTTACATAATTAATTGAAATGATTAGGGTCAATAACATGGCACCATACCAGCACTTTGGAGTTTTGCAGTTTCCATGCCGCCTAGTGGCGATGGTGGAAATTGCAGTTTCCACGCCCTAGAAAAAATGAAAAAGTAATTGGGCTGGCCCAATTTTGCAACTGCAGGCATGGCTTGGGAGTGGGTATTCCTAATTTAATTAACATAATAAAGACCATATTGGAAGCAGCAGAAAATGCTGCAGAACAAGTTGGCTGCCTTTATTTTTTCAATTTTTTATTTATCTGTTTTAATCTCTTTATTGTATTATCATATAAAAAAAATAGGCTCATTTTTTCTTTAATGTCCTTTTTTTAACTCTTTATTTAGTTGCTTAACTAGTACAACACCCGTTCATTACACGGAAGTTTGTTAAAAAAATTATTTTTAATTTTTAAAATTAATGGAAAAAAATATTTTAAAATTTAAATATTTTTTTACAAAATATATATATTACGATATATTTTAGAATGACACTTATTTTCTTGTGCGACTTACATGTGTTATATTATAATAATTTTTCTAACTTATATTATATAACTACTTGAAACATAAATATATTAATTGACAAATAATGTTATTTTTCTAATTAACATTAACAAATAATTTTATTATTGTTATAAAGATAAATATAATTTATTTATTTTACACATACAATAACAACAACATAGCCTTTTAGTCTCAACCAAGTTGGGGTAGGCTAGAGATGAAACCCAAGAGAACCAATAGTAAGAGAAACACAAAAAGGGCTCAAAACAAAATGAAGAGATTGGAGCAAAAAAGAAAGGAGCAAAAGTCGCGGTTATTGCACGTTGATTGTTAGCCTCCAAGCGCTCCTATCCACCGCTAAATCCTGGGAGTTATTCCAATCTTTAAGGTCTCTCTTAACCGACTCTTCTCAAGTGAGTTTAGGCCGACCTCTACCTCTCTTTACATCATCGACCCGCTGTAGAACTCTCCTACGCAACGGTGCCTCAGGAGGCCTCCGTTGGACATGTCCGAACCACCTCAGCCGATGTTGAACCAATTTCTCCTCAATTGGAGCCACCCCGACCCTATCTCGAATATCCTCATTCCGGATTCTATCCCTTCTCGTTGGACATGTTGCCTTTTTGTAGGCCAACATTCAACACCATATAGCATCGCCGGGCGAATCGCCGTCCTATAGAACTTATCTTTTAGCCTTTGTGGCACCCTCTTATCACAGAGAACGCCCGAAGCTTGACGTCATTTCAACCAACCGGCTGAAATTCTATGCCTAACATCAACATCAATGCTGCCATCCTTTTGTAGCATCGATCCTAAATACCGGAAAGTCTCCTTCTTGGCCACCACTTGCCCGTCAAGGCTAACGTCACCATCATCATGTGTAGCCATGCTGAAAGCGCACGTCATGTACTCGGTCTTTGTCCTATTAAGTCTGAAGTCTTTCGACTCTAACGTGTCCTTCCACAACTCTAACTTCCTATTTACCCCTGTCATACTCTCGTCAACTAGCACCACATCATCAGCAAAGAGCATACACTAAGAGATATCACCTTGTATGTCCCTTGTGGCCTCATCCATCACCAAGGCAAATAAATAAGAGCTCAATGTTGACCCCTGGTGTAGTCCTATTTTAATTGAGAAGTCGTTGGTATGCCCCCACATGTTCGGACACACGTCATCGCATCCTTGTCCATATCCTTGATGAGGGTAATGTACTTAGATAGGACTTTGTGCTTTTCTAAGGCCCACAACATGACATTCCTCGGTACTCTGTCATAAGCCTTCTCAAGGTTGATAAAGACCATGTGCAAGTCCTTCTTTTGGTCCCTATATTTCTCCGTCAACTGTCGTATTAGGAAAATCGCCTCCATGGTCGACCTTCCAGGCATAAACCCAAATTGGTTTTGGATCACACTCGTCACTCGTCGTAGGCGATGCTCGATAACCCTCTCCCATAGCTTTATCGTATGGCTCATCAACTTAATCCCAGGGTAGTTACCACCACAGCTTTGAACATCTCCCTTGTTCTTGAAGATGGGTACTAAAGTACTTCTCCTCCATTCATCAAGCATCTTGTTTGACCGGAAAATGAGGTTAAAAAAGCTTAGTTAGCCATACTAACGCTCTGGCGCCCAAGCATCTCCACACCTCAATGGGCATACCATCAGGGCCCATTGTTTTACCTCCCTTCATCCTCTTCATAGCCTCTCCGATCTCTGCCTCCCGAATTCTCCTCACCAAGCATCTATTGGTATCCTCAAATGAGTCATCCAACTCCAGGGTAGGACCCTCACTCTCCCCAATAAACAATTTGTGGAAGTACTCTCGCCATCTGTCCTTGATCTCCTCATCCTTCACCAGCGGCCGATCCGACCAATTCTTGATGCATTTGATTTGGTTGATGTCCCTTGTCTTCCTCTCCCCAATCCTAGCCATCCTATAAATGTCCTTCTCCCCCCTCCTTCGTGCCTAGCCGCTGGTAAAGGTCATCATAGGCCTGACCCTTCGCTACACTCACGGCACGCTTTACAGCCCTTCTCGCTATTTAATAGCTCTCAATGTTGGTTGCACTCTTGTCAAGGTGGAGACGCTTGAAACAATCCTTCTTCTCCTGAATAGCCCTTTGCACCTCGTCATTCCACCACCAAGTGTCCTTCTCTTCCTGCTTGCCTCCCCTACTCACACCAAGTACTTCTGCAGCCACCTTCCGTACACATGTTGCCATCTTTAGCCACATGTCATCTGCATCTTCTCCTTCTTCCCAAGGCCCCTCGCCTAGTATCCTATCCCTAAACGTCTGTGCCGCTTCCCCTTTAAGCTTCCACCACTTCGTTCTCACGGTCTTGGCACGTTTGTCCCGATGGACACATATTCGGAATCGAAAATCCGCCACTCCCCAGCTTATGCTGGGGGACAACACATTCCCCAGCTTATTTTACACATACAATATAGATGTCAAATCGAAACCAATCAAGAGATGATTAATTTGATATATTATATATGTAAAACTGATAAAAAATACAAAAGTTATTAACTTTTAAATACATTTACAATTCAATGATTATATCAAGGAATGATATTAGAATGCAACTAATATATGTAAAATGTATATAAATAATCAACGTGTTTGTGGATAATCCAGACCTAATTATTTTTGGATTAGAAGTAAATTAGAATCTATCCAAGACAAATCATGAAGCATGGAATTTTGCTAGATAGGATCCTGAAGCATGCAAGCTTTTCACTTAGGCTCAACACATTCGGGAATTATATATAAGGGTGATTACAACTTTTTTGTTTGAAAAAACTAAAAAAGCTCTTTTTGGCTGTACTTTAATTTTTCTCTCTTATTTCTTTGCTTTGATTTTCAACTCCTTATGTAACAAATGTTATTTAATGTACTTATTGAAGAGTTTCAAGCTTTTATTATGGTGTTATACATGTGTGTGCGTGTGTGTGTATTAGGGTGTATATAGTCTGTCATGCTTTCCGCCATTTTTCGACATGCCATATGCCATATATATATATATATATATGGTGGTTTACGGCTCGTGGCAATGAGCCACTGTCCACCATCGATAACAACGGATGAACCAGATTTAAACCCAAAAAACAAAAGAAGACGGTGGGGGAAGACCAGTGACAAGTATCTCCGAACTGAATGGCAGCCAGGGAAAGTTGCAGGTCTTAACCGGTGGCCAGATAGGTGATGAACAATGAGAGTGATTGGAGGAGAGACAAGTGATTGAAGAAAGTATAGTTTTGAAATTAAAATGATGTTAAATAATTTTTACTTCAAAAAAGAATGGGAACACCACCACCCAACCAACCAAAGATGTT
>BKCP01007182.1:1557011-1580322 GCA_008636005.1 Striga asiatica | reverse complement strand
AAAATTTTAAATAATTAAAATAAAAGGGAAAAGCAAGACGTGCTGGATTGGAGAAACAAGACCAAACTTGGTGGTTCATATACTGATATAAGAACTCATCTAGGGTCAACTGCCATACCAATCAAACCCCTGTGATTTTGGGCCTGTAGTTGTCACAAACTATAGCTCATGACACATTCAGAGTCAAGTGCCCATGAGAAACTTCTCAGGTAATTACAGTCTCAGCATTACTATAAATGACACCACAGCTAGTTGTACTCAGCCAATACCCTTATCCTTATAAAGCTGAGAAGAAAGTACGGAAGAACTAACCTGTGGGACAGCCATCCTCTCAAGATTTGCAGCATAGGGCATAGGTACATCAGCACCACAAATTCTCTCAACAGCGGCATCAAGATACTCAAAACTGTCTTCAACAACAGATGCACTGAGAGAACCAACAGATTGTTAAAAAATAAATAAAAATAAGTTTTCATAATAAGCGGAGAGAGTCAATAAATAATCAAAACTTAAACATGTATAGTAAGTAGAGAGAGAGAGAGAGAGAGAGAGAGAGAGGGAGAGAGAGAGAGAGAGAGAGCGACCAGATCTCAGCGCCAACACCATGTTGAGGGAATCCCTCCTCTAAGGTCACAAGTCTATTGGTTTTCCTAATAGAAGCATTTATTGTGGCTCTATCAAGAGGGCGGATTGACCGAAGATTTATCACCTGCATGAAAAAAAGGAAACCGAATAAAACCAACATCCCTACCTTAACTCATAATGAATTGTGTGAATCGACTGATTATTTAGAGTTACCTCGGCACTGATTCCATCTTTTGCAAGAACCTCAGCAGCCTGTACATATTCATTAAGAAAAAAATAAATAAATTAGATTGCAACTTTGCAGATAACTTCTATCTGATATCCGATAAATATGGGACAGACTTGGTCAAGTTCCACCAACTACACTAAATTGATCATCCAAACGTGCTAAATACACCAATAGCTCACATTGACAGGAAGGTTTGGCACCTCGATGTCGGCTCTTTGCCACCTGGGGTGCAGTATGTTCAAAGGGTTGGGTTGAGCTTTAGTTTGTGATTTTCTTGACTTATATGTAGGTAAGTAGGCAAAAACAAAGCAAATTTGATTGAAATGAGGCATGAATTTCTTATTCGACAGTGCACCAATTTAAGACAACACATGGTAACAAATGGCAATGATGACATTAAAACCTAATTCTGTTTTAGCAATTGTGATACACAGCCAAAACTATGTGCAAGGCTAAGTAGCCTCACAGTTTTATGTTTCAGGTTTCTGTTAACAATTTCTGGGTAACTTCAAAAGTACTTTGGAACACAGTATGTACCAAAATCCAGTTCTGAATTCTCAAAGGACTGTGATACCAATGTAAGTGAAAAAGACCAAGTCACTGAAAAAAAATAACAATTAATAACAAAAATAGAAAAAGGAAACCTAATCTCAGTTGTCCCCAATTCACAGATAGAAAGCAGACCTGAAGAGCATAGCCAACCATCTTTGAGAAAGCAGTGATAGTTACATCATTTCCTGTGCGTTCTATCTGCGAAGGAAATTGAAAAACAAAAAATCAGTTAACATTTGGATGCAACTGCAAACTACGAGGATATACCTTTGCTTTGCCAATAGGAAGACAGAAACTAGAATCAAGAGCTTCAGCTGAAACAGGAAAGGCTTCACCATACCTGCACAAAGAAGTATATACATTCAAAGATATAAACAATATATGATCTAAGACCTTCACCAAATTTATAAAGATTACAGTAATAGTACTTACAGCAATTCATTTTCAAGGAAGACGACAGGATCCGGATCCCTTATTGCAGCTTTAAGCAGACCACGAGCATCTTCAGATGAATATGGTGCCAGCACCTTTAACCCCGGACATGAACTATACCATGCTGCGTAGCACTGCAAAGAATAGAAACTCAATTAACATTGCTAGAAATTCTAATATGTTGTAGAATTGGGTGCCATTGCCCTCTGAGTATATGGAAAAAGAAAGACAGTATCAAGTTATGAATGAATACAAGTACATATTCATACCTGAGAATGTTGAGCACCAACACCAGCAGCAGCACCATTCGGGCCTCTGAAGACAATCGGCACTGATATCTGACCAGCAGACATGTAATTTGATTTTGCAGCAGAATTAATGATGTGATCAATGGCCTGCAGCAATGACATATCAGTTAACTCATTCACTTAATGTATAGTATGGTTTAACAATATGTTTATGTCGGGAGTGTGTTTAGTTTGTGTATTTATTTATTTCAGGAGATTTAAGCTGAGGTAAAAAGTATTGCTATCATTCAAACTCATTCCAAATAACCTTGATCCAAGTCCACATTCCACCATTAAATAAGCGTTATATAAGCTCCTACAGGCTACATCCATAACAATGGAATTAAAAAAGTTAAGATGCAACAAGCAATTGAACCTCAGTGTCAAATTGCATACTGAACTCCAACATTAGTGACTCAATGGGTTAAAAGGGCTGATTAATTTGTAATTCAAATCACTTTTCATAGTGAAACTATGACAGCTAACTTCGCTGAGCTAAGACACCTAAAATTGTCAGTTAGATTGTTAGATATACCCTTCAAATAACTATGACAGCTAACTTCGCTGAGCTAAGACACCTAAAATTGTCAGTTAGATTGTTAGATATACCCTTCAAATTCAATCAGTTTGAAATCAAAGCTAACAATTATAATGAAACTAAGATAAGAATGGTAACAAATATGATGTATTATTATGACAAAGTTGATCAATTAAGAAAAATTATTTCTCGATCCACTGTTCATCTGAGGTAAAAATTTGAAGTAATTTCATAGTAATTATGTGATGGGTGTAAATAGACATAGTTAACAGTTGAAAAACAAAAAAAAACATGACAATAAAATACACAACTGGAGTCATATTTCCAATGCTCAATATCCCAATTAAAGGTTATACAGTCTTTGACCATTTTGATGCTACACGCTATAGCTTAAAGCAGACTGGAAGATAATGGATACAAGAGCAAAAGTAGAGCGCCGGCAGTAAGGTGTTCATTCATAAAGAGACCTAAGAACATCAGCAGAAAATGTATCAAGGTTTCTATTAACAGCTAGAAAAACTTCCAAGGATGTATCCTATAAAACGATTAATAATGAGGAAACTCAGGGACAGAGAAAATATTGGTGCAGGGAAGAACTCTAACCTGCATTGAGAAGTTAAACGTCATAAACTCTATTACAGGCCTTAGGCCATAATACGCTGCACCAACTCCAATTCCAGCAAACCCTGCCTGTAGCAGTTACATGGTTGAGAAAACTTTCAAAATTTTATTAATTTAACCAATAAAACAGGAAAATCCCAACCTCTGTTATGGGTGTATCAAGCACTCTCTCAGGACCATACTTCTCCAAAAGCCCTTTGGAAATCTAGAACGTGATATATTAATAGGGAACAGTTAGAAAAACAACAACAACCACAATTAATAGAATTGACATCTGAACTAACACTCACCTTATATGCACCCTGATATTCACCAACCTGCATAACAATAATTTAGTCAACAAAATATCATAAACATGCAGAGAACCAATTGCCAAAATAGAAATTAGAAATGTTTTTTCATTTCATAAATAACAAACCATAGTAATGATACCTCTTCACCCATTAAAAAGACTTTTGGATCAGCAGACATCTCTTCATCAAGTGCTGAGTTTAATGCATCACGCACAGTCATCTGCAAGAAATGGAAATAGTATCGTTTAGCTTCGACCAATCCAGTCTCTGTTCATCAAACTTTGTACACATGAAAAACTGGTAATCACATAGGAGTATTTATAACCGACTTCTCTGTGTAATGGTTAATATCTTAAAACCTCGGAAACGGGTGAAACAACCTTACAGCAAAAACTCCAAGCCCAAAGATTCATGAAGTATAATTTTCGATACATCAAGGCTTCATCAAACACGCAATTTTATTACAAAAATAAGGGTAGATGTTACCTCCTTAGCTGAGGAAGAAAATGCCCGGGATGCAATTACTCGAATTCCTTGCTCGAGACCCTTTTCAAGTCAATTGTCCAAACATAACAGATTAACCATTCACATTACAAACAGATAATAGTCAAAGCAACATATAAAAATTACTCGAATTCCTTGCTCGAGACCCTTTTCAAGTCAATTGTCAAAACATAAAGGATCAACCATTCACATTACAAACAGATAATAGTCAAATCAAGAAATAAAAAGCCGAGATTCACATTAGCAGGGTTGCCTCTGCACGCTGCTCTTTGCCTTAGAATTCCAAACATATCTTCCCGGCTCTGTAAATCCCCTGACGAACATCAAACAGTACCACAAAAAGATTGATAACAGAGAATCCAAATAAACGGGAAAGCGAATCCAATCTCCAAAACCAAATCAAATATTGTGCCACAATCTAATTGATAACAGAGAACACAACACAACAGAAAACTGCAACCAAAAGCAACCAATGAACACCGACCAACCGAAACACAGTATTAGGAAGTAATTGTCCAACAAGATATTAAAAGAACTGATAATGACAAACGAAAAACGAGAACCTGGTCGATTTGGGCCGTTTGTTGAAGGAGTGATTTGGATGGGAGAAAGTTTTATCTGTTTTTTATTTTATTTTGGATTTGAGATTGGGAATAATAATCGCAGGAGCCCAGCACATTTTCCGTCGGTTGGCGGCCCCGCTCACTCTCAAGTGTACCGTACCACTCCGTTTAGCAGTGGACAATGTGATGGATGCTTTAACAAGTTGTACACTACATTATATTAATCCCAGGTGAGTAGGTGTTACTATTGGTCCAATTATTGCTAGAATGTTTGGTGAGAAAATTTATAAATTAATTTCTTTATCAATCAAGACTAAAAAGAATCTCGTGCATCTAAGAGACTTTAGACCGTTCTAAAGTGTCAAACTTTAGACCTATTAGTCTATGTTCTGTGGTATATAAGGTTATTACCAAGATCATAGCTAACAGGCTGAAGACTGTCCTTAACTTGTGTGTGTCCCCTAACTAATTTGCCTTTATTTCGGGGAGACAGATTTTAGACAATGTAGTGGTGGCTAACGAGTGTATCCATTTCTTAAATAGTAAAAGAAAGGGGAAAGATAAGTTTATGGCAGTCAAGTTGGACATGGCCAAAGCTTATGACAGGGTGGAGTGGGCTTTTCTTATTAGAGTTTGTAGGCAAATGGGGTTTGATAGTGTCTTTGTCAATTGGGTGCTTGAATGTGTGAGCTCTGCATCTTTCTCTTTCAATATTGAGGGCCATGTTATTGGATTTGTGAAGCCTACTAGGGGTACTAGACAAGGGGACCTCCTGTCCCCTTATCTATTCATCATCTTATCAGAAGCCCTCTCTAATCTAATTAGGCATGCTTGCATTCAGAGGTATTTTGTAGGTGTCAAAATTAGTAGATTTTCTCCTCCTGTCTCACACCTTTTCTTTGCACATGATGCGTTATTGTTTTGTAAAGCTGGTCCACATCATGCTACTGTTATTCTTTATATTCAGTTTTTAGGATTCTTTTTTTATGATCTCAGTCTTTGCATTATATGAAATCTATACTTATAAAAAGTCATTCTATTTACTAGAAATAGTAGGTAGAAAAGTCAAAGGTAATTAATGCTTGCTGGAAATAGAATGATATTAATTACAGATTTGTTTTGGTATTTATAGGCTTGACATTGAAGATATGTTATGGGATAAAAATTAGAACCGATTTTTTTACCTTTGCTGGAAAAGTCAAAGGTAAGTATAGATTTGTTTTATCCCATAGCATCGGTTTAGTTAAGAAAATCCCATCAAATCAGTTTTATATGTCAAGCCTATGAATAAAGATTTAATCGGTCAAAATTAAATCCTTATTTTACGTCACCCATAATAAAGTAGATGTCAAACCTAACTTGAAGGGTTTAGTTGTCTATATAGTCATTGATTTACGTAAATACATCTAATGTTTAAAGTTTGTGTAGATTGAAAATTCCTTCTTATCTTTTTACAAAAAATCTTATTATTATTGTATGGAAAATCAAACTCATAATGTTGTGTACAAGGTGGTCTTTAATAATATATGATTGTTTGTTTGTCCAATACTATCTTATTGTATAATTTTCCTGCGTATTATAAAACTTTTATTGAATATTGCATCTTATAATATAGTATTCCTCAAATAAATATATCCCGTGCCTCGCAGGGATCACGTACTATATATATCCCGTACATTTTTCTGTATTCATGTATATAATTATAAGTCTGGATAAATAGCCTTAAAATTGTGCACCCCGTGCATCGCACGGGCTCTGTACTAGTGTTAAGGGAAAAAAACCTGTTTGTCAGTTTCAGAGGGATAGATCTCATTTGAAAGGGGTGAGTGATTTGTTGAGCATAACTGGGAGTGGGTGGGATGAGGATCTAATTTATCAGTCTTTTAATCCTTTCATGGCAGGTAAAATTCTCTCAATACTAGGGCTGTTTTTCGAACCGAACGTTCGCGAACAAAGCTCGTTCGAGTTCGTTTGTGTTTGATAACAGCTCGTTTGTTTAGCATTCGAACCGAACACATTACGCTCGTTTAGTTATCGAACGAACACGAACATGTTCGCGAACTAATCGAGCGTTCGCGAACAAAAAAAATATTTTATAATTTTATATATTATATATAGTATATACATGTATAATATAATATATAAATATGAATATATATTAAATATTAAATAAAACACAAATATTTTATAATTCTATATATTATATATAGTATATACATATATAATATAACATATAAATATGAATAGATATTAAATAATAAATAATATATTGTATGACATTAAAATAAAAAAAAAAGTTAAAAAACACGAACACGAACATGTCAAACAACTCGAACATGAACTTGTCGAACAATTCGAACAATTCACGAACATGTTCGACTAGATAAACGAACAAACACGAACGTGTCGAACCAATAAACGAACGAACACGAACAAAATTTTTTGTTCGTTTACTAATCGAACGAACACGAACATGTTCGAAAATTAATCAAACTCGAGCTCGAACACCTTAAGCTCGGTTCAGTTCGGTTCGATAACAGCCATACTCAATACCACTTCTGAACAGAGGACAGAGTGATAAGCTAGTGTGGCAAGGGACTAAGACTAGAGTTTTCACTGTCAAATCCTGCTATGAAATGCTACTTCAAGCAAAGTGGCTAATTCAGGACAAGGTTGAGTCTAGTAACAAGCAAATGCAAGATAAAAGAATGTGGTCCAGAACTTGGAAGCTGCCAATTCAGAACAAAATCAGAAACTTCATATGGAGATTATGGCATGGATTCATGGGGACTAACTGCCAACTGAGAAGAAGAAAAGTAGAGGTGGATGTGATTTGTACAGGGTGTGGGGCAACTCAGGAAGATGTAGATCATATGTTGTTTAGGTGTCAAAGAGCAAGAACATGTTAGAGATTGTTGGGGGTAAGTTGGAAAAAACTGGATTCTGGTGTGTGCACTTTTCAGGATTGGTGGGTTGAGGTGACAAACTCCAGGGACTTACATAGCTATCAAGGATAGAATAAGCATATCCACTTACCTACTTTGGTGGCTATGGAGAACCAGAAATTGTTGGGTGTTTGAGAAGAAGAGAATTTCTGAGTTGGAAGTGGTTGAAAGGGCTAGGAAGGGTTGGATGGAAAATACTTATCTGTAATAGGGTGTGGAGAGGGGAGTATGGATGGGATGCAGTTTAATGGTATAGTTTCAGCTGAGCAATTTTCCAGTGAGGTAGGGCAGGTTAAGGTGGCTGTCAGTGCTTCAAGCTCAGTTGGGGAATATATGGAAGTCATTGGAACTGCTGTTAAGAGTGACAAAATCATCAAGTCATGGACAGGCATATTAGCTCTTCACAGCAACAGAGAGATAATGGACTTAAGGAGAACTAAATGGATGCTTCAGACCTGCATTGAAAAGTGTTGAGAAGAGGTTTGCTGTGAAGTGGAGCTGCAGAGCACAAGCTTAAACCTGAACAGAAGGAGTATATGGTTGACTGAAGATGAATATGGCTGAAGAGCTCTTGGACCTGGTGATGAGTATCCCTTGCTGCACATTTAATGTAATTAACCCGGATGGGATGTAATGTTGTTTGTATGTGGATTTACCACTCGAGTGCGAAACTTGATTTTTCCCGTGTGCTCTAATCTTGGTGCTGTTAGTGGATTAGATCATGTTATAATCATTTGATTATGCCTATATGAACTATAATTCGAGTTGTCATTTATATTAATTGTCGTTTGGAAAAAAAAAAAAAAGAGATCTTCATTAATATATAAATTAAAAACTTTTATTAAATAATATTTAAAAATAAAAAACATGGAATCAATATGTAATACAATGTACCTATATTAATTTATTGTAAATATTTTATAAAAATTAAATTGTGTAAAATTACATAAAAATGTCTATTTTTAAAATTAGTACACAACTCATGCGTTGCACATAACTGATAATAAATTACATTATATTGGTTTCAATATATGTGTCATTTCAAAAGTTTTATTCAGAAATTCGATTTGACTTTAACGTGATTCTGTAAAATAATCATATTGGTAAAATTTCATCATATATTTAAAACTTATGTGAATAATAAGTATAAATATAAAACTTATATTGTTTCATTAAGTAAAATGAATTTATTTTTGTATAAAATATCCAAATAAAGAAATTTAAGTAGTTGAGTAAAAGCAATCAGTCATAAGATTTTTTATGTCAAAAAAATCGAAACTCTTTATCATGCTAAAAAAAAATGAACAGTGCAATTCACACAAAAAGTATTTGAAATGTCGTAACATAAAATGAATTAAATTGAGACCCAATAATTCTACAAATGAAAAAAAAAATTGACCTGAGTTTTTTCTATAAAAAAACATCGATACACGCAAATTATATCAAAATATCCGTTCATATTATTTTGTCGGAGTTACGATAATTCTATTATTTTAATTTCATACAAAAATTAAAATAAAAATTGAAATACACGCCTAAAAATTAATATATTAGCATGTGTATTACAGAAAAAAGTACACCGTATATGGATTATTTTTTCAACTATTTTTCTACTAAAAAACAGTCATCAAATAACCTAAATAAATTTGCTCACTTTATACATATATTGATTAATTTATTTTTCATAGTAACAACCATCAATATCAAAAATAAATCAGTCCACTTTATACCATACATTAATTAATTCATATGATTTGAGGGTATCTTATAACATGGCTTAATTACTTCCTTAGATAATGAGCCTCAATTTTCATAATTGATCATTTAATATATACCATAATTGTTAAATTAATTTCCAAAAATAGTAATTAGATTTTTTTTGGAGGAAAATAGTTACTATTTAAAAAATAAACAAACTTTTTTATATATATATAGATTTACAAAAAATATCTAAAAACATATTTTAATATTCTATATAGGCTAATTTTAATAATTACCTCTAATAGTAAATATATCAAATATATTAGTGTGTGTGTATATGTGTGTATGTGTGTGTATGTGTGTGTGTAGAAGTGTGCCCAAATTAGAATAAAGCACAATGAAAGAAATAATAATGATTTGGACCATTGGATCCATCACATCAATGACCATGATCAAGTCAAACTTTAATAAGTAATGGTTAATCATTAATGACAACATAGAAAATAAGTATACACATTGTGGTCATATCTACATATTTGACCACTCAATAGGGACAAATTGGTCTATACATACCCATCTAATATTCAACATGGGCCCACTACTAAACCTTCTCCTACCCCTTTCTTTCTCTCTCTCTCTCTCTCTCTCTCTCTCACACACACACACACACACACACACACACACAAATATACAGACTACAATTACACCCCATATTTTTATCTCCCCGACTGCAGCCAGAAATCGGCGACGTCAACGGCCAGCCTCCGCCTTCGCCGACCACCACCATCTGCCACTCCTCCGACCAACTCAGATCTCACGCAGCACATACTCACACACACANAAAAAAAACAGTTATCAAATAACCTAAATAAATTTGCTCACTTTATACCATATATTGATTAATTTATTTCCTATAGAAATAACCATCAATACCAAAAATAAATTCGTCTACTATGTATCACATATTAATTAATTCACATGATTTGAGTAATTAAGGTATTTTTAAATATAGTTTAATTACTTCCTTCAATAATGAGCCGCAATTACCATATGTGATCATTTGAAATATACCATAAATTGTTAAATTAATTTCTCGAAATAGTAAATAATTTTTTTTGGAGGGAAATAGTTACTATTTAAAAAATAATCAAACCTTTATATATATATATAGATTTCGAAAAAATTAGTATATCTATGAACGCTGTGTAATATAAATAAATAAAATAAAATATGTAAATTGGTAAATATAATTTAAATATTTTATATATTTCTTTATTTTGATTTGTCATGGATATTAACATTATTTTAAAGTGGGGAGTTTTTATTTCTAAATCGATGTTGATAAATAAGTATCAAATTATTTTATATTGGGGAAATACTTATTTTTGTTTTATATATGAAACATAGTCGTCAAATAAAAAAATAATTAAAAGAAGATTAGTTTGATATATTATGTATAAAAACTAGTAGCATTGTAGCAAGTAAATTTTTTAAGCTCATTTACAGTATTACTAATATATATATACAAAATTTGCAGTGTAAACTTAATTTCATATATAAAATTTATGAAAAAAATAATTTCTCATATAAAATGAATTAAATACATTCCTAAAAAAATGTTGTCTTTCCTCTCTAATTTATCCTTCTTGATCTTATCTATCTTTCTCCTCTTCTCTTTCTTCCGTTGTTTTTGTTTTCCCCCAAATTTCCTTTTTTATTGTTCACTCTTTGTTATCATCAAATTAAAAAAAATCAACTCTTGTATAGCTCCTTTACCCTCCTTGATTTTTTCTATATTCTATAATTATNCCCCCCCCCCCCCCCTCCATCTCTCTCACATCATTAAGAACATTATAATACAAGTGGAGCGTGACAGACAGAGATAAAGCAAATTCAATAATTACAATTCTCACAAATTCACATTGTGTTGGGAGATAATTACAAATCGACATCAAGATTTTCTGTAGGATTCATGTGATACAAATACACAAAACATGTACTATTTTTAAACATTATATAAACAGATATGAAGTGAAGTGAACAGGTTTAGGAGGTCAGTGACAAGGTTTACAAGAAAACAAACTCCACATTCACAACACTCACAAGGTGGTCTCACACTATGCAGGAAGATAATTAAAAATCGGCTGCAAAATTATGTGTAACAGGTTTAGAAGGTCATGGACAAGGTTTACAAGGTATTATCCAAATGAAATGCATATATTGTAAATTTAGAATCAAAAACCTGCAGATGTAATCGCTTCCAAACGGATGAATTTCCATGTCCATATGTAATTCATGTGATCAGATCACTACACCTAGATGCAATACCATTTTGTTCTACTTACTACTTAACATTAATTATCCTTATAAAGTTTATGTTTAGTTTATTTATAGTTTATAGCATGTTTATGTTAACAGATCTTGTGACATAACTAAAGAATTTCTGTTAATATCAAACACAAACTATTACTAAATGTCAAATAACATTGAAATCTTGTAAAATGGGAATAATTCAAAATATCTTGATTAGTCGACAAAAGTGTGTATATTATATATTTATTAGCGTATTTTTATATGCTTAATTTTATCGCACTTATTGTTTTTCGACTTATTTATTTATTAGATGGATTCAAGTGCTATGATATATTTATGGTTTAATTTCAGGACATTGGAGTAATTATATAGACGTGGCCCATTTCACTCAAGACAATTAAGCTTTCAGCAGATTTCTTATATGGGCTAATATGCCAAATAGTTCATTGCCATAACAAAGGAGAGTGGGCTCAAAATGAATGAGGCCAAATATATTTATTGTCATGAGAGACCATTGGGAATTAATTGGCAGCCACGTGGGAATTATGGACGAATTAGGAGTTGATGGAGTTATTTTGGGCTCAACATTGATTTATTCAATTGCAGAGAGATAAATATTAACGCAGCATGGAGAGGCATTATTTTTTTGGAGCAGGCGTCACGCAATAGCCACCATTTATTCACGCAAACCAGAGCAGCCGCAATATCAGAGAAAAGAGAACACACGGACAGAGATATACGCAAGTAACCCGATCAAACGCGGAGGGAGGCCGCACCCGTACACGAGGGAGATAATTAATCTCTCTCTTTTATTTATTTTTCTTTTTTATTTAGTATGTTAGATTAGATTTTCTTTCTAGTTCGGGTGATGTTGAACCTTACGACTTGACTATGTTTTGGTTGATTTTTATGGTTAATAATTGAGTTATCTTTTCGGAATTGTTTGTGTTATTTTGAATAATTCACCATGATGTGTTAGTCTTGTTTAGATTGATCACCTAGATTAGGCTTTTCATATCTACATCTGAATTAGGCCTGCAATCCGTAATTGTTGTTGTGTTTAATTCATATGAGGTAACTGGAAGATGGTAACTACCGGGGATAACACGGCCTAATTAAGTGAACGAACGCGGTTGAGTTCACTAATTAGTCTAGCCTATTTTTTTAAATCGTAAAGCGGCTAATTGTATTAAATCTTGAAAACGTTTTTCCGGACTGTACAAGAAGTCAGGTTTAATCGTCGAGCGTCTCGCGGTTAAATTAAAAATAAGGAAAAATTCGGGTAACAGACCGTGTCGTTACCTAGGGCTAGTAATTTCATGAGATAGCGAGATTTGATACTAAAATTGATTAGACGAGCCAGTCGAGGGTGTAGACGGAACCGTGAACTAGAAGCTTTTTCTTATTTTATTTATTGTTATTTTTATTTTATTTGTTTAGATCTTATTTATTTTAGTTAGTTTAGCTATTAAATCACAATCCCCCCTCTTTTATTGCTTTCATAATTTCAATTAATACGAGAAAATTCACGATTTGATTCACACTCCTCGTGGGATCGACCCTTGCTCGCCACTACTACTAGTTAGTAGAGGTTAGTTGAGGAAAATATAAATTTTAATTTTGCCGCGTTGAGACGCGCGGTCAAATTTTGGGCCGTTGCCGGGGAGTGGCGTTATTGTATTGTGATTTTTGAGTACTAATTGAATTATTTAATTTATTTTTTGTAGGATTTTATTTTATCATCTTTTACTCCCCTTTTCCTTCTTTATTATTATTATTTTTATTTGTTGGCAGAATACTGGGTGCCTCCATACTCTGCTGGACGGAATAGTTCGCCCCCATACTCGCGGGATTGACTAATTTTTGGGCGATTTTTGCGAGCTTTGAGCAACTTTTCGAGATGGCAGCCTATTATCAAGAATTTTATACTCACCAGACACCTTACCAGTATGAGAGGGAGATACGAGGTCCGTGGATTGGAGATCGAGGCGTAAGAGGACATAGTGGTTGGCGAAGATACGAGCAAGACTACATGTATCCCGAGGAGAACGAGTATGGCTTGAGAGAGCACTCGAACTCTTTCCATGGATATTCTGAGCCACCAATTGCGCGAGATCCCAGCCCATCGCTAGAGGATATGGTGAAGGCATTAGAGGCTCACACGTTGAGATTTTTGCAAGAACACTGCTAGCCAATAGTTGGGAGAGATCCTGGTCCGTCTCTCGAGGAGATGGTGAAGGAGTTGACGGCTCACACCCTTAACTTTCAGCAAGGTGTTGAGACGAGCATCAAGAACCAAGAGGCGAGCATTAAAAACCAAGAACTGCGCATAAAGAATTTAGAAGGCCAACTGAGTCAATTGGTGGACCAGATGGATCGACTGGTGTATCGGCTGGAAACGAGTCCAATGAGTTCGAGCGTCATCCATTCGTACAGCGAGGACCTCGAGGAACTTGAAGAGTGCACACACGAGTTGGAGAACGAGAAAATCACGAATATCGAGAAGAATGAGAGCGAAAAAGAGAACCAAGCTGCAGAATATGGGGCTGAGCAGCAGAATACGTCGGTACCCCATACTCGACCTGCTGTAGTCAAATAGCGTACTTTTCTTCTTACTCTTGTGCCGATAGAAGCTGAACCGTGTCCTATGTATTCTAATATGAAGTGGGTACTGAGCAAGGATGCACTGAAGCATGTCTTGGGCCTTGATATACCTTCTCTTGAGACGCACGAGCAAAACGAAAGGTGTGAATGGGATTTTGTTGAGGCGGTGACCGTGATCGAGCGCGGGTTGCTACACATTCTTGAGAAATTAGCGTCATGGAGGAAAGATCCGGTGAAGCACCCAACACCGGAAAGAAGAGATTTCGTCAAGCATGGCGTGGTGAGATTTGTGGCTCCCTTGAGGCCACCTCCGAAGCCGCTATGGATCATTTGATGAAAAGGGAGTAATAAGTCGGGCCAACGACACTAAAAAGAGGCGCTTGTTGGGAGGCAACCCAATGGTGTGCATGGTTCGGCGACCTTCTTCACATTGACTAAGGTGAACTCGTTTCTTTTACCTCCGTTTTTGTTTATTTGAGTGTCTATGATATATGCAAGCTTTAAGTTTGGGGAGGTGGTTTCTTGGTGAGCATCCATGTTTTATTATGTGACTATATTTATGCCCCTTAGAGTTTGAGTTCTTAGATTGCATGATATTTGTTTTGTCTTGTGTTAGTGTGAGATTGCATGTACGTGGAATTTTGCAATGATGATCTGAGAGTCGGATTGAATTTATTGTGCTAGTTTAAATGGCTTGAGTTAATTTTGCCGCGTTGCGACGCGCGGTCATATCTCATAACATTGCTCCCAAAGACTAAGACATCACTAGCCATATATATATATAGTGAATATAAGCTACAATAAAACCATGAAAAAAAAATAAATTATTACATTATAATCGACCCATCAATAAAACATCAATTACGTTTATTTTCATCTTCAGACCACTGAACAAGCGTGCGGTGGCTCATTGGCAATGGCAGCGTTCATGACCACCCTTCTAGTTTTTTAAGTCGACGATTTGATCAGACCTGGTTGAAGCCACCGCAGTTTTCGATCACCGCTGCTGAATTGCGTATTCGTCAATGTCTGTATGTAGATGGCATCAGAGACGTAGTTGTACTACTCGACAGATCTCTTTATTCCAGTCATAGTGTTGTTCCCACATCCCCGATCACTCTACCATTGATCGCACGACTCACGTTGCTCCCAAATGAGTCGGACTCTGGGCAATCTTCGGTGTTGTTTGCAGACTATTGACCTCTCGGCCGCTTTCATTAATGGACGTACATAGACGATGACATAGCCGCGTCGCTCAATGGAACTTCTCATTCCAGTCGTCTTGCCTCCCTCACATCTTGAGTCACGGCATCGCTAGTCGCGTGACTCATGGTGCTCCCCATCGAGTCGGACACTAGCCAATTGTCGGTGTTGTTCGCAGACCCTTGAACTTTTGGCTGCCGCCGTCCATGGAGCTCCATTTTCTTGTCGTCATCTTTTCTTGAATTTGAAGTCATGTTAATATTCTGATAGATCGAACAAGAGAGTAAAAGGATATTGAGAGAGAGAAGAAGAAGATGAACCAACACAAAATACTCAATGAATTAGAATGAACAAAAGTGTCTGCTTATGTACATGATATGCCCTTATATACTTGGACCAAAATTACAAATAACCTAAAGGGGATAAAGTGCTAAACTAATAATCAAAGTTGTTATTTACAATATAAACAAGCCTTGTTGTACCAAAAGCTAAACTAGTTGTACATATTCTATTACCCCCCTCAAGATGAACATGAATGTTTTTCAAGTTCCTCTTGAAACATAAGGCTGAAAACAGAGGATGACATAGTGGTTTTGTGAAGATATCATCAGCAAGTTGATCCTTTGATGAGATGTGGGCAAGGGAAATTGTGCCTTTGGCTATCTTCTCTCTTATTAGATGGAAATCCAATTCAATGTGCTTTGTCCTCTCATGAAAAACTGGGTTAGTAGCAATGGATATAGCAGCTTTACAGTCTGAAAATAGACAAACTGGAGAGTCATGAGAAACATTAAAGTCATTATGCAAATACAATAGCCACAGAGCTTCACAGGTAGCATCAGCAAGAGCTCTACACTCAGCCTCAGCTGAGGATTTGCTAACTGTGGCTTTCTTTTTGGATTTTCAAGAAATTAAAGATTTTCACAAGAAAAATGCAAAACCAGAAACACTTCTTCTTGTGTCTATGCAACCAGCCCAATCTGAATCACTATAACCAGTAAGACAAAAAGAAGATGATCTGGGATAGAATATGCCTTGACGAGCTGTGTGTTTTAGGTACCGTAAGATCCTGTGAGCTGCAGTGAGATGTTGCTGTGTGGGTTGCACCATGAACTGACTAAGACTTTGCACACTTTATGATATATCAAGTCTAGTCATGGTTAAATAAAGTAACCTACCAATCAACCTTCAGTATGCAGTGGCATCAACCAAAGGATCATTTTTGTTAGATGATGTCAATTTAATGTTAGCATCCATTGGAGTGGAGACAACTTTGCTGCCTAAATATCCAGTATCATTTAAAATGTCTAGGGCATATTTCCTTTTACATATATTAATGCCTGTGCTGGAGTGAACAACTTCCAGGCCTAATATATATCTAAGTTTACCCAAGTCTTTAATAGTGAAACAGTTATCTAAATGAGTTTTGATGGCATTGATTTCAAAAATATTGCTACCAGCTAAAATGACATCATCAACATAGACAAGCAAAGCAAGAAAGGAATCCTTTGATTTCTTAATGAACAAAGAGAAGTCAGCCACAGATTGAGAGAAACCATAATCAAGTAGACATTGAGTGAGTTTGGAAAACCATTGTCTTGATGCTTGCTTTAAGCCATAAAGACTTTTGGTTAGTTTGCAACCTCTAGTTTCATTTTTGAGACAATAACCAGGATGAGGAGTCATATAGACTTCCTCATCAAGGTCTCCATGCAAAAATGCATTGTTTACATCCAATTGATGTAAGTGCCAGTTTTTAATGGATGCTAAAGCAATTAAAAGCCTGACTGTGGTGATTTTTGCAACAGGGCTAAAAGTGTCAAAATAATCTATGCCCTCTTCTTGAGTATAGCCTTTTGCAACTAGTCTAGCCTTATATCTCTCTATTGAACCATTAGCTTTATATTTGATTTTAAAAAACCCATTTACATCCTATAGGGTGTTTTCCAGGTGGCAGGTCTGTTAGAAACCATGTTTTAGTCTTTACTAAAGCTGCTATTTCTTTATTCATAGATTCCTGCCAAAGTGGATCTCCAAATGCTTGTTTATAGGTTTTGGGTTCAGTATTGATGGTAATAGAAGTTGTAAAGCATGAGTGTTCATTAGAAAGATTGCTAGTTGATAGATGATTTTCAATAGGATATAAAGATGATGTTCTAGAAATGTGTGGAGACTATTGAGAGGATTCAGATGTAGAAGAATGTAATAGATGGGCATAAGTTTTTAAGTAGGCTGGTGTTGTTTTTCGTCTTGTGGACCTTCTGAGGTGAGGTGATGCAGGTGAGTGTGACATTGGAGGTGTATTTGATGATTGAGGGACAATGGACTGTTGAGAAGTATTTGATAGATAGTGGAGTTGGGTTTGATTGTGGGGATATGTTATTTTGTTGATTGGGATTGGTTAAGGAATCAGGGATTAGGGGTGGAAGGTGTGATTGATTTTTGTGCTGAAAAACAAAGTCAGTTGGTTCATGGAACAAAGGATAGTGAATATGATCAGATGATTGGGATTTGAAAGGAAAAACAATCTCATAAAATACAACATTTCTAAAGATTAATATTTTCTTAGTATCTAAGTCATAAAGCTTAGGCTTTATAACCCAAGGGATACGCAAGAAATATGCATTTGGATGTTCCACATGAAAATTTATGTCTATGAGAATTCAATGTGGATGCATAGCAAAGACAACCTATTGTTCTGAGGTGATCTAGAGATACAGGCTTGTCATAAAGCATTTGATAAGGAGATTTATTATGAAGTACTTTTGTAGGGACTCTATTTATGATATGCACAGCAGTTAATATGCAATCAATCCAAAAAAATAATGGTAAGTTTGCATGAGAAAGTAGAGCTCTAGCTACTTGAAGTATATGTTGGTGTTTTCTCTCAACTCTAGCATTTTGTTGTGGGGTTTCCACGCAACTCTTTTGATGTAAAATCCCATTTTCAGTGAAGAAATCATGCAGTAAAAACTCAGTGTCATTGTCAGATCCCAAAACTTTGATTGATTTTGCAAATTTGTTCTTAACCATGTTATAAAAATGTTTCAACCTTGTTTTGGTATCTGACTTTTGAACAAGGGGATATACCCATGTGGTTCTACTAAAATCATCCACAATTGTTAAAAAATATTTATGACCTGCATATGAAGGAAGAGAACTTACCCCATACATCACAGTGAATTAAATCAAAAGATGACTTAGCAATAGAAGTACTGAGTTGAAATGGTAATTTTCTCTGTCTAAAAAAAATGACAGACATCACATGGTGTTTTGTGGTGTGCAGAATGTTTGCCAGGAAGTTGAAGTTGCAGTAGTTTGTGAAAAGACAAATGACCAAGTCTGGAATGCCATATATCATGGGATACAAGGTTATTTGAAGAGATAGTATCAGATACAGAGGTGTTAATGCGGGATACATCAGTATTATTGTAAGTAAAATTGTTTAGTAAGCAAACAGAAGGATCAAAATGGTATACACCAGCTTTGACTTTAACAAAACCAATCATTTTGAGAGAGGCAAATCTTGCATGATACATTGTGAGGCAGAAAAATTTAATGTGCAATTGTAGATGAAGCTAATCTAAAAATGGAGATCAAGTTGATGTTAAAATGAGAAACATATAGGGCTTTTGTCAATGTAATGTGAGGAGATATAGTAATATCACCCATATGAGAAGCAACTGTAACATGACCATTAGGTAAATGAATAGGAATTGATACATGTTGCACATTAGAAGTGAATAAAGATAAATCACAAATCATGTGATCTGATGCACCAGCATCAAGTATCCATGTATATTTATGAGCCACAGAGTGCGCCAAGTAAGAAATAGAATTAGATGTACCTGATGGAGGGCCAGGTTGAGTAGAACAAGCATTGGCAATGGCAGTGGTCTGATTATACATAGATGTATCATTAATGTTCTGAGACTGTTCATGAGATTCTTAAATGCTAAAGATTCATGAAAGAGATGGTCAGTCATGGAAGAAGTGATATTATTAGTAGAATCATTTTGTGTGGACACCATATAATTAGCAGAATGCTTCAGATGAATTCCGGGACCACGGGGATCTTCCCAATTTGGCGGGTAACCAACAACTTGGTAACATCTGTCACTTGTGTGGCCAAGATAGCCACAATGAAGGCATCTAGGTCGAGGTCTGGATGGGTCTCTAGGATAGGATTTTGATTGTTCAGTAGGTTTGATGTTGTGTTTGTAAGACTGTTTGGGTGGGAAATGAGTTTTGGTAGCCATGTTCATAGAATCAAGGGATTTTGATGTGGAATGGAGAGCTCTTAGGCTTTCTTCTTGAAGTAAAAAGGAGTAGACTTTGATTAGGGTTGGCAGGGGTTGTGAGAGAAGGAAATGTGATCTTCTGGCAGAGTAGGACTCATTTAGGCAATTAGGAATTTGATAATTGAGTCAGTTTGTTGAGAATGAGCCATGGTATCAAAGATATTGCAGGTGCAAGAGGCAAGGGCACCACAAGAGCAATGAGGTATATGTCTAAAAGAGAGATACTCATCCTAGGGAGTTTTGAAATTGTTGTAGTATTGTGTAATGGTCATTGAGCCTTGATCCATAGTACTCAATGATTTTTCAATTTGGAAAACAGGAGGACCACTACTTAATGCATATCGTGCCTTTAATTCGTCCCAAACATCTTTTGCATTTGAAAAAAATAACAGAGATTGTCTGATGTCTTTGGAAATGGAAATTAACAACCAAGAGAGCACGAGATTGTTAGCACAGGTCCAGGCTAAGAACTCATGGCTACTATCAGTAGAGAGAGGGATAGAGACAGTACCATCGAGAAAACCAAGTTTATTTTTTACGCTTAAGGGCATTGTGTAATGCTCCGTTTATTTGTGGATTAATTGGGATTATTTATTATTATTAATATTATTTATTGTTATTTTTATTATTATCATTATTATTATTATTATTATTATTATTATTATTATTATTTAATGAATGCCTAATTATCAATTAAATGTCTAAATGTTTATTATTATTATTAAAAAATTAATGTGTGTATTAATCATATAATATCTGGGTTTTATTTTTAATTGTCAAGCGATTGAGCCGAGCCATTTTTATTGGCTAAGTCGAGCCCGAGAGCCATCTGAACTCTTTAAACTCGAGAACCCGCTCCCGGCCAGGGAGAACCGCACGCCCACTTGAACCGAACCCGACCCGGTTCGCCTTCCACCCCTTTTGTGCGTGTGTGTGTGTATCTTGTGAGACAAAAATATTAACCCTAGCATAATATATTTCTCTCATCTCTCTCTCGTTAAACTCACGCCCGCAGACACAAGAGAAAAATATGCTCACATCTCTCGTCTCTTTCTCTCGCTCAAAAAAGAGAAAATCTCATCGACCCTCTCCCTCCCCCTCGTTTCAAATCCGGCCACCACCTTAAGCTCTCCCTCTTCCTTTCATTTTTCCGATCACGCGCAGACGATTCCCCAACAGCGACGTCGCGGCTCGTCATCATCACCGACGAGCTCTCCCCACCGCGAAACGCCACCGCGAGCAGGCCCCGTTTCCGCGAACAACTGCAGTCTGCTGCACCTCCGACGCCGCGACCTACAACTCCGGCGAGTTCATCCTCCGCGAGACGAAGCGCAGCCGTCAAGCCGTTGCCGCTGCCGTGTGCCACCGCGAGCCTCCTCTGACGTGCCGTCGTCCCTCGTTCGACCCTTTCGTACATATCGTTTCCCGAGAATGGTACAAAGGCTCGAACCCCGTGTCGTTTAATTTTGTGTATCGTATTGTATTGTTATGCCTATTTGTTATGTCATGTTATGAATTTATACATATCATGTATTAGTGTTGAGATCTCTTGTCGGTTCGTGTGAAACCGAACGAGACCTCGTTATAAATGTGTTAAGTGTTGTGGAATTGGAACATAATGAGTCCTTGGCCTTATGGTGAAGGCCTCAGACAATTTCAATGTTTGTCGAGTCGTATATGAATTTATGAATTCGTATGGTTGCTAATTTGGTATTAAATTCATAATAAATTGTATGTTTCTCCAATTAATGTGAATTTTTGTGTTAGATATTCTCTGTTGTTCATGTAATCCGCGTAAAAATTTCAGATTTAAATACCAACTGTAGCTATTTTAATTAATTGTTTTGATTTCTGGGCAGAATAGTGTAAATTGCATATAAAATCTATATGTGCTCCAAAATGGCTGAATTTTTAATATGTTGTCTCTCTGTCTCATTCTGATGTTGTGTAAAAATATCATGATTTTTGGACTTTGTTTTCTAGGATAAATAATTTATTGTAGTATTCTGCTGAAACTTGTTTTCATTATGATAGTTTGATCTGTTGCTGTAAATTACTGAATTTCGGTTGAAGTGCTTATTTAATGATATTATGTGAGTAAAAAAAATGCCCAGGATTTTTGGAGTTCATATTGGTTCAGTTTTGCTGAAATGTTGATATCTGCTGAATTTTGTTACAATTTTCATAATTCGCATGTTTAATGTTTAAAAATGAACTTTTTACATGTTGTTATTCACATGCTGAAGGTTCTTGTGTAAAAATTTCAAAGGTTAAATCGTTCGTTATGTCAGTCTTTGAATTTGTGCTCCTTTTTGCTGAAAACTTGTTCGAATTTTATAAAACCATGTGTTTTCAGTTAAGGGCTGAAATTTGGTGGTTTTACTAAGTCCAGTGAGTTGGATTTTATGTAAAAATTTTAAAGCCTAACTCATTCGGAAACCTGACCAACCTGATTATATGATTTATCGACTAGTATTTCAAAATTATAGTTTTTGTGTTAAAATATGAGAATCCGGCTCGCATGTTATTTCTTGAGACTTGTTTGGATTACCCTTTATGTGAATTTATGTGAACTCCCATGTTTGGTTGGTCGAGTCTAAGTCCAAGAGTTCCAATGTCCACAGGACTTCCCGAACAACTTAGTCAAATCAAGTTCGACTAAGTATGATTTGTGTTTTCTGTTCAAAGTCACGATAAATGTTGATTGTAGTATCTTGACTTAATGTAGGTGTTTGAGGAGTCAAGCCTCGACCTACGTCCCTTCTGTTTTTGCTTTTATCAATCCAGAATCCAGGTGGGTTTGTTATTCTAAAAATTCTCTATGCCATACGTGTTTAAGTGTTTTACTTGGTATGATCAAATGCATGTATGTAAACCATGTGGCCTACTGACGTGAGCTGTTACGGCCGTCAGTACGGTCATCCCCGTCGATGTAATACGGTTGTCATTGCAAGGCAAGTCTCCTTAAGACCTAATGAAAGGTTGTGTCCTTGCGTGGCACGCACTCCCGCCTTCGGGTAATGAATCCCCGTTCTGCGGCTAATGATAAATGTGCACATGAGTGAGTCATTGCAGTATTGACTAAGAGATGAGACATATGTTATTATTGTTTATGTTCATGCTGCGACCAACCATCCTAACATATTTGTGTTGTTCATATGCATAGTGGGAGTACAATATTTTCCAATTGTACTCACTCTCACCTGCTCTTCACGGATGCAGCTTAAGCAGTTGGCGGGTGACGAGGCTAGGCGAGTGGGTGGTCTTGCTCATTTATGATTATTATTATGCTTCCGTTTATCTATGACTGTTACTTTGACTTGGATTTTTTCTTTCTTGCTTGTTTGGGACCTTGTATTATGCTCTGATTTCATGGTTTTGGAACTTGTTGAATGCTAGTAAAATTTTAGAACTATTTAGTCATGCATGTACCGATTTTCATCTAATGTGTTTGTATTTTCGATTAATAGTTCTTGGTAGTTAAGTAGCGCCCATTGAATTTTATCTTTAATTTGAGATTTGCGAAAAATTAATTTCAATTCTTATAAATAAATTCGATAAATCCTTTAAAATCAAAGTGGGGCGTCACACATTGTTACCGCACGAGACCAGGATACATAATTGTTGCCGTCAAACACTT
>BKCP01007182.1:1543807-1554710 GCA_008636005.1 Striga asiatica | reverse complement strand
GATTGTTAATTTAAGATACTTTTGAATAATTCCAGGTAAGAATGATGTCTCCAAGAAAAAGATGGTCTCAAGAGAAGAGGTAACGTCGTCAAAGGTAAGCAATGTTTATGGCTTGTGTTCGAAGAGAATGAAAGAGAACCAAGAAATTAAAATCTATGAACATAATAGCTAGGAGAAAGAATTAAGAGCTTCTGTACAATTGATGAAATTCTCAACCAAATGTAGTTTTGGTTAAGGTTAAATTGCATTTTAGTCCTGGTGGTTTAACGTCATACCAATTTTAGTCCCAAGATTCTAATATTTCGCCTTTTGGTCTTGTAATCTAATATTTTGTAGCAATTTTAGTCATTGGAGGAATGAAATTGCAACAAATTCCCAATTTATATCTTTAGGATTGATTTCTTATTAGTAATTCAAATCGTGTAATTTAAAATTTTATTGTAATTTTGAATCCTGTAATTTAAAATTTTGTTGCAATTGAAATTACAAGAAAATAATAAATCATATAAGCACTAAAAAAATTTATTGGTGCTACAGGAGTCATCTGTGGAGAAGAAAGTGAAAAAAGGAAAGAAGAAAAGGAGTTTCAGAAAGGTGTTACCAACGAATTTGTTGGGCGTGAAATCTTGCTACACGCCATCTCATTCTCATGCATCGTCCCTTGACAACTCCCAATTTCTTGTGGGAAAAACGACCACCTAATTTTCAGATGATCTATGCATGCATGTGCTGAGAGGAAATGACTTAAAAGCCCTGAAATTTTTGCTTCTTCCGTTATCTTTGTACGTCTTTTCTTGCATCCCTTTGTTTAGTCTGTTTTCTTCAGAAACAGTAAAATTTACAGAGTACTCAATGATGGTATAAATTTAATACGATGCTTGTGATGAGGAATTACGGCATGTTGAATAGTGTTTGAACTAATCATATTTTCGTTTGATATTACATTCATGCGTTGCACATATATATTTTCGAGAGGTTGGGTTAGCCATCATAATGATGAATGGAATATATTTATTACAACATTTTGAATTGCTCTCAAGTCTCAACTATGATATGGATATGCTTGTACAATTAATTTTCGGAAAAATCGCATTGTATGCCCTGTAACTAGGAATGTGTAGCAAATATGGACAACTTCTTTTCGGTTTGGCAAAAATGCCCTGAAACTTGTTAAAAACTGAAATCATGCCCAATTTGGGCACAAATTTTGAATTTTAACAAGTTAATGTCCTGTTTTGCCACACGAAAAATTCGATCAAATCCGGTAACTTGTAGGTAAATTGGGCATAAATTTCGGGTTTTAACAAGTTTCAAGACACTTTTGCCAAACCAAAAAGAAGTTGTCTACATTTGCCACACAGGCATAGTTACAGGGCACAAAATGCAATTTTGTCATTAATTTTCACGCATATTGGGTATAAAAAGTAAAAATTTTGGTGTATACTTTTGCCATGCACAAACTAGGCACGCTAAGAAAAAAATCAGACAAGGCAATTTGCTGCGGGAGATAGATGACGACGAGCAAGATGTCGCATTTCATAGGAATTGGTTGCTACGCGACTTAATAACTGCAATTGTTACAATTTAATGTTATTTAATTAGGCTAGTACTAATGAATATTTAGGCTAGAATGAATTAACTAATAAAATCTAACCACAACTAAATTCTAACTAGAGCAATTTCAAAGAACGACTAAATTCAAAAAGGAACAAGCAGAGAAAATATGTATCATACGCAGCCATGGGCACTGGGTTGGATTGGCCTGCGGACCCGCCAATTTCGGCCCATTGATAACGAGTTGTAAGTCCATATTGGGATCGGTATAGTGTTTTGGGCTGGCCGATCCTGAGCCCATATAAAAATTTCATCAACCCACTTGTAATTCGAATTCTATTTGAAACTTTAATTTGAAATTGGGAATCGATTTTAGGTCAGGCCAGCAGGCAACCAACGGTCGAATTTTTAAATTTCTTCAGTGGATCTTGGGGTTCGTTGGCGTTTGAACGACATATATAGATTAATTCAATCATTCGTATCAATATAGAACCGACGGGTCATGGTGATTATATATATATATATATATATATATATATATATATATATATATATNATTTTAACATTTATTTTTTTTAATAACCCATTTTAACACTTTTTTTTTTTAAATACAATTTGCCATCTTCTCATCTCTCCCCATACTATTCTTAAAATTTTAGTAATTTATGAGTGTTAATTAGCCACTTCATTAATAAGCAATATTTAAGCATTTATTAATTTTTATTATTCAATATTAAACACATTTTAATCTTATTTCTATAAATTAAGTTCTAAAAATATCGAGTTGTCTTGAAAGAGGTGCAACAGTGGGCGCATGACCACAAAATCAAAATGTTTAGCATCAACAAGTGGTAATCCATTGTTTTTTATACCATTTTGGGCGTCGTGTCCATATCAATATTAGTACCATGGACAATGATAAATTATTTTGATATGTAGACAAGGAGGAATTATCTCTAAATAAAAATTCTTATATGAAATCTCATTTCAAATTTCACATTCAAATTTAAGATTTCATAGAATTCTTTTAAAATCTGAAAATCTTATAGAGGTGTATTCGATTGGGATTTCAAGTGACATTTTTGACACTTTTTAAGATTTTCCAGATTTTGGAGGAATTCTGTGAAATCTTAAGTCTGGAGGTGAGATTTGAAGTGGATTTCATATAAGATTTTTTCTTTTTACAAATCCCACCAAAACTTAAAAGACTTTACAAATCTTAATCTCAAATAAGTTAAATACCTCAGACTTTTATAAGACTTTTTAAATTCCAATTGAATACACCAAGACTTTTAAAAGTCTTAAAAAGTCTTACCAAATCTAAATTAAACACACCAGGATTTCTGAAGTTGTAAAAAATCTTTAGAAATCCTAATTGAATACACCCACCTTAAAAAATCTCAAATCTTAAAAAGTCTTAAAATGTCACTTAAAACCACAAATTGAATACTTACATTTAATAAGAAATTAATTGTAAGTTGTTTATACAGTAAAATATAGATTTGAAACAATTGAGTTTACTTAACTCAAAAGTCTCAAATATTGTTAGATTTGCTATGAGTTTTCACGATTTTTTGGACAAGTCAAACAATTTACAATCATGCATGATATAACTCTAATAAAGTTTGTTGGGAATGAGTAGGAGCATGATTTGGAGTCCTGATGAACATACAGGCACGTGGCGCATGGGCTTGCAGTTGGCTCCTTCGCGTCCCCTGACAGTCCTGAAGCCTGCTCGCGGCTATGAAAATTCTTGAGCTGTCCAAAGCGAAGCTCATCACGACTCCTGGTGTTGATAAGTTGTCCTTTGACTTCTGGATGCGCTCGGTCTCGTCCAGGCATGTTTTAGAAGGTGTGTTTTGATATTAAACTTCATGGAGGTGTTTTCCTACATTTATGAAAACCAATTTGCATGAATCGTTTATAATACTTGCAATTTAAGAGTTCTTGCATTATATTTGTCAAAGTTCATATAACACTTGTGTTCTTTGATATTTTCATTGAGTGTTAAAGTTCAAAACACTAGTATTGTTCTTCGAAAGGCTATTTATTTGTAGCACCGCTATAAACAAGTGAAAAGTCGTCGTATGTCAAAAGTGTTTTCCGTAAACCAGTAGTATTTTACAGGACATTTTCATCTTAAGGATAATTATTATGTGTCTCGACTTTAATTTTTATATTAATTTCACTCATCTTTCTAAAGCCATTTTATTGATATCTATATATATATAATAAGAATTACTATTTACTAAAAATAGTAAGGAAAAAAGGCTGAGAATATTAATTACATTCTATTTTTAGAATGTTTTTTTTTCATTTTTGTAATAAAAAAATTAGACCGCATTTAATGCTACCATAAATCATGAAATTTGTTATATTTAAATTTCAAATTTCAAAAAAAAACTTGCCTAATTGTATTTTAAATTTTTTTGAAAAATATTTAAATCCCAAAGATTGAAATAAAAAAATTCATCTTTATCTTAATAACAAATATAAAGTGATATGACGAGGGCAACACGGTAGATTAAGGAATAATTTGAGTATTTGTTGGCAGATAAAACAAAATTAACGAGATTAAAAATAATTACCTAATTAATTAGTATATGAATAATAAAGATAAATAATTATTCATTTTTTGTTTAATTAGATTTAGGAAGAAAATAAAAAAATTTGCCAATAAGATTGTGAATGGATATCAAATAATATTACTACAAACCTAACAATTAAAATAATATTAATACACATATGATATTTTAATTTTCAACTATTTTAAATTAATATTTTATTATTTTATATCATATTAATTTCAATAATTATATTTTTACTTTATAGTTTTTCATCATTTGAAAATTTTTCAACAAAATAAAAATTTCCAAAATTTCTAGATAGCTTTGTGCATTATATTCCAATGCAAGGAATAATAATTCTTTCTAAAAAAATGCTCCAAATTATTTATTTCATAATAAATGCGTTAGCATTTGCGAGATATACACAAATTCGTATAATATATTTCCGTGAAATTGGTAAAAAAATAAAAATTAATGGATGGATCGGTACAAAATATGATAAAAGAGATATAATCAAAATTACTTGACATGCGATACATTACATATCGACAATGTTGATTGTAACAATATAAAACTGGTATACAAGACATATAGACAATATCTACTATATATGTAAATATTCTCACATAGACTTGTGAGATATTAGATTGTAATACCTATTATTTACTCAAATAATATTTTAGATATTTTTTTTACACATTCAATACTAACACACATAATATTTTAGATACTTTTTAGATTTTTTTTTTCCATTCTATCTATCTATATCTATACTATTATAAAAGGACGAGTGATTTTGTAAAAATAATGATCTGCCTAAAAAACCCTTACTTAGACATATTTTTAATGGCAAATTAGTAATACTACAATATCCATCTTATTTTATATTTTTATTAACAAATGAACTTCTACCTAAAAAACTCTTACTTTGACTTATTTTTAATGACAAATTAGTAATGCATTAATATTCATCATATCTTATATTTTTAATCAATAATTAATATTTAGTTAAATAAATATAGATGCACGAACAAAACATTCTAGATCACCTAAAAATCAACCTCAACATTCTCATACCATTATTCCTCACGAATTTGTTTCTTTCACTTATCTATCAAAATGCTTCTTTCATATCTCCAAAAAATCAACTCATATAACAAAGCTTTGAAAAGATACATAATTCATATTTTGAAAAATAGTTTTTAATATAATTTTAATATATAACCGTAATTACTTTAATTAATAAAAAAAATTACTACATGAAATTAAGTTTTAAAAAAATTGTTATATTGCAATAAAAAATACAACGTCAGACATTCCACTGAAAATCGCAACGAATATCCATTGGTATAGCGAATATATACATAATCTAACAAACTAAAAAAGTGGATCAATTCATTTAGCTACTTCCTATTAAGAAAAATACACTCTTACATTTAGAAATTGCACCTTTTATTTATTGAATTGAATTTTTATCCCACAAAAAATACACTCAAATAATAATTATTTTTATTATTTAATATTAAGAAATTTAACTCAATTGAAAAATTAATAAGTAATTTTGAGATAAAATAATGAGTGATTTTAAAAAAAAATATATGGACTAAAAATTTCCATGTGTTAAATATATTTTTAATAGAAAAAATACAGGTGATCCATTGAAAATTGCAATGAATATTTCATTGGTGTAGAGTTCATTGGAAAATTTCATTGTCTATTTCAATAGAGATCAAATTAAATTACATTAAATTTTTTGTTGATTTAATGATTATAATTACCATTATTTATTATTGTGTGAATTTTAGTTAGAAATTGTTTTCGGACCATATTTCAACTGTTGGAAAAATTGTCAATAGAATTTTAAAAAATTCAATGAGTTTATGGAAAGCTAATTGCAGTGGAGGATACAAAATAATTTCATATTGGGGGCACTATTTAGTTAATAGAAAAGTATACCATCAAAATAACATAATGCGCTACAATTTATAAAATATATTTTTCATACTTTGTCATCTTTCTCATCTGTAATACATTTTTAACACATATAAGTTAGAAAATATTAAAAAAAACATGATTTTTATTAATTCATTATAAGAAAATCATTGAAAACAATGTACTTTTTAGATTTTTTTTTTAACAAAAACTTTATGTGGAACAATGTAAAGTAAAAAAAAATATTAAGTTCCATAAATAATATTAAAAGTGTTATAACTGATTAAAATAAATATAAAATTATTAAAACTTGTATTTATCAATATAAACGAGTTGAGTTGTAAACATTTGTTAATGTTTTGTGATTATTAATTCTATGTGTAAGGTTTAGGTGACAGACAATAGTTATTTGTATTTTTATCCATTTAGGTTGGAACTTTTAAAATTAAAAAAAAAAAATTGATTTTCTAATTTTAAATAACTTGTTTATCTGCTATTAGTTTTTTAAATATAATAACCAAATATCTTATTACATTTATACAATAGTAAATATTTTCATTATTTTAACATTTAATATGTAAGAAATATAACTCAATTAAGAAATTAATACGTAATCTTGATATAAAATAATGAGTGGTTTCTAAAAAAATTACATGGACTAAAAAGCCATGTGTTTAATGTATTTTTAATAGCAAAATTGTAAAGATAATTAATTAATAACAAAAGATACTATATAAAAATTTAATGTTTAAGAATGAATACAATAAAAAAAAAACAACCGTAAGGTATTCCACTGAAAATTTCAACGGATATTTCATTGGTATAACTTTAATTGAAAATTTTCATTGGCTATTCCAACAGAGATAATATTAAATTACATTAGAATTTGACTGATTTAATTATTTCAATTATAATTATTTATTGTTGAATTTTTCATTGGAATCTTTCTTGAATAATATTTCAATCGTTGGAAAACATAGCCATTGGAATTGTAAAAAATTCAAAGGAAGTTTTCTTGGAAAGCTAATTGCAGTAGCAGATCCAAAATAATTCTTACAGAGGGGCACTATACCATCAAAATAACATAATGCTTTTATAATTTATAAATTATAATTTTTATAATATGTCATATTTCTCACATGTGATACATTTTTAATACATGAATACAGTCACGATAAGTTAAAATAAATTAACATAAGAAAAACATAATTTTTCTTCCACATAATAAAATCATTGAAAATAATATTTTTTAAAATTTTTAGGAGCAAAAAATTTATGTTGTGATATAGTTGACTCGACAATATAATTAATAAAATATAACCTATAATTCTACATACATCAGTTAAAAAAGACATGAAAAAAGTTAGAGAAAAAAAATATGTTGCAAAAGAGAGAATAGAAGCTATCATCAAGATTAAAAAAATAAAATTAAAAGGGTGAAATTATAATTTCTAGATTTATCCTATTTTTTTTAGTTGTAAAATTGTGTTTATGTTATAACTTTAATAAAGTTATGAGCTGAATTGAAGTAAAATTGGTTGAGTCACAAATTAAAAAAAATAGATCTGCCCATGATTCCAACAAAATATTTTTGTTATAATTTTTATTGAAATAATTCAAATGAAAGGAATAACATTTTCATATTCGTTAGAACTGTCATTGAAATTCGATTGTAATACATTCTTGTCGAAATTGTCGTTGGAATTTCATAATTTTTTTTGTAGCAAAGGTACTTCTCCATTTGCGTTATATATACTATTGTGTGCAATTTTTTTTTTCAAGTGTGCAATTAATTATTATGAAAATTGTTGATAATGATTGAATATATAACACATGAATGCAATTATACTTTACTTTATTATAATTAGTACTTTTTTTTCAAAACAAACAAGATACATCTAGGTTAAATGTTCTTACCTATTTTATTAGTATTATAATAACTAAACAAGAGTTAAGAATGATGTTCTATGTAATAGAAAATTAAACTTTACAATGCTCAAGCTTATAGTTCTAATTCAATCCAAAAGTAAAAAAAGTGATAAAATTCGTTAATGTCATCCATCAGTTGGAGCTGATTAATGAGAAATATAAAACACATCTAAGATGCACATTTATTTGAACTAGAACTTTTAAGTACACAATTTTTTTTTTCATTCAAAATAGGGATATTAATATTAGTTTTCTAATTAATATTTCATTACTATCCAACATTAAATTTTTCACTATTGAAATACTTAATATTTTTTTATTTATTATCCTTTTATATGTAATATATCACACCATTTCTTTCCAATGATGTTTGATTTGACAGTCTATTGTAAATAAAATAAAAATATTATAATTATTTCTAGCGATATAGAATAATATATATATATATATATATCAATTTAAAATAATAAATAGACCTAAAAGCATCTCATAAAATAGATTATAAATCCATGTTAAATAAATATTATTACGTATAAAATAACATAAGATAAACGTGTGTTATATTTTTCTTACATAGATTTGAAATATTTATACTACGAAAAAAATAGAAAAATAAATGTAAACTTACAACGATTGTCAATTTTAATTATGTGAATTAAAAAGAGAAATAAATGAGTAGTATGCTAAACTATTATTCAATACTTTTTGAAAGGGAACACCATAATCGTTGCAACGTATACTTTCAATGAATATAATATGAAAATGAGTTAGTTACATGATATTTCATCAAACATTGAAAAAAAAATGTAAACTTTTTAATTTATAAACAGTATAAAAGTATAATTTTATAAAATATATATTATTATAAATAAATAAATAAGTAATATTAAATTATATTTTATCGTATGTGATTATAGTTGTAGCCTAATAAATAAGATACTTTGATAACAACATAATTATATAAATCGCGTAAAAAAATTAAACAATACATATAAATATGACAAAATTCTTTTAACAAATAAAATATTATTTGTGAATACAATAAGAAACAGATATAATAGTAAGAGAATGAGCAAAAAGAAGTCTGATTTTTTTTAGAGAAATATGAATATCAACATCTAGAAACAAAAGTCTTTTCTAATTACTACATTTTTTATTACTAGCGTTTAAATTCTCATAAATATTGATCCTATATTATAAATTTTGATTTTTTAAATAATTAAAAAATAAAAAACTTTATAATACATATTGTATATTTGTATAATGACTTTGTGATAATAAAGTTCACAGATGGTGAAGAATATTATAATATAATAGATTTTTAATTTTTCTCCTCTCTAAGATTTTAACAAAGGATATGTTTCTCAATATTATCTCATTGTTTTTTTTTTCATTGTTAAAGAATCAAGAAAAGATATTTATCATAAATTTTCGAAACATTATGTTTGATGCAAAAATTTGGACAATAAATGCGTCAGAAATCATTGGAACAACCAAGATGCTCAATGATTTGCAAACAAAATATTATATAGTTCGTCTATCTTCTAAATAAATAACATTGAAAAGGAAATGTCAGAGAATGATCAAAATATTATTGAATTTTTAAATAAAGTTATCATATTTTGATAGAAATATTTACAATTCCCATTGGTGTATTATGCTCGAATATATGTGGAATTACTCTAGAGTATATACTTTCATGGAATGTCTGATGATTTCAAAAAATAATTTAGTTTTCATGTAATGTGTGATGATTTAAAAAAATAATTTAGTGTCTCGGGAGAAGTATATGTAACCAAGATTTTGAAAGGTCAACTTTTATTTGGAAATGAAACTCATTCTCACCTCGTGGGGAGATGTCTCAATGTGGGAGGTGTCAATTTGTCTATATGGAGAGAGAATAATGAAGTAGTTTAAAAAAAATATATCAACAATTTTAATGACACGGTTGATTATTTCATTGAGATATTCATTAATTGTTATTAATAATACCTTCTAAAGATCATAACCATAGAGTTTGACTATATATTTAGACAAAATATTTTGCATTGTTTGAATAAAGTAGACTTTTTGTCTAATAAGAAGAATTTGTCTATTGATGTATAGAACTCGAATGGATACGTATGTTTTTTTATGAGAACGTCTCAAAACTAAAATGAAAGAAAATCACTCTTGAATCGGTAAACATTAATAAATAAAAGAACTAATGCATTTATATTAAATTATGTCTTTATTTTGTTATTAAGTGTCTTCTTAAAAAAATTATTGACTCATTTTGCATATATTTTTGTTGGGGTTGTAATATGTTATTTTATTCTGTTTACATTAGTACATCGTTATGTTATTTTAAAAAAACAAATACATTAGGACCTCATTTGTTCTACATTTTATTTTGTTCTTACAATGATATGTTTAATAAATTAATTAATTTATTTTACTAAACTTAATCGGCAAAAAACATTCGCCGTCACGTGCGATGCACGTGCACTTTACTAGTACATTAAAGTTTATATCTTTAGGTGCTTTTAGACATATTGTCTTTACAAAATAGTTTAGTGGAAGTTTAGGTGACTTAACATTTTTTAAGAATAATGAAGAATATTTTAGATATCTTTACGTGTGTTATTTTAAGTATTTTTAATACTTTAAACATACATGTTTTCTGTTCTTTTGTACATGATAATTTTATATTGTACAACAAATCGATATACATAAATTATATCACATTTTAATCCCAAATATATAATTTATTATTATTATCTAATGCTATTTACCTGCGTCTTTAATTTATAATTATTTTCTCGTGCATCGCACGGGCTACGCACTAGTTTACATACCACACATATAACAAATATAATTGTTGGATTCAATATCAATTTGGCGATGTTTCGGTGTTCATTGAAAACAGTAATAATAACCCT
>BKCP01007182.1:1532280-1543444 GCA_008636005.1 Striga asiatica | reverse complement strand
GAAAAAAAAAAAAAAAAGTAAAAAATTATTCATTGATAAAACAGATGATATTCAACATTGAGCTCGACAATGATTCAATTCCGAAGTACATCAAATGGAAGAGCTGTTTGTCTCGCTAGCTAGTGGAAGAGACCTCGCTCAGAACACTACACTCAGTGTCCAAATCTGAAGAAGAAGAAGAAGAAGAAGAAGAAGAAGAAGAAGAAGATGATGATGATGATGAAGATGATGATGTTGAAGAACAAGAAAAATCTACAAGTTTTTCTTCCCTCGTCACGAATAAATTCTCATTATGCCTAATAAATCTCCCATTAGAACCACAAACTCCAAATTTGGCACTTCTTTTCTTCAAAAAAATATGGCACAAGTCCCATTTCCCTATTTGCACCAAACATTCCTGCTTTCAAAAAATAATAATTATAAGGTAATAGATGTTAATAGAACATTTAATAGACAATACATCTTGTTAAGAGACCTATATATTCACCTTGGCCGAATGTTTTTTCCGCTGGATACTATTTCCTTTAACAGCAATGCTGTGAAAATGCATGAACCAATCAGTTCTAGCGAAACACGAACTTGTTCCCTTGTAAAAGACAAACATCTTTTTTATCCCGATTATGGGAGATTTCCTTGTCGAACAACTGATTTGTTTTTCGTACCCAACAGCTCTCCAAAAACCACCACAAGTCCGAAAGCTGCATTCCTTTTTACAGAAAAAGTACTTGTCCTGTTCAAAATTACCTACATTTGGCCAAAAATACCGTCAATTATTATTAGACGTAAAGTAGAAATATATCGTTGTAAAAAGCAAAATTAAATTAGCGAATAATTTGCGTGCCTGGCAAAGCCCACGGCTCCAAACGGACGAAACTGCTGACTTCAGGGATGACATCAGCAGGCAAAGGAAATGAGAATATCTTTCTGGCTAAGTACTGAAAGATGATTTCTTCATCTGTGGGCTGGAATATGAATCCAGGAGGCAACCTGCTTGTAACAAAGTTGAACTTATTGTTATGATCCATAGATATTATATATATGATGACTAAACTGATTAAGATAGAGTGAAGGGTAGTGTTGACTTGCATGGAGGGGTTTATATATACATAGTTGGGTGAACAATGTTTGGCATTACTGCTTACTTTATCTGCTCTACCTTTTTTCCTTTCTTAGGCTAGTTGAGTGTGCTTGGAAAAAGATGATGATGTGCTCCCTTTACTTCACTCTCTTTCCTCAAAAGTATGTGCTTTCTGATTACATAGTTCATTGGTTAAATGGTTAAGATATTCTAGTTAACTAATTATATATCTAATGATGTATATATATGGAATGTCTAATATTTGTGTCAATTAATAAGATTATAATTTAATTTGTCGAGATGTACCGCATTATTGTGACACGAAGGAAGTTGTATGTGTTGTTCGGTGCCGATGTGAAAAAATTGAACTTGCATGCGAGGCAATGACGTTATAAGTGTAAAGATACTTAGCCTAAAGTGAGATCGGCACAGGGATAGGCATCAATGATCTTCAGACACTCAGTGTCGATGTGTTTGAGTATTTGATATAGCCATATTCGTTGACTGGGAATATACTAAGTATGGGTAACTCGACCGGAGTAGAGGATGACATGTCAGAGCAACCTTAAGACCGTGGAGCTCAGACAATATGACAACCTTACTCTCAGACGACCTGAGGGCATTTGGGTGACCTAAGGACCCTTGAACAATCTGGATTATGTCAAATGACCTGCAAGCAACCAAAACAGCTCGACCTGGACTAGTCAACTATGGAACGGCAAGGAAGTTCACGACCTAAAACAAACAGATATCAAGGATAAGAAAGAATCTTAAGAGGATAAGATAGAATTTAAAGGTGATTAGGATATGAATAAACACTGAGTCTGGACAGTCGGGAAGGCTGCTCGTGTGCAGTCGGGCAGAGCATTTTGGGTAGGTATTTCACTATAAAAGGGATTGATGTATAATCAGACCCTAACTTTACATTCTCTATACATTATATATTGCTCTAAGATTACATAGCATCATCTTCTTCTTCTTCCTTTTGCTAACTTAAGCATTAGAGGCTCTATAACGAAATCTCCTCCGACGTTGAGTTTTTGCAGTTCACGCGCGGTGGTTCAAGCAGATCGAAGCTATTCTCAACCGATTTTACCTAGACTCAGGTAGTGACACATGAGTGTTGATAGGACTTGCTGATATGGGTTTTCCATTTTGCAAGTTGACATAATTAACGGGTAAAACTAGATCGACAAAGAGCATAGTACATAACAGGAACAAAATTGAAATTGTTAAGGAGGCGATTAAATATAGTTTCAATAGTAAAAAAACCAATCAAAACTCAAATTTAACTCAATTTTAACCCAACTCCACTATTCTAAATATTATCAATATAATTAAATAATATCAACCAATCATTCTTATTCATCACATCAACTTTAATTTACTATTCATCCACTCACGTAATTTTAACTAACTATCACTTTCAGTCATTTTTCTCCTACTTTACATCAAATCAACTTTAATTATTTTATTTAAATATTATTTTAATATATCCAATAACAATTAACCATATCACTTTTTTTTAAAATTAACTATAGTTAAAAAAACAAACCAAATAAAAACTTGTTGAATCCATAAACAATCAACCTCTAAATAACCTCTAAGTAATAAAATCGAGTTGTCGACTATCTTATGTATGCCTTGAGGCCCCCTTTCAAACAACCGAGCCAATAACTAGTTAATGTACCCGACAAATTCAATCAAAACAGTTGCACTAATTTCTTGGTGATTAAGAATACTTCTACTTATGTATTTGAATACATATTTTCGATAAAGTAATTCAAATCAACCATGTAGCTGGGTCCCTATATTCTTTCATTCTTATATATCTTGTTATTATTTATTTATTTGTTTATTTTGTTTAGTGTTTCCCCCTTTTCTAATTCATAATTTGATATTATTGCACGAGATGATCGTTGTTGGGCAATTTTCTACGCACAATTGTAGCTTTTTAAATAAAATCCAATTACTCAAATAAACATGTCTCACAAATATCAACAATGACTAAATTAAGGCCCTACCTTATATAACCTTAGTCTTTTATATGGCGAATGACGGGCGAACAATTAATCAATTTCTTCATCAAGGTGCCATCTACGTGCATCCACTCAAATGAAGTTTACGTAAAGAAAACATAATCAGTTGATTATACACGGGGAAAAAAAATTGTAGGTGCCACACAGACACACACTACAAAAAAGTTATTATATTACAACGAAAAATCCTACGGTAATATATTCCAGTGGAAATTCCAACAGATATTCCAATGGTATAGCTTCCGTTGAAATATGTTTTTTATAAGAAAATGGAAAAAATATATGATGTATTATTCACAAAGAAGAGTACACATATATATAGATACATAGATGGGCCTTAGCACAAGTTAGGCCTAAATCTAGCCTATAGTACAATCTCAATATTTACATATCTAACACCCCCCCTAAAACTCAAGGTGGTATCGTGGAAATCAACTTGAGTTTGCTAAGAAGTAAACAAAAGCGACCGAGAAGGAGAGACTTCGTGAAGACATCAGTTGGTTGATCTGTAGAGGAGACGGGAACAAGCTTCACAGTCTCATGTACAACATGTTGTCGAATGAAGTAACAATCAATCTCAATGTGCTCTGATACCATGACAGAAACTGTGGGAAAACGGGTGCGGGCTCACTATCATGAAGCGCACCATGAACGGGGAAAAGCCCATATGAAGCCCAAATGAGGTTCTATCACAAAACCAATTGGTGGAAGGAGGAGTAGTCCATTAGACTTATAAGGTGGGCCCATTTTTTATGTATGAATGATGTAGGACAACTCACAAGTGATATTCTAACACGCTCCCTCACTTGTGAGTCCTTCGAAAGCCCAAGCCCAACTGGCTGAGTAACGGGTACGTCATCACACGGTCACCAACAGAACCTGCTCTAATACCATGTAAGAAAGTGGGAAAAATATATGATCTATATTATTCACAAAGAGAAGTACACATATATATAGATACATAGATGGGCCTTAGCTTAAATTGGGCCTAAACCTAGCCTATAGTACAATCTCAATATTTACATATCTAACAGTTTTCATTGGAATTTTAGATGGAATTTGATGATTCCAATGGTTATATTTCCAACGGCATTTTACTATAGGAATTTTCGTTGGAATTTTTATTTCTACCCCCGTTGAAAAATACCGTTGGAATCGTCAAAATTCAACGGAAATTCCAATGGAAAACACATTCCAACGGAATATTTTTATTGGAATTTCGGTTGGAATCAATTGAAATTTCTAATGGAAATAATAACATTGAAATATCCATTAGAATTGCCGTTGGAATAATTCTATTAGGATATATTTCCGTTGGAATTTCATCTTTTTCTTGTAGTGACAGTTTTCATAATTTAGTCGAATTAATATAGGTCTGTATATTATATGTTAGATACATACCCCTATTTCATATATTTAGAAAAAAATAATATACATATATATTGGCCTATAAAGNGAAAAGTCATTACTTTTATTTAGGATACTTTTGTTCGAATTCTTGATTAATAGTAATTAGCGAATTCCAACTAATACTCAAATAAAGTTCCCACTTTGATATCTTCTTTTGTTGGTCCATATTTAAAAAGAAAATAGCTGTTCAAAGCAATAAGAAGGGGAAAAACAAAGCTTCATCCTTTTCAGAAAATAAAAAAATCAATAAAATGAATTAGAGTTGAGGCGAGAGGGTTGACTTGATATGGGATTGGAATAGGTACTTTACTTCATGAAGAAGAAGTTACTTTAATTTTTTTTTTTTAGAAAAAAAAAATATATAAGTTAAAGGGGTTAAAAGTGATAAAGTGAGGTCAGAAAATCGAAATTTAAGAAAAATGGGGTGTCACAACAAGTTTATCAATAAAGAAAGTCATTTAAACCGTGACGTCCTTTGTGAAGCAGGTCTGGCGAGGTAGAATTTACAAGCTAGTCAGGCTAAGCATAGTAAAATAATGAGTAATGTTATTTAGTTCATTTGGTTGATAACTTGGGTTACAAGTTACAACCAAAGTGTAATGCATTATCAAAAAAATAAATAATGCATTTACATTTGAGTTGTAATCCAAATTGTCATCCAAGTAAACTCTATAGCATTACTCTAAAATAATATGTAAGAATATGATAAATATACTAGACTCTCAGGGGCGGATCTAAAGTCTTTCTAGGCGTGCCTATGCCCCACCTGAAATTTTATATTCTTTATAATCTATATTTTTAAGAAAATAAGTATAGATTAAATAATTTTATAAAAATAATTTATAAATAAAATTTTTTATTAAGTAGTTTTTTTTTCTCCTTTTCTCTTACTAAATTTTTTTTATTGCAATGTCTTATTTGTTTCTTGTATCTTTAATAAAATTTTTAACTGAAATTAAGGAAAGCATTTCCGATATTCACTGAAATTTTTAATTGAATTTTTTTTTTTGCAATGTCTTATTTATCCCTTGTATCTTTAAATAAATTTTTAACTGAAATTTACAAGCAATGTCTTATTTATCCCTTGCTAGTATATAAGACAAGCATTTCCGACATTAATCATCAAAATGAATCTTTAACTAAAATTCTAATTTAAGTAAAATCTTATTATGTACATTGAATTTCAAAAATTAGTTATTATTTTTTATTCGAATTAAATCTAGTCATAAAAAAAAAATAAAACGTGATTTTTGGTGTAGAATTATTATTATTATTATTATTATTATTATTATTATTATTATTATTAATAGTAGTAGTAGTTAGCTTAGAGAACAAGTTAGGGTTATTAGTTTTGAGAGTCTTATATAAAGGACTCTCCTGCTTTATTGTTACTTGGTGAATTTTGAGATTGAATCATATATTGTGAGTTTTGTGTGTTTTACGAGAGAGTAGCTCGTTTATCCTTTACCACTCGCACGATTCCCTACATCAGTTTGTATCAGAAGTCAGCACGATTCAAGATGCCGCCGCGGAAGGACGACATCAACGGGCGTGACGCCATCATTGAGTATCTGGGTCGACGAGCCACGGGCTTCGACCGCCAGATCAATCAATTAAAACGTCGAGTTGATAATATTTCGACGGGGATCAAAGAAGTGCGTCTTACGATCAACAACCTGGTTGAGAATTTGCAGACGAACCGTGACGCCGGCAACCGGGGCGTGCGCGGGGGAGTTTGCGGAGGACGTGGAGGCCGTGGTCCAGGCGGGGTCCCCCGCTGGAGATCTCCACAACCACCGTCCGGCGACGAAGACGGAGAGGGAGGCAATCTCGGAGGTGAATCCCTTTGGCGATTATCCACCTCTGCATGTCGAGGCTGACCCCTTCGCTGTATACGGCAGCCGTGACATGCGGCGACGGGGCCCGATTTTTCGTGGACGGCGACGATCAACGCAATGACAGAGGCAGGCGCGAGGAGGCTGCCTTCACCAGCGGATATCATGCCTGAAACGATTGAGAATTTGATCGCGAATATGGTCGATGGGAGGGCCCGTTTTGCATTGACATCCCAAAATTCGAAGGAGAGCAATTTGACGGGCCATTGTACGATGGTTCGCCGGTGCTTGATGACGGACTCGAGGAGATGGAGGAGCATCTTACCGGCGAAGAGGACGGTCTCTACGATGGTCCGCCGATTTTCAATGAGGAGCCTCCAGGACAGGAGGAATTTCATCATGTTCCGAGTATCAAAATTCAGCTGTTGGAAGAATTGGTAGTTATTCTGTTGCACAGACTCGAGCTTTTCTCTCACGGGAATTTGTTGCGGCCTTGCAAACAGATGTTGTTTTTTGGTCACCACGGTGACTTCAAAATTCTGTGTGTGGCTGTTACATATATGCCTTTCTATGAATTTCAAGGGGGTGATACCATGGAGGTGTGACATTCAACCTTCATGTTCGACAGGGGAAAACGACGGGGATTATTACCATGAGTTCGCCTCCACACCAGCCACGGGAGCGCGTCGACTTCGAGGGCGAAGCCTTCCGAACCAAGGGAGAATGGTGTAGAATAATAATAATTATTATTATTATTATTATTATTATTATTATTATTATTATTATTATTATTATTATTATTATTGTTATTTAGTAATTAGTAGTTAGCTTAGAGAACAAGTTATTAGTTTTGAGAGTCTTATATAAAGGATTCTCCTGCTTTATTGTTACTTGGTGAATTTTGAGATTGAATCAGATATTGTGAGTTTTGTGTGTTTTACGAGAGAGTATCTTGTTTATCCTTTTCCACTCGCACGCTTCCCTACATCAATTTCATAATAAAACTAAACTAAGTTCCATTGCTGAAACTCATAACTATGCCACCTTTATAAATCTTTTACAAAATTATGTTACTGATAACGTAATTATGACACAAATACTAATCCATTGTAAAATTTTGGTACTAATAATGCACTAAATTCTAATAGTGATTTATAGGAGGCTCTATAGCAAGACAGGTTACTTATATTAGCTAGCTTTCTAGTTTCTGTAAATGAACTAATACTTGGTCAGTTGTATCTAATTATGTTATTGAAAAATATTTGCACATTTTGTAAGTTTTTTTTTTAATTACAAACATACCAGCTTAATAGTTTATTAATAGCTGATTTGTGGTTTATTTTTGCTATTTGTTTCTAAATTGCATTATTATTATTCTTATTTTGTTTATGGCNAAAAAAAAAAAAAAATTATAAAAATGTAGTAAACATGTACACGAGCCTAAATTATAAGTTAACCCCATTTGCTGGTGAGAGCTTATATATATGAACTCTGAAGTGAGCTCAAAATACATGTTGGATCCTACAATTTTCTAAATGCTTTCGGATACCAACATATAATTTTGAAAGTGATAATAATACCATTGCCCTACAAGTGAGTGTATAAAGACAAGTCACTATTCATTCATAAATGTACATTTGATGTCATTTTCCAAGTACGTACTATACTATGGTCCTTGGAACAATTTCGATCACCCAAATGGCGTACCCCTTTCCTATTTCGTCTTATCATCTACCACAATAGAATCACACACACACACACACATTCTAAAAATAAAAATTGGCTGATATGATAATAAGAAACAAGTATGTGGTGATAAGGTATCACATAGACGAAGCACCACGGGAATCCGACTTTGCCATCTCCGAACAACTCATCTCCTTAAACTCTGCCAAAAACTAGGTTGTCGTGAAGAACCTGTATGTGTCCATAGATCCATACCAAATAATCTGCATGAAAACACAGAGCGACGCGCAAAATCTCACTATCCGAGGAGCCGATTGCATTCTGCCCGTTCAGGTCGTTACTTCATCAGTTCCACATTTTAATATTAACTTCTTTTTAAAAAATAAAAAATATGCATATGTATTAATTTATTTACTTGGAAAAACGAGTATTAATTAATGTTGGCATGCATAGTGTGCAGGAGATAAGAGGAAGTGGGGTGGGGAAGGCTGATTTTGGGCGAGGAGATTTGGTGGTGGGGCTGCTGAGTTGGGGAGAGTATACATTGGTTGAAGAAGATGGCCGCAACCTCCTCAAATTGGATAATACTATGGGATTTCCTCTTTCCTATTACGCGGGAGGAGTATTAGGTACATGTTTTTTGTTTTTCTGCATATATATGTGATAAGTATAAAATTTAGTCAGGCTGTCCCAATTAATGTGGTAGTCATGCAGACATATCCAATTTCACTTATCCGGTACTTATCCCACTTTTATGAACCGGTCTGGGAACGGTCCGAGACGAGACACTGTCCCAAAAGGAGTATTGATTTCATTGAAAAACATATTGATCCATAAAGTTAAAGTCACCACTTACCAATATCTAAGATCTAACAAAAATATTATCTTTACAACCAAATTACCAAACGCATTGTTTATTTATTTATTTATTTAGTTTTGGCTTGGAGAATAGGGCTTTTTCTTTTAATATTTACATATTCATTGTTTATATATATATTACATAGCTAGAATATTATGGAACCATGAATGCAAAAATGACCTATAGTTAATTATGTAAATGGTACTACAATACTAATATAAAATACAATAATAATGTATAATACATATATATATATATATATAATATTTTGTACGATAATAATAAAACGGGACAAACGTGACGGTTCGGGACAAAAATATTCAAAACCGATACCGACATTGTTTAAAACGGTTCGGTACCAAGAACGGGACAAAAATAAAGAAAACCTTTTGGAACCTTATTTTTCGGAACGGGACCATTTCAGTCTAGTTCGGTACGAAAAAATTCGGGTTTTTTGCCCACCCTTACGTCAACCAGTCCATCGTCCGGTCAGTAGCCTGGCTATCCGCAACCTCCGCCTACCTAATTCGGGCATGCTTGGGACCAAATCCGACGTCAAATCATTCGGGGTCATGCTGCTGCAAATCCTCACGGCCCGGCCTGCCATGTGCCTCTCGCACCATGTTGAGACCGCGATCGAGTCTGGCCAATTTACAAATGTGCTCGACTTCACGATTGGGGACTAGCCAGTCGAGGAGGCCCTCTCATTATTGGCCGAGCCCAAGCTGGCTTTAAAGTGTTGTGAACTGAGGAGGGACCGCCTGTCTCCGTGGTCGAAGAAGACTAATGATGATTGGCGTCAGTTTGACACGCCCGATCTCGACTCGGTGATCCTAACTGAGCTCGAGAGGCTGAGGAACGTGGGATTAGAAGTGTCGCATGGGGTGAACTTTTTCTATGCACACTCGCAGGGTGATTGGAACTTTCACGGACACAATAGAGGTGAAACGGGTCGAGCGTCTCTCCCCAACGAGGCTCGCCACGGAGTCCACGACGAGCCAGAATAAAGCATGATTTCATGTGCCCGCAGCTCTCGTCGCACATGGTTTCCGCTGCCAGCGGGAGGCGGCGGTGGATGCCGCTGCGACTCAGGTGGCGTAGTCAAGCACGTCTCTGACGACCATGAAGAAGGCGAAGGATCCGCTCACGTGCGTAGACAAATGCTCTATTGAGGATAGATGAAGGTGGATGAATACATATTATCGGAACATGTACGTGTTGACGGCCGCATTACTACGGCGACGCTCTCTGCCGGCGGTCTACTGCGCGGGGCGAGCGGCGGCTGCACCAAGAGAGCGACAATCTACTTCATTTTATTTTATTTTTTTTTAAACTAGCTTCTTCATTTTTTTTTTCTTTTTTTTAAAAAAAATATATAAAATTACTGAAATTCCCTAAAAATCAGCTTCTTTTAGTCAAAACCACTTTTATATCCGATTCAGGGAGCAATTTGTTAAATCCGTATAGTTCAGGTGATGGTTTGTAAAAGAAAAAAAATTATATAATGATGCGCAAAAATCGTTATAGTTCGGATGATAAATTTTTTTTTTTCCAAAATAAATAAGGTGTTCATATTTCTCAAAAGTACTTTCAAACCGGAGAGAAATAATTATTTGTGTGTGAACTTCACACAACGAATTATAATAACATTTCATAAATTCTTTAAATTTGAATATCACAAAATAAGGATGTTTCATTTATATACAGAATTTAAGAAACTACAATAATTGTTTTTGGAATGTAAAGTTGGAAGCATTTTCCAAAATACCCTTTAAAATATTGTCTTTATTTATAAGAAAACGTATATACTTTTATATATAAAGTAAATATATTGTTGTATCATTGTTATTTAAAAATTTTAAATATATCATAAACTTTGTATATCATACTCGTATCCTATACCAATCCATATCAGTGCTTCATAGGTGACAGCTCAAACATAAAAGTAAATCCCATAAAAAAGCATTTTATAGCAAGTTCCCCAAAAGTTGAGGAAAAAATTCAAAATATACACAACTCGTACCAATCATCATGTCTTGTTATTCTAGTTTCTACTTAATATTTCACAAGTTTTCTACTATATAGGAAACAGCGGTATAACAGCATATGGAGGGTTTTATAAAGTGTGCGAGCCCAAGAAAGTTGCCAAAGTATTTGTATCTGCTGCTTGTGGATCAGTTGAATGCCAAGTTATTCGGTTGCTATGTAGTTGGCAGTGCAGGAACCAAACACAAGGTGAATATTATAGTTTCTTGCT
>BKCP01007182.1:1518030-1532267 GCA_008636005.1 Striga asiatica | reverse complement strand
ATTAGGAAATGAGAAAATTGAAGCCGTTATCTGGACATAGAAACTTCAAGTATTCAGCTTCAGGTTCAATTTCCCTAAAGGAAATCAGAAATAGAACAAAAAAAAGCCATGTAGATTTAGGACAATAATACAATATGTAAAATTAAAATTGCCTACTTTACATTATTGATTAATTCTACCAACTGCATTTTTGAAGGTAATGAGCTAACATATATGTTATGAAATTATCTTCATCTTGCCTGGCATTCTACTTTTTACTATTTTCCAAATAACTTTTTGGGATGATTTTATAAGGTTTACATGTAAAATTACTGTGATTTACATTTCTATTGTAGTTTCTGAAAGAAAGGGTTATTTAGTTCCAAAAACAAGCGCTTATAATCACAAATAACCCCTTGAGTTATGCATTTTTATTATCAAACAACTTTACAAATCATGCAACAATACAGTAACAAATAAAATCAAGCCTATAACACACATTAGGAGATCGATCCCATTACTCACTTCTCTCTCTCAATTTGTACTCAATGCAAAGGAAGGGGAGGAAAAAATGAACCATGTTTTGAGTACTTAGGATAGACTTTTGTAATGTAAATACAAATTTCGAAGGGTTATTGGCAATCTTTAAAGATAAGCGAGTTCTTGTAAAAGTACAGATGCTTATGATCTGAGATTGCTTTTTGACATGATGTATAGGTGGACCTGCTAAAAGAGAAGATTGGCTTTGACGATGCATTTAACTACAAAGAAGAAAGTAATCTCAAACCAACACTTCAGAGGTAAATATGCTAATTCGACTCGTTTTACAGAATAATTATCAAAAGATCAATGGGTTGCAATCTAAAAACTCGTTTTTGGAACACAAAAAAATGAAATTTCTAGTGGTTACGATAAAAGTACTATTTTATATGAAATTCTATCAAAAAAGATCCACATTTANAAAAAAAAAAAAAAAAGAAGCCAAACTCATTCGTATGTGCCTAATCGCAGGTACTTTCCCGATGGCATTGACATATACTTTGACAATGTGGGAGGTGAAATGTTAGAAGCAGCAGTTGATAACATGAATGTATTTGGTAGAGTTGCCATTTGTGGGGTGATATCCGAGTACACGAACAGCAAAAAAAATTCTAAGTTGGATATGTTAGGAGTGATTTTCAAAAGAATCAGGATAGAGGGATTGGTGTGTCCTGATTTTGATGATATACACCAATAATTTATTTCGACCACAATGCAACAACTTCAAACTGGCCAACTCAAAGCCATAGAGGACATCTCCTATGGTGTGGAGAGCATATCAACTGCCTTTATTGACCTTTTCAAAGGGAATAACATAGGCAAAAAAGTTGTTAGGATTTGTGAAGAATAGGCATCACGAGCAACTCTGTATAGTTGGAATTGAATCTGAGAGTGAACTTGTTCACTATAAACTATATCCAAAATCTTATATTATGTTGGAAAGTAATTAAAGTGGAGATTACTTGCCTCCAGTTATGAAGACTCCAATTGGGAACCATTTTCTTCTGCTCCATTAATTTCCACAGGTTTTCTGCTTTACGCACAATTTCCCTTGAAATTCCCAGAAAAGCTAGCGGATTGAGGAAGCTTCAAGAAGAGAAGCAGGAAGCCGGAAGGGCATTAAAGGAAATTACAGTTTGTGGATAGTTTAAAACAGGCATTTGATCGAACAACTTATCGGCATGTGGCATCTTCCAGCACCTTTGCAAAAACATAGAGGCAAATGAGGCGGACAGACAGTATAGTCTGTATAGAGCTGGTTCTTGATGTCAGGGTAGCGCTTCTGGTGGCCGAGTATGTCGTCTATGGCGGAGAACAGGCCGGCAGCGGCAAGGCGGCGGGCGGCGGACTAGCACACCGGGCGGACGCGGCGGAGATAAAGTGGACTTATGGAGAAAAAGATGTTCGTGTGCTTCGAACCAAAAAAAGATATACTTCATTCATTTATAAATTTTTTTCTATTTTTTATTTTATTTTTATTAATAGAATTTTTAAATTTCAAAGTTAATCATAACTACACATTTATTTATAAATATATTATCCATCCAAAATGAATCATTATTTTATTATCTTTTAATCATATATATCTATAGTAATTTAAAGAGGTTGTTGAAAAAATACTTTTATAGTAAGTTTGACTAAAAAAATAAATGGTTTGACTTACTATTAGTGGAAATTTCGAAAAAAAACACATGTACCAAAAAAAATTGAGATTTTTATGGTAACAAATTTGGAGATTTTTATGGTAACAAATTTAATTGAGATATCATAAAAATTGGAGATTTTTATGTTAACAAATTTAGATAGATTCCTATACTAAAATTTAATTCATTTTAAATGTTAATCCATAGGATCTACTTTTATTGGTAACAAATTTGAAGATTGTTATGCCAAAAAATTGAGATTTTGAATTGAGATATTCCAACAATTACGGATTTTTTTCTATTCAAATTAATGTTGTAAATCAAACAAAAAATTATTCCAAAAATAATGGATGTTATACCAATTATTGATAAACTCCAATCCCATAGGAGATTTCTATGGGATTCTTATGTTAACAAATTTGAGATTCTTATGACAAAAAATTGAGATTTTGAATTGAGATATCCTAACAATTTCGGATTTTTTCCCCTTCAAACTCATGTTGTAAATCAAACAAAAAATTATTCCTTGAATAATGGATGCTATACTAAATATTGATAAATTCCAATCCATAGGATATTTTTATGAGTTTCTTATGGTAACAAATTGAAGATTCTTATGGTAACAAATTTGGAATTCTTATACCAAAATTTAATTCATTTTAAATATTAATCCCACAAGAATCTATTTTTATTGGTAACAAATTTGAAGATTATTATGCCAAAAAATTGAGATTTTGAATTGAGATATCTCAACAATTACGGATTTTTTTTCCATTCAAATTAATGTTGTAAATCAAACAAAAAATTATTCCGAGATAATGGAATGTATACTAAATTAATATCACTGGGCCCACACGTTAATATGATATTAATTAGATAGATAATTTACGTAAATCTTTCCTAACAAAATACGTTCCAATATTGTTAACCAATTTAATGGGATTTTGTTAACTAATTTGATAGGATTTTGGTAACCACGAGATTTTGTTAGCTTTTCATGGAAACACGTATCTCATTATTGATAAGGTTTGATAAGATTTTGTTTCCAATTTTTTTTGTTTTTTTTCTTCTCTCGAAAATTTGATAAGGTTTGATAAAATTTTTGTTTCCTTTTTTTTCTCTCTCTCGAAAATTTGAGTTGTGGATTTGAAAAAAATAAATAAATAAAATAAATATATCATATTGATAAAGTTTTAGTGTGGGCATAAAAATTAATTTTTATTTGATTGAACTTTGTTTCATATAAACCTAAGAGAATCAGACGTTTGAAAAAGATGCGGCGGGCTAGCACACCGGGCGGACGCGGCGGAGATAAAGTGGACTTATGGAGAAAAAGATGCGCTGTTCGTGTGCTTCGAACCAAAAAAAGATATACTTCATTCATTTATAAATTTTTTTCTATTTTTTATTTTATTTTTATTAATAGAATTTTTAAATTTCAAAGTTAATCATAACTACACATTTATTTGTAAATATATTATCCATCCAAAATGAATCATTATTTTATTATCTTTTAATCATATATATATATAACTTGGGAAAATATTTAGTGCAAAAAATAATTTTTTTCCGCTGGACCTTCTTCTCCCTCTGTAGCCCGTTGGTGAGGAGTTGAGGAAATTTTTTCAGCTAACTTTGGAAAAAAACCATTATATTTTGCTTTCTAATCAGTTATATTTTTTATTTATTTTATTAGACTACCACTAACTAATCGTACAGTCACACCAAATGATATATGACACAATATGCCTCTAAAAAAACTCTAATTGCAATTTTTTTCAAATTGTTTATTTTAAAGAAAATTAGTTCATTCAGCAATTTATTATTAAAATTAGTTAATTTTTTTATGGCATAATCAAAATTTCTTATACAATTGCTATAGCAATAATTTTATTAATATTTTCTTTTATCTAATCAACGGGTCATATAATAACTCAATATTACAAAAACTACATCATTTCAATCAATATAATGATCATATTTAAGTTAAATAGTTTATATATATATTATTCATTTTTACTAATGATAAAATATAAATATGATATGATCATTATCTAACTTGTAATTTATATTATATACACATACATGTAGCTTATAAATTTTTATATATTTCCATACGTGCTAGTGCACATAATTAATTACTAGTTACAAGTACCATTATTCTTTATACCTTGATATTAAAAAACTATTAATTCTTTTACTAATTTTCTTTCGTTGACTAAAACTATTTTCCACCAATGAAAATATATTCAATTGCATTTGTTGACTCCATCATTTTTTATTCCCATTCTTAAAATTTAATATCTTCCATACATTTAAATAGTAAATAAATGTATATAGCTATAGACAATAATATGAAAACTTCCAACTATAAATTTCAACATCAATTATTTTCTATTTAAAATTTTGAAGTTGTATATTTGACTATGTAACTTGTCAGTTAGCCATACATAGTGAAACAAAGTTCCAGAACTCACTGTTGAGATCCATTTAATGCTTGGGACATGTTTTGAAATATCAATAAAACTTCTATTCTCCAAATGTTAACATCCCCTTATATAGTTTCTGAGTGTATTGAACTTGAATAACAGACTCTCAAGTTTCATGATCCTACTAATATAGTTTCTGATGTGATGAGCTTAAATAACAGACTCTCAAGCTTAATAATCATATGTGATAATTTTTCATTTGTCATTTGGTTTGAATATATTTTAATTTACTTTCAATCAAAAAATAATTAGGTCTGTAATAACCATAAATATACTAAATATTTATGATTTTTTTAGAAGCATTAATTATGTTTTAATATCATTTCTTATTCTAAAAGCGGTTTACAAGGCATAAAATTTCTTCTCAAACTTTCTCTTATCCTTGGTCTTCCTTTTATAATTATAAAAAAATTACTTACTTAAATTATATTTTAAAAATTAAAAAATTTTTTATAATTTTTTTTCTATATATCATGTTGAACTTCGATTTGACATCTGTAGTGTACATACAAAATAAAAAAATAATTATTTACCGTTATAGTAAAAATTAAATTATCTATTAATACATTTGGAATAAAATAAAAATATTTAAATTTAATTTAATTACAAAGTAGTCATTGGATATAAATTAAAAAATATTATAATATAAGATGAGCAAGTCGTATAAGCCAATGTTTTAAATACCGTACCGTATCGGCCGGTAATACCGGATACCGGTCATTGGTACGGTACAATTGTACACAGAATACCGAATTTACGGTTATACCGGTACCGGGGTCATACCGTAAATACCGGAAAAAACCGGTCCAAAATATCGGTCATAAAAAAAATAAAAAAATAAAATTTATTAATTTTAAAATATAAAATTTAAATTGGTAGTTAGAATGTTTTATTTTTATTTCAGTGGTAAGTTAAAATTAATTGGTAGTTAGAATGTTTTATTTTTATTTCAGTGGTAAGTTAAAATTAATGATCATGGTCATTTATTTGTTTATTTTTTCGCATTTGGTAATATACATTTTTATATATAAATATATATATATCATTATATTTGCTAGTCCGGTAATACCACCGATATTACCGGTCCGACCGGTAATATCGCGTACCGGTGGCTAGACCGGTATGGCCACCGGGTAGTGTAACGCCCCACTTTATTTTGAAAGATTTATCGAATTTATTTAATAGAAACCACAATAAATTTTTATTTTACAAACATTAATGTAATTAAAAACTCAGTGGGCGCTACTCAACCTACCAAAAGCTTTTATCCAAAAATGCTAACACAGCAAATAAAGGCAGAATGCACGAATAATAAACCATAAACCAATCTAGCATTCATTAGGTTCCAATTCATAAAAGATAATTCATAATTCCATGTTCCGAAATAACATAACCAAAATATCCAAATTCAACATGAGTTCATGAACTTAGCGGAAGCAAGGTTAATAAAGCAATAATAAATAATATAACCACCACTCGTCATCTCGTCTCGTCACCCGCCAGCTGCTTAACCTGCATCCGTGAAGAGCAGGTGGGAGTGAGTACAGTTAAATATCGTACTCACACTATGCATATGAATAACATAACAATGGTATGGTCGCAGCATGAACATAAACAATGATCACAACATGTCTCATCTCCTAATCAAAATCACACCATTTAACCTTACTCATGTGCACATCTATCGCTAGCCGCAAAACGGGGATTCATTACCCGAAGGCGGGAGTACGTGCCACTGTAACGGACACGGCCTTCCATATGGGCTTACGTACCTCACAAGGGCACGGCCATATCAGGACTTAAAGGAGATTGCCACACAAGGGCACCGTACCGTAACTCGACGGGGACAACCGTACCGACGGCCGTAACAGCTCACATCGATAGGCTACATGTTCATTTTCATACATAGATCACACCAAATTTGCAACATGATTAAAATCAAACATATGCATAGATAATTTTTGAATAACAACCCACCTGGATTTGGACTGATGACAGTAATTCAGAATAGTCGTAGGTTGAGGCCTGACTCCTCAAACACCTACATTATGTCAAGATCCTACAATCAATATCGTGACTAAATCGGAAAACACAAAACAGACCTAGTCGAACTTGTTTCGACTAAGTAGTTCGTGAAGTCCTGTGGATGTTGGAACACTAAGACTCGGCACTAAACTCGACCAAACCACATATGGGAGTTCACATAAATCCATCTAAGGATTGACCAAGTCAAACTCACATCAAAACGAAAAGCAAGTCGATTCCCAACTTTCATAAAAATCATGTTCGGAAATAGAAATCATTTAATCGCATGAAAATAGATGGTCAAGCTACCCTACGAATTAAGCTCTGAAAATTTACCCAAAATTTCATCTCCCAGAAACATGTAAAATCACAAAGTTTCAGCTTTAAACTCGAAATATCCTATTTTATAAAATTCGAACAGTAATTCAGCAAAAAGGGCACATTAATCCATACTCAGACTTAATGAATGAATCTGAACCTGAAAATTTTACACAACAACATTCAGTATGTCAAAGCTCACTTATAAAAATTCCAGCTTTAAATGATAACTGCTGCTATTTTTAAAAATTCAAACGAGCAACAGCAGTTTATCGAATTTAAATTCAAACTGAATCAAAACAGACACTAAAAATTCCCATATTTTACAAACATGATCAAACACCTAAAATATGACTCTCAGAAAAATTTCAGAATTTTTCATGCAGTAACCGATTTTTAAAAATTCAAACAACATTTCTGCCGAATCAATAAATAAAATATTATCCATATCAAATCAACTCCAAAAATTCCAAAAATTTAACACAACACATATAAGTCACAGAGGCACGACATATTCGAATTTCAGCTCATTTCAGTCAAGCATGAATTTATTATGCATTTAACAATATTCTGGACAGAATACAAATTAATTATTAAAAATAGCTACAGGTCTCGAAAAATTATGAAAATTTTACACAAGGCAGGAAATGAACAGGTAACACATCCCTCAAAATTTCACATCGTTTCAAGCAGCGAGCTATTTTTAAAAATTCAAACACCAAAACAGCGACATATATGCTCGACAATTTAACAATTAATTCATAACACGAAATTTCTCGTCCGAGGCCTTCCCATAAGGCCAAGGACTCGACTTTGTTCCAATATCCATTGACTTACACGAGTTTCGAGGCCTCGTTCGATTTCTCATAATCGAAGAGATCTCGAACATATATACTTCACATAAAATTTTGATTTCACATCATCTCATCTCATATCGAACACATATATCGAAATCATAATCACATAACTTATACGAATTCACATATCATCATAACACATCGATAATTACGTAAAATAAACGGGAAGTCGAGACTCGATACCGTTCTCGGGAAACGAGCGAGAATGGTTCGAACGGCTCGACGGTGAACTTCGTCTCGCGAAGGAAGGGCAGCGGCTCGGAAGAGGGTCGTCGCTGCTGCTGGTCTCAGCCAAACGTCGCCCGTCGAGCTGCTGAACGGACGTTGGTTCACCAGAAAGCTGCGCGTGGAGGCTGCTCGTGATCGGGGACTCGCGATGGCTCGCCGGAATGGCTGGGCAGCAGCGAGGGTCGCGGACAGAGGTGGTCTCGTCGTCGGAAGTTCGCGGGCTTGCTCGTGGGAGGAAACAGGCCCGCCGAAAACCGCAAACAGAGGGGTCGCCGGACTTTGCTGGTTTTCAGAGAAGGAGCAGCGTTGGAGGAGGGCTCGCCGGAAGAGAAGTCTCGTCAGCTTGCAGGCAGAGGGCTTGCAGGCGCTGGTCGTGGAGGACTCGCCGGAGGGAGGGCCTGCACGCGGCGGAGGGAGCTTGCAGGTCGCCGGAGGCGCTGAGGGAGAGGGGCTTCAATCGCGAGAGGGGAAAGGAGATTGATGGTGACGAGAGAATTTTGACGAGAGTGAGCGAGGGCTGAGGAAGATGATGCTGATGGTGATGACCGGATTCTTCCTTTGCGTGAGACAGGAGCGGTGAGAGAGTTAAGGACGACGACTGAGGTTTTAGCGATAGAGAGATTGAGAGCGGCGTGTTTTGTGTATGACGAGCGAGAGAGATTACCTTAGGCTAGGGTTAATGAGTTTTGCCAATCAAGAAGTTTTTTAATCTCACGCACACACGCAAACCAAGGGGAAACCGGGTAGGGTCTGGAGCGTGGTTCGGGCTCGCGGGTTTCTCAATTTATCGGGCCGGTTCACATGTGGGTTCGAGATAATGATTCAGCTCTCGGGCTCAATTTAATCGCGCGATAAAATAAAATAAATATTTATTTAATACATACATTATTTTAAAATAATAATATTAATAATTAAAATATACAATTAGGCAATTAATTACAATTAGGCAAACAATAATATTTATTCATTCAATAATAATAATAATAACAATAATAATAATAATATCACAATAACCATAATAAAAAAAATTCCTAAATAATCCACAAATAAACGGGGCGCTACAGGTAGGGTATTTAAAACACTGGTATAAGCACTACAAGAATAATTATTTTTAGTGGCGAAAATTTTTGTTGTTATATGTTCAAATGTCGTCACAAAAAATACTGTCGCTATTTGTTCGAATATCGTCACAATAACCATTTTATAGTCATGACATTAATGTCGTCACTAAAATTAGTGTCGCTAATAATGATTATTTTTGTAGTGAAGCGACTATGTCATTTTATATATAAATAATAATATACTTTTAAAAAATTTTATTTAAAATTCATAATATTTTTTTTCATTATCTTTTATTGTCAAAGATACTTTTTTTTTAACAAGCTCTCGTGTAATTACATAGGTGTTGTACTAGTGAGTTTTAATGTTAAATATTCAAGGTGATATAGCCTCGGCTCATGTGAGCCAAATCCCTAGCTCGGGCAGACCAAACCAGTCAGCTCAATCGGTTTTGGTCTAATAGCTCGGCCTTAAGGATAGGACCAACAGGCTTCTTGACTCGCGAGCTGATAAGAGGCCTAAAGATCAACTCGGTGAAACCAGAGGCGTATCCTCATTAGGACCAGTGTGGGCCTAGGCCCACACTGAAAAAGAAAAATAAAAGGGAAAATTTCATCCATAAACAACGGATTTATCTTTATTGCAAGATTACGAATGAGTGTAATTTAATTTCAAACATACAAAATCCATGCAATTAATTTGTGATAATACTATATTTCAGTTACCTCAACAAACAAGAATCATTGTCCTTAAATCACGGTAAGTCAATATCCAACGCCTCTTTCTTTCTCCTTGCATATATACACATGGTAAGTCAATATATCCTATTAATTAGGAGTTTGTTCAATACAAATAGGAAAAATTATGAATATTAATTACAAACGACTATTTCTTCTTGATATGCACAAATTCCACAATACTGAAAACATATTTCGCAAAACACACATATTTTTTAATTGTCGAGCTGTTTTTTGTTTATTTTTTAACATCGCATTATGTTAATAGTGTATATTAAACGTATATATTCAATATATGTTGCAATAATCTTCTATTATACCAAAACAACAAAAAAACAACAAATTGCTAAAATCATGTATATTTACAGTATATAAAACAAGTTGAAATCGTACTCATGTACATGTGCTAAAAATATATTGTTGACCTTAACATGTACTATAAAAACAGTATATTTGTCGGGAACATATACAGAAGATATACTCACAGTCGACATAAAAGAAAATACAACAGATCAATGTTGTCATTATATACACAATATATACAAAACATATACAAAAAATACATTCGGCCATGTTCGGCCAATCCAGCGACTGTACATCTTAGCCCGGCCGAAGCTATTTTTCCTCCAGTAAGCCGGCACCGGTGGCCACCCTACCACCTGATTCTTACTTCCCACCGCCTCTACCTTCTCCTCCTCCTCCCAGCCGCTGCCACCGACGCTAGAGATATTCGAAAACACTCTCTTCATCTCGTTCCTCTCCACCTCGCCGCCTCCCGGAAGCCCCCAGCCTCAGCTCCGTTTCAAGTCCGAAAATGAAAACAACTTTTTTCTCTTTCGTTGATTTTTGCTTTCTACCGATCGAAATTAAATTAAAGATTCGACCTTTATATATATGTGTGTATGTGAATGAGAAGAAAAAACAGAGGCAGATCAAAGGTGTATGAGAAGAAAAACATAGCAAGAAGAAGAAGAAGAAGAAGAAGAAGAGAGAGAGAGAGAGAGAGAGAGAGAGAGAGAGAGAGAGAGAGAGAAGGGAGGGGGGGGAATAAATCCCATTAAGTTTGAAAGGTGATAAGTCACCTTTAATTACGGTGACTTAATTATCTGGTAATTTACAATTATAAAGGTGAGATCTTGTATATTTGCTAATATTTGCAATGGGATGTCATTTATGTAATTAAAACTGATATATATTGTATGGTATGCAATTTTCTCAAAATAAAACCCCTAGTATTAGTCCATATTGCTTAAATAAAAAATATTAATTATGAGCCCAATAAATAAAGCTAAGATGAAATAGTTATTTACACTCCGTCCTGAAGACTGAATAAGTTTTTCACACGCTTGATTATAAGTTAAAATTTTCGCTTAAAAAAGTGCGAAAGCATTATGCGACCATTGTGCGAAAGTTAAAAATGCGAAGGCATTCGCATAACCCTTCGCACTTTTTATGATGAATATACACTGATATCAGCCAGTTATTCGAACCATTCGAATAACCTTTACATTTTTCGGGGTGAAAAATTAGATTGTTAGCGGGCGTGGTGAAAAACTTAATTTATCTTCAGGTCAGGATGTGAAAGAAAATTGTCCCTAAAGCTAATATAATAAAACCTGTAAAAAATAATTTATCAAAAGAAAAGAGTACAAAGACTCACACGGACGAAATACAAAGAAAAAGATGGAGAAAGAGGGAGAAGAGAGGAAAGATTTAAAGAGTTTGTTAATTTTCGATCCAACTGTTCAAGAAGACGACTTGCAAGATAACAAAATCCCTTTCTATATATTTTGGTGGAAGTAAAAATTACTATTTTTAATTATTTTAGGTAGTGGTATATATATTCTCTCTATGTAGAAATTGCAAATTCAAGCCCTTTTTAAGTGTTTAAAGAGAATTTTATTGATTGTATATTTATGACATTATTTTTGAATATCAGATATAGAGAGATATTTTCCGAAAAAAGATTCGTCAACAAAGTAGTTGGTGAAATGTCACAATATGAGATACTTTGAATCAAATAGATTTGAGGAAAACTTTCGTATCACTGAGGAGAAAGAAAGTACGATCGTAAGTTTAATGATGATCGAGAAAACGAAATCTTCTGAAAATTGATAATGATGTTATTATATAGTAATATCAGACCATTAAAACTCGTAAAAAACGACTATGAAGATATGTTTTTATATTTGTACTTTTCGTTATAAGATGTTATATTTTTCATTTAGGCCCCGCCTTTATATTTTCTAGATCCGCCCCTGGGTGAAACAACAAGCTGATACTCTTCAACAAAATAAATGATCTAGAGAGACCTATAAGGAAAGGAGACTAGTAAGATAAGCGGCCTAAGAAGGAAAGGAGTATAGCAATGAAAGATGTACGACAAGGAAATGAGACCCTGGATGCAAAGAAAGTAGATATTGATGATCTAAGAAGATTTTGCGTAAGTATAGACGGATCGGTTATCTAAATAGCTTGGGGAACGGGTACTAATTATGTATAAATACATAATCTCGGTAAGTAGTAGAATCTAAGGGCTCATTCTCTCATACAATACAATTCTACTNAGTATCTCAACCCGCCTATTCAGGCAAACTCCAAACTTATCACATCAAATTGGCGTCGTCTGTGGGAATTTCGATGAAAGAAAAATAAAGGATCTTTCATTCTCTACTCTACACGGAAGAGATGACCAGCAAAGGGCCACTGAAAAAGAAATTTATTCGCGGATTTTTTGGGAAGTCTGAGCGAACATGGGACAGATAGGCAAGGTACCTCCCATGAACGAAGCAGTGGTCGTATCATCCAACGAGCCTTAAACGAACCTTCGACTTTGATACCACTTGTTGGATATCACAACAAGCGCAACGAACAAAAATACCTCACAACAAATAATGAGACACCATTACTAACGAAAATAAGTCAATACAAATAAATAAAGCATGAAAAATAAAAAGAACATACAAAATTGATTACGGAATTCGACCAATATTGCTTACGTCTCTAGACACCGCCAACTGCAACCTCAAATTCACTAAACTCACCAATAAAATACATTATATAATCCACAACTTAGAGATTTTCTTATAATGAGAAAAAAGAATAATGTGCAATTGTAACTGAATGATAATTTTTATTTATACTAAAGATTTTACACAACTATGATATATTTTTAATGTGGGACAAACATCAATTAAAATTTAACAAGTTGTAGTTGGAATGGAGCGTGAAAATGATGGAGGTTGTGTCGGTGACGGTTGCAGAATGATGGTCGTTTTCATGAGCTGACTTGTTTAACTTGGCGACAGTTTTAATAAGAAGATAAACTTGACCAGTTGAACTCCACGCACGGCCTAATACATTTGCTATTACATGTTTTGAAGTCAGTGGGAATAATGGTAGCATGCGAGAATGCTCCAAGCTTATTTTACAAAAGTGACGTGATTGGTTATTAGATTTTAATTGAGCGGAATGATTATGCTAAAATGCACAATCGAAATTCAAACATCAGTATTTTCCGTTTCTTTAATATAAATTTTCCTTCGGCAGTCCTAAAATAGTAAAACAACACACTATTATGCGCACATGTGGAACCCACTCACCGTATAACGAGATCATCAAGTTATGAAAAAACCAACAACCAAAATAATAAAAAGAAAAAAAATTGAAAAAAAACACAAATTAAGTCGACGACTTGAGTTAAGTATATTTCTGGTTCATCCAATCACCATCAGGTATTCACATAAACCTCCTCGCAGATGCCCTTTGATTCCACTCATTCAACTAAGGCCCCAAAAACTAGTCAAAAACTAACTCCATTTACAATTTCCCCAAAAAATCCACCCAACTTTCTCCTTTTCTCCTCACCACTCCCCAAATCTCTATTTAATTATATATATTTATACGAAATACCAAATTAGCACGTTAAAACACGGAAACACACATCAGCATCTAACGGAGGAAACGGACATCGAGTACGGAAAAGTGTTGGCATACTGAAAAGATATGGTGCGGCCGTTAGTCAGCGGCTTGCCGTTGTTAACAAGACAGTTGTCAAAGTCGAGCCGCTTGAAGACACTCGGGTTCACGAGCCGGGCCGAACTGAACCAGCCGCACCTGAGGTGTATAGCCGAGATATCACAGCCCGAAACACAGACGTTCATTATCTCGACTGTGTAAGTCGGAATCCCGTTCGGGAGAGGCTCTGTGGGGCCCTGGCTTATGATGATGTCAGATTTCGAACACCTGTCGCTCCATATTCGGTTTGGCTCTACACCGATATTCTCAGAGGTCTCATTTGGACCTTGCAGTTCTCTTTCTGCTGCTGTTGACAAAAAGCCCAACAGATTCAGAACATATAAT
>BKCP01007182.1:1496196-1517748 GCA_008636005.1 Striga asiatica | reverse complement strand
AAAAAAAAAAAAAAAATTCACATCAAGCTCAAGGACACACGTGCAAATAATTAACTTGTTACATGACAGCGAAGTTAATGCAACCCTAAATAATTAACCACCCTAGTAGATTAAATAATTTACCAATGATATTAATGTTGTAAGTAACATTAATTATGAGGGAATTATTTGAAAAAAAAAATAAAAAATATGAGGGAATTGAACTAAAAAGCATCAAATTTTTTAATTAAAATAAAAAATAAAAAATAAAGAGATTGGCTAGACTGTAGGGTCAGCAGACTGAAAAGTGGGGGTGTTTTTTCATATTATGGGTAAAAACGACACGTAGTGGGGAAAAGAAAAGGTGAACGGTGGCTACAGGCTACGTCCTTTTTGGCAGAAAATCGTACGCGACAACTGAGAGAAAAAAGGGGTGGCTAAGGCTGGCATTAGTGGTGCAGTGTCAACAGTAGTGGACAAAGGACTCTCAGACTCTGTGTATGTGTGTGTTGCATGTAAACATGCAAATAGAGACAATGGCATAAAAGCAGAAACAAACAAATCTCATAAAATGCATACACACACATGTTATGAGAGCATAGGCTAAAGGGTTACTTGAAAATTTTGTATTTTCACACATTTAGTAAGAGCTATAAAGCAATATTACCCACTGGGTATATTCAAATTCACCCGTCTGTTTAATTAGAATTTCTAACGTTAAATGATGAAGGGGCTCAGAATAATGTGTGGGTCATTTTTTTTTTTTAGATTAATTTGATTTTCCTGGTTTTGTTTTCCCAAAATATATCATTTCGAAAAAAATAAATTACCGTTGTCAAGCAGCTTGCGGAGAGTAATGGAGAGGTTTCTGTTCTGGGAAGCGCTTGAGCTCTCCTTCTGGGAGATATCTGGGCCTGAAAGAAAATAGTTTATCCAATTAATAATAATGCATAGTACTATGGAACTGAAAAGGTTAAAAAGAGAGAGAAAAACTTAAAAAGGAAAATAACAACATCTTGGGTCAATTATTTAATTGAAAAAACAAATTAAGGATCGGTTGCGCAGCTTGCGCTGTTTCCAAAGACAAATAAGACAGGAAAAGTAGCGATTAATGTTAATTAATTAAGGAAAAACACAAAAAACTTGCGGACGCCTGAACGAGAGGCTATTTTTTCAACAAACAGCAAATCCAACAAAAAACATTTAAGCAACTGAAATATAGAATCCGCCCAAAATCAAACAAACGCGAGCAGACAAGAAGACCACAAAGCAAAATTATAGATAATAATTAATACAATGAAGGCTGACCTGTATAGATCCCAATGATTAGAAGCAAGAAAATAACCGAGAGCCCAGCCGTAAATGCAACCACTACTCGCCGCCTGATAGATGATAATAGCAGTGAATCGATCTTCATATTTTTAACCAGCAGCCAAATATTAAATTTCTAGTGAGTTGGCTTTTGTGAGCGGAACTGAGTCTAGCTGAGTCGACTCGGAACTCAGTGCTCTAGCCTAAGGAGCGGAAAGTGAAGCTAGCAAATCCTCGCTGCAAAGAGAACCGTAGGGAACTGCACCAAAAGAAATATCGCTTTACATATATCCATCGATTTTATCTTTGACTTTATCCAGAGAGAGAAAAAACCGCAGAATAAAGCTTTGATATGACTTGACAGCTTCGATTTCACGATTAAAAAAAATCAGCAGAAAACGCAACATCAAACCAAAGCTACCATTTCACATCCACTCATGTGCACATACCGATGACAAAAAGCCAAAAATAATTCCAAATCAGTACCGAAAAAATTAAATAACGAACGAAAATATTTGCTTGGAGCTTCAACGGCACAGTCATGTGATGTGCTAAGCATGAGCAAGCAGCTGGAGGCTAGGGTTTTGACTTTGAAAAAGAGAAGTGACGAGTATGGTTTCCAGTTAACAGGAGAAGATGAAAATAAAGTGTTCAACAAGAGACCAATGTTAATTTTCTGAGAATTTAGTCATCAATATAGGAAAGCTCCCCGACACTGATTTAAGATAAATCTCGGGAAACGAGCTCCATAGCCGAATTTCTCTCCAAGCACAATGGTCCTTTTCGTTCAAAATTAATGCATCGCCACAAAGATCGAGAAAAAAACAAACAATAAAGCAGAACGTGAACAGCAAATTAGCGAAAAATCCAAAAAACAAAAACTGTGATCATGTAAACATGGGGACAGAGCATTGAAAGCAGAAAAATGCAGAGGGAGACATAAAAGAACAGACGCGAAGACGGTTCAGCTGCTAAATCGCCATATGCATCGTGAGATCTGCTCGCCTTTTTTCTTTTACCTTTGAACTTTTTCGAGTTTTCGAAGAGAGAGAGGGAGAACAATCAGTTCCGATAAGCGTGCGTGATTTTGTGTATATGTGTGTGTAGAGAGAGAAACACAGAATGTGTGTGACTGTGTAGGGTTTTTAGGGGCGAAAATGAATTCAGAGAGAGGAAACCATGTGCAGGCAGCTCCATTATATATAGGAAGGAGATTGTTGATTAATTAGCAAATTAACCCACGGTTATAAAGTGCACGTGGCGGTAATAATTGCGAATATAATTGTCATCTCTTTGGGTGTCACGGTAACTAATTAAAGTTGAATTTCCTGGCCTGTTAGTAAAAATTTTGTCGTTACTCTCTAATTCACCCTCCTACGTTACATTAATTTGTTCCCCTGCCTTTCAATTCAAAATTTTTGGTAAAATGGAGGGTTAAGTATAAATTGTGGTAAAATAGGTACATACATCTTTCGACGTTGCCAATAGGGAAAATGTTACTAATATAGCATTTTTTATTTTAATAAGGATTGATGTATGAATTGATATTATGTATAGATTAAGTCAATATAAGGATTTTCTATGGGGGAATATTATAAAATACCTTAATTGTTCTTGTAAATAATAAATTTGGCATAAGATATAGCATAAGATAGCAATTGTTTTTTTTTTAAAAAAAAAGAATTGATGTATGAATTGATATTATTAATAGATTAAGTCAATATTAAGGATTTTCTTAGGGGAATACCTTAATTGTTCTTGTAAAAAATAAATTTGGCATAAGACATAGCATAATATAGTTAATTTTTTTATTTTAATAAGGATTGATGTATGAATTGGTATTATTATAGATTAAGTCGATATAAGGTTTTCCTTAGGGGAATATTAATATATATAGTGAAGTACCTTAATTGTTCTTGCCAATGCTCGGGGAGGCGAAGCGTGGTGTCCCGTCCGACTGAGCTGGGGTCGTCACGTCCACTATGGCGGTTGTGGCCAGTGCCTGTTCTTGAACATACTTGGACTATTTTTAGTTGTTTTTCAAACTGGCATGCAAGGAAAAATGTTACTAACACGTCCAAATATTTTTAAAAACTTTAAATCTATATTTATATCTATATAAAAAAGTTATATTTACCTGAAATATAAACTAAAATATTGCCTACTATTTTTAAAATTACTAAACTTGATATTTTTTGAAAAAAAATTTAAGGCCAATAGAGCTTAATTTAGAATTTCAAAAATATTCTTATTATATTTGGGTAATTTTCATTTATTATGAAAACAGATTTATCTATTAATATAAATAAATATCTTCGCAACATTATTCCATATCCATTGGGATTAATATCACTTAGCCGCAATATTTTATATATTTATATATTTTTTAATTTAAATACAATCAATTATTCCTTCCATCCTCTACCAAATGTATTTATATACACAAGTTGTGCGTTTGGTCAACAAATATTGTTGAGATATGTGGACTAAATTGATAAATTGAATTAATATTGCGACATCAAAATTTTCATTTGTTGGATTCTTATTGACTCACTATCCTTGAAATCAAGTTTACTGTTGTGTACAAATTGTTATTTTAACCGAGTATTGAATCGAAGGATTCGTTCCCCGGGTCGATCTCACAAGGAAGGCGGTTCGGAATTTAGCTTCGGTATTGATTTCACACAAAAGGAAAACAATCCTAAACACTCTAATTCAAATGGTTAGTTTTGATTATCAACTACGCGATTAACAACTAATGATACTCGAACAAGCAATTTCAATTTCACACCCCAAAACACAATTCAAATAATTATAAAATGGACTAGGGTGTCGGGGACAATCGTTTCCGGTTCTCAATACATTAAACGACAATCGATCACTCGGCTAAAGAACCCAAAAAACTCACTCATTTAGAGTGCAAAAATCGAAAATACAATGTCTGAGAATCCCTAACATTAGCCCTCGGTTCGAAAATATATCATTCTCCCATTCAAAACCCACAAAAATCGCGCCTGTTGTAAAACTGACCTTAGCGCCGCTAAGGTGCCTTAGCTGTTCGCCCCAACCCTCGTTAAGAAAGGTCGCGCCACTAGCCTGGCTGACCTTAGCGGCGCTAAGGTGCTCTGCCAGCCTGCTGGACTTTGCTTCTCGGGTCCGTTTGGGTTCGTTTCAACTCGGAATTCGATTCCGCTTTTTTCCTGCGTGTTCCCAACGAACTCCTCTATTTAATTAAGCTTGCCCGACTAACTTTCGCCTGAATTCGGTCCTCCCTAGGCTTCCGACCTAAACACCAAAAACAAAGAAAAAACCGAAAAAATATACGTAAAACACATAGAAAACCATAATGGAGCAAAACATGCAATAAACTACAAAACGAACTAAAAACAAACAAAAAGACGTAATATGGGGAAAAAGAAAGGCAAAATGACAACGAAAATCGCAACAAAAATGGGACAAACAACTCCCCCACACTTAAACCTTTGTTTGTCGCGAACAAAAAGAAAAGAAAACAAGACACGAGCATGGATACGGTTTCATACAAGAAAAGCCTTAGAAATGCTTAACTCAACCGGGTCGAATTCCAACGACCGTCAGACCATATACCTCAAATATCGACTTGGCCCTGAAATGACAAGCTCTCAAACACATGAATAACATATATGCCTCACTCATTTTCTTATATGAATATATGATAAGTTCGCTCAGATTGATCAATATTCCTGTTTCAACATATGCTTGCCATTCGTCTAAATTACTCGGAAACAAGCAAAGCTCAAAATTTGAAAATCAAGAGGACTTCACGGGTTGTAATGTGGCTTAGGTGAAGGTATGGATATATAAGGACAAGAAGCTCAAATAGTCAATCAAGGTTCTCGAGTATACTCAAGCATTCCACTACTCATCTGGAATCAACAAGACAAAACACTTACTACCCAACTATCATTCCACAAACAACACATAGATGCTCAGAACAAGTTGCAACATCGACACTTAACCCTTTTTTTTTTAATAGTAACTTTTTCCGAACAACAACAAATCGAAAGGACAACATTCTGTAGGTTTAAACATTAGAGGTCATCCAAGTGTCTCACAGTAGTTTCCCGATGCTCATTACCCGTCAACGTGAATCGATTAGTAAGAGGAGTAGAATCCATTCGAATCGCCTTGTGAGCTCTCGTTTTTTTTTTTTTTTTAAATAGGTCAAGCAATAGAAATCCAACTCCAATTCACCTCATTCACCAACGACACAATTTGCACCAATCATCACAAAATCAGTCAATAAAATACATTACATTATGGCTGACAAGAAACGGCTCAAGGCTCAAACGGGCTACTAGGGAAAATAACATTAAGGACAAAAGAACAAGACAAAAATGAGCTAACAAACGAAACGCCTCAATCATTTTCGCAATTCCAAACTCTAGTTGATTCCTTTGAAACAAACTCAAGGCAAGTTCTAATCATTCAAGAATATGACCAATATCTCACAAGAAAGAAAGAGTAAGGATCAAAATCTCACAAGGTAAACAAATGTCACTCGAGGCAATCAAGCAAATATCAAGGCAATGATCACACAACCATTATCACAACTTCCCAATTTCATCAAACATTCATCAATAAATCAAATAATACACCAATACCACATGCCCAACAACACAACAAACCTAAAACTAGACCGGTCCACCATATAGGCATACAAAAATCCGAATAACTCCCCCACACTTAAAATGAGGCAATGTCCTCATTGCTTCAACACAAAATAGGAAGTCAAATTAGGACCTAGCAATTCATATAACGAACCAATACTAGCAGCTAGCACAAGACACAAACTCAAATGAAAAGATAGGGGAAAGAAACAACTCAAAAAGACAAAGAAAAAGAAAAAAAAAAAGAAAAAGAGTGTGCAAACCGAAGTAGCGTCGAGGGAAATAAGCATTCACGTGCAATCCATTCGCCCATGCTCAGCCCAGTCCTCGATACGTCCTGCCAAGAAAAACCACAAAAACTCTAAACTCCAATTATTCAAAGCTAAAACAAAAAAACAAAAAAGAAAATAACTAAGAAAGTAGTAAATCACTTGGGTTGCCTCCCAAGAAGTGCTTGTTTAACGTCATTAGCTTGACAAAACCTGAGTACGACTCAACCAGGGTCCAGAAAGAAGTGACGATCGTGCCATGCCTTCGTGTTTTCCAGAAGTGGTAGCATGGAAAGTTTGGCGAGAAGGCTGGCACGGCGGAATCGGGCGGCTGTGTTCTTGAAGAAGCAAATGTGGGCACGAACAATCTCCAAGTACTGACGAAGAGCTTTGTTCACCAACTCTCTATAGTTGACCTCGGGAAATATCAAAATATCCGTAGGGCATGTCGAGTTATACCCGTCTCTATTAGTAGCACAGGGTGGTGGCTCGGAATGTGAACCCTTCAACTCGATCGTGGGAGGGGAATCCTGAGAAAATGTAAACTCAGGAACATCACGATTAGGCTCAAGAATCTCCTCCACTAGGGTGTCACTCTCGATATGTGGAGCCACAACTTCATCTTCGTCAAGCTCGGTCATATGCATCGACTTACCAGTTCGGGCACCATGATTAAGATGTGGATCATAGGCAAGGGCCTAATTAGCTTGTGATTCGATGCAGTCGATGCGTGTCGTTAAGCTCTACAATTGTGCGCTCAACCAAGCACATCCGAGCTCAATCACTTCATCTCGAGTTGCTTGCGCCGTCATCCGATCAAGGATGAGATCAAGTTTAGCATTGTATCCCGAAAACTCATCCTCGAGCTCAGCGAAAGGCATGGGCTCCGAATGTGGGTCCACAATCATGGGCTCATCGGCTTGTGACTCGATTGAGTCGATGCACCTTGCTAGACACTCCAATTGCTCACTCAAATAGGCACATCTGAGCTCCATCTCCTTTTCTCGGTTTCCTTGGGCCATCATCCGATCGAGGGTTGGATCAAGTTTTTCGTTGAATGCGGCCTCTTGTTCTCGAGCTGTCATAAAGGTAAGAATATGGTCGAGCTTCTCGTTCAATTCGTAGGACTCATAAGATTGCCCGACTGGGTAGGGATCCCAGTACTGCTTGGAAGAGTATGAATACGATTGGTTGTGGTACCCAGCGTCATAGCTCGGCTCGTTAACCCAAGATTGGGTGTGCGGTGAGGGAAAAACACGGTTGAAGTTCATAACACCTGCACACCATAACAGAACAACCACACATAGCCACGAAAAAGAAGGAAAAAGAAGACAAAAACAAAAAAAGAGCAAAAGAAATACAAGGATGTACAAAAGAAAGAACAAATATACGAAACACACAAAACGAAGATAAACACGGAAAATAAGATCAGTACAAAAACAAATATCCTACTTGCCTTCCCCGACAACGGCGCCAAAATTGTTGTGTACAAATTGTTATTTTTACTGAGTACCGAATCGAAGGATTCGTTCCCCAGGTCGATCTCACAAGGAAGGCGGTTCGGAATTTAGCTTCGGTATTGATTTCACACAAAAGGAAAACAATCCTAAGCACTGTAATTCAAATGGTTGGTTTTGATTATCAACTCCGCGATTAACATCTAATGATACTCGAACATGCAATTTCAATTTCACACCCCAAAACACAATTCAAATAATTATAAAATGGACTAGGGTGTCGGGGATAATCGTTTTCGGTTCTCAATACATTAAACGACAATCGATCACTCGGCTAAAGAACCCGAAAAACTCATTCATTTAGAGATTCATTCTCAATAACTCACGTAACAAGAGAATAAACATAAACGAACAATTATCGAATCAATTAGCACATAGACAATACGTTTCTGAACAAGTCTATTCTAAACGAGCCTAAGATCGATCGATTCTTCCCCTTTCGGATCTAAAATCGATTACATAGATTACGATGGTGATCAATCATCCAACCCTAGGTTCAACATAACTCGAATAGATTGAGCAATCAACATACACACAACGAAATTGAACCGAAACAATTATCCCCTAACCCTAGTTACGAATTTAGCCACTCATTGCAATTTCAACACAACAATTCATAATTAAGCAAGCCATCAAATCCATACACAAAATGAAAAGAAATGTTTACGATTAAATATGAATCCAATGTGGAAACACCACGATTAATCCAAATCCAAAAGCTTAATCTTGGTGTTTTCACAATCCAAGATCAAATCTAAGCAAAACCAAGTGAAAGATGAGTTTTGGAGTGCAAAAATCGAAAATACAATGGCTGAAAATCCCTAACATTTGCCCTCGGTTCGAAAATATATCATTCTCCCATTCAAAACCCACAAAAATCGTGCCTGTTGTAAAACAGACCTTAGTGCCGCTAAGGTGCCTTAGATGGAAATAAACAATACATCATGAAGAACAATATGAGAACCCAAAAGCACAGTGCCAGCCTGACAAGCCATAGTCAATGTTCCATTCGGCAATTGAACCGAACGAGATGGAATATCATGGACATCAGTCAAAAAATCCAACATGTCATATGATGCGTAGCACCACAATCATACATCTAATTATATTTACTACGCTTACCAGACACCGAAGGTTTTTGTTTAGCTGAATTGACTAAACTCACAATATGGGACCATTGCTCATTAGAAAGACCAGTGATAGCAGTTCGGTCAAACTCAAAAAGCTGGGAACCGGAGCCAAAATCAGGAGATAAACTAGTCACGGGCCTCGCGGCAGCATTGACACGAATGGTACCACTGCGACCTCGGCCGCTTCCGGCACGACTCCCGCGACCAGCCCCTCCGCGACTAGAACCGAGAGAAGAATACCAGTCCGAGTAGCCAATGATGTCGAGACAGTTAGCAACATGTGACCACTCTTGCCACAGTTGAAACGAACTGGCCTCCTGTTGGATGAACGTTGTCCAGTGCTCGCGGCAGCAGCCCGACTCGAGTCGCTCCCGACAGCTACATGGACGTCGCCTGCAGCAGCCTCGGACGCTGCCCCTGTTGCACCGGGAAAAATCCCAGACAACGATGCCTTCCCTGCAGCAAAAAACGAGCCGGTAGGAGCAGTTTATAAAGCGAAACCGACGTCCGCAATCAGCTGAATATCACCACCAATAGCCATCGTCCGCATTCGCTCCACTTGCACCATCGTCGAAAAAACACAGTTCAAAGATGGTAATGGTTCTCAGGCTAGAAATTGAGAACGAGGAACACCATAAAGGTCGTGATCGAGGCCCTTCTAAAATTGATGAATGTGTTCCTCTTGTTGACGCCGGTCCCATTCAACGTTCAAATTACCGACAATGACCACAACTAGGACTTCAAACCGGCTGAGCCGAGTCGAGCAGTGGCCTTATCGAGCAGGATTGATTTTTTTTTTTTTTTAGCTGCTCAGACTCGAGCTCGACTCGATAAAAAATACAATAAGCTCGAGCTCAACTCGAATTCAAAATGCTCAAGCTCGCTCGATCAAAAAATACAATAGCTCGAGCTCGGCTCGAGTTCGGATCGAAAATTTTCAAACAGCTTTGTCAAATTATATATTAAAAGGAGTATTTTAGTACCATATATCTCGAGCCGCTCACGAGCCGTTCGACAATGTAAAATATGGGCTCGAGCTTGACTCGAGTTCGGTAAAACTCGAGCTCGAGCCGAGCTGAGCTTTGACTCGAGCGCTCGCGAGCGACTCGCGAGCCGCTCGACTCATGTGCAGTCCTAGCTACAACGACACATGGGGGACTTTTCAAACTCAGCCAATTCCTCCCATATTTAACTAATCTTGTTGTAATAGCTCTCGATCGATGGACAGGCAAAGAAGATATCATCATTAGGCTAAATGTGAAGAGAATTCACTTAGGGTCAGTTTGGTTGAATTTTAATACTGTGCTTGATACCATCTCATTCAGGCTTTATTGATTTCCAACCCNAAAAAAAAAAAAAAAAAAAAAAAGCATCTTCATGTAAATCACATTAAATGCAAGATTTGTAAGAAAATAATCGATATTAAAATTACTAACATTATTCCATCCAAAATGTGGAAATTGAAACTGTGCAGTAAATTCAATCAAACTGCCTGCACATCCCTAGCCTTCTTCCCGCCCAAAATTTTTAAAAATGCTTCACTTTAGTTCTAAAATTCTATAAATTTGGATTCACTTTAGCACATAATCTATCATAATAGGCCGTCTCTATGATCGTACTGCACAACACCAGCCGACTTCTTTCTGAACCTAATGTATTTTCTCTTGATTGCACCTTCACTTATCATTCTATTCAACCAAAAATGAATCCCAGTCTTTTCTTGTCCTGCAGGAAAATAATCTACAAAGGGAGAAATGCTTTAACTGATGAGTGGAAAGAAGCCAACAAGCACTAAATCATGCTATTTGTCAAAACAACATAGTCAGGCGGACATGCCACTTCTTATTATCGGAAACAGGCAGACCATAACTTAGCAACAAGAAAAACTTGATATGTTACCTGTTTCCATCTGCGCTATATAGCATAGTGGTACACAAGCAAAAAAGTTTATAGCAAAGTGCATAATTGTTCACAGAGAGAAGTTGTAGGGGTGATTGACCAAAACACAAGTCAATTGTAACGACATCTTTGCACCCACGGCATGGGAAACATCTTTGTACTGCATAGCGTATTGTACACAAAAGGCACGATAACAGTAAAGACGAGTCACAAATATATAGAGTTACTGGAGTAAATATATACATATAGGTCATAAAGGCAATGAGTAAAGATTGCAGTAGAGAACTTACTCGCATAATTAACTAAAAACTCGCATAATTAACTAAAAACTGCCAGTGGATTTTACACCAATTTTCTTTTCTAAAAAGCTTTACATGCTTATGCAATCTAATGTCATACCTGAATATTCTCTTTCTAGTGAGGACATAGAATAAACAGGTTGCATCATGGCTTTCAAAGTTGAATAGCTTTTTTCCAGCTAAATCCCACACTTGTAATAGATCTCTCTCTCTCTCATTCATCTGTTCTGAAGCATATACCTGCCATAATCTGTGGACTTACTTTTATCAACTCATCACCACAGGTTACAACACAAAGCTGTTTATTTGGATGAGCAAAACCAATGGCATTCACTCCGCCTGCATGAGCATCGATCTGCATAACGGGATGAAAGTTAACTCCAAAACTCTCACCTTGATTGGAACAAGCAGCAAGCTAGTACAACATACCACCAAATGTTTACGTAAATCACGCGGTCTCGCATAAGCATACAAATGGATTAAATGCTTGGAAAATGAAGCTCTTGCAAATATACCTTGAGAAAAATACTATTCCTTGGCACCTCCCTTTTGGACTTTCAAGGCGAGTCTTTCAATACAAACGCAATTATAAAAATAGTCCACCTTTAAACAATTACAAGAAAAGGATTAAGAACACATAACACAAGCTTCTATAATTGGTATTAGAAAGAAAGTAAATTAACTAGAAACAAGTGGATTCAACTAAATTTCTTATGTACTTAACAAAACGGGAAATAATTCTAATTCAACCAAATGAGGCTTTAAAATGGAGAAAATAAAATCAAATACAAGAATAGGATGTCCAACAATTGAAAACCAACGGACATAATTCAGGCATTGATGGAGATGGAATGTCGATTATAAGCAGCCTGAATTCTCACTGCCGCCTATGAGAACCTGTCACATTTTTTTTTATTTATTTTTTTCTGAATATTGCATATTTACCATACCAATCTAATTCCACAAGGCCTTTCGTTTAACCTAAAGATTATTAACTATATTAAAATTTAATCAGCAACTACACAGTCAGTCTTTTTTTTTTTCACTCAACTAAGCTAATTCTAACATTCTCATTAGGTTTCTTTTTTGAATGATTGAATTTATATCCTTGCAATATATTCATGCCACTGAGTAGACATTAAAATTAGAACGCTCTCGCGGAGAAAGAGAGAGAGCTACGACAAAGCATAACATAAAATCATAAGTTGTCAAGCAAGCAACAAGATTAGAAGAACAACCAAATAACCCACCATTAGCTATGAAAAAATCCTTCTCGCTGGAAACCCCACTTCCAGGAATTAATTCCCAAAAGCTTCAAAAATTCCCATGCACCTTTTACATAATTTTATCGATCCGTCTACGTCCCATCGCAGTTTCCGCATATCTGAAACAAAAAAAATTTCAAACATAAATGAATAACTCACGTTGTTTTCTTGAAAAATGTAAGAATCTATGAAAGCATAAATTAGATATGGAGACCATTTCAGATTCTAAGATGGATGTTTTTTTATTCAAGGTACACTATAATTTTCTCCTTCTCCTGCTAGGGTGCTATGGTTTTCGTTTCGAAATGGGAAGAATAAGAACTGACTTTTCTTCCATAAATTTCGATATATATCAAAGGGGTAAATTAGACATTTTCATGTTCCACATTAAACGCATTGATATGTCATCTGGCGCTAGAGTGGAGATACCTAATAACAAAAATGAGGGAAAAGTAACCAAGCCCTTGCCATATCATGGGCTTTTTCATTTTAAACCAAACAACTTAAACTTGTTGATATGATACCATCATGAAGGCTATCAAGCCCATCATGACCTACCAAACGCAACCTTAAGGTGTGAGTAACCCAACTCAGCTAAGAGATCCTGGAATTAATAATTTATTAACGTGATATCATAACATCGCCGTAACTGTATATCATTGCTAGCTAGAATCTCTCGTAGGAAAAACTGTATCCACTAAACTGGAGCAGTCCAACAACAAAGTAAACTAAGGACCATATAGACATCCACAGCAGATACCATTCAAACAAATGTAAAAATGCAACACTCAAACAAAGAAAGATGCCATAAAATAGCTCTAATTAAATTTCCTCTTAACCGCCGGACATGTGACTGGACCAATGGAGCTCTTAATGTAAGGGAAAACCTGGGCAATTTCTTGATCATCATGGATTCCAAGATTCTCCAAGACTCTGGTAGCACAATCGTAAAGCAGCAAGTCACCTTTGGAGTCCTGAAAAAGCAATTTTTCGTTCTTGTAGAGTCCCAACACCTTACGAGGAGCAGCAGATGCAGGGACATCGAACGTCGACACAAGTAACCAATTACTCATTCCTCCACGCCCAAATCTCAAAAGTAAAACAATAATCGTCCTCTTCATCGCAGCAGATAACAGCCAGCGACCCATGAAACTCGAGAACCGCAGAACGCAGCAACTTCATCAGCTTCTCCTTCTTCGGTAAACTGATAAGATCAGCACAAAACATCTCGTTAAAAGTCGAACGACAGAATAGTAACACCACCACCCCTCCAATAAGCATTAACCACCCAATAGAGAAAACCGTTAATGCATATTGACGAGCTTCCTAAAGCTATCACGGTCCTGGTACCGTAAGGATACGAATCTCCTTCCACGAACCGGTGCTGAGGGACAAAACCTCAGCGTAGACTTCCATGGCGGGATTGTCGTCATTCATCCAACATCTGAGCGCCTTATAGTCACCGGATAAAGGATCAAACCCAAAGCCGCTGAGCCACCCGTTGTTCATAGTTGGGAAAACCGAGGGGTAACAGCCGATGGGCCTCGATGCCGCCATGCCCCACAGAAGGTCGTATGGATGAGGATTTTGTGCGCATAGCACCCAGATGTAGGATTCGCAGCTTCCCATAACGGGGTAGCCGGAAAACTCAAGGAAAGTGTAGTTTTCGACTCTGATTAAAGACAACAAGTTGTGAGGAAAATCATCATCATCGTCCGGCACTAACCTGAAAGTGAAAGAACTGTTTTTGTTGTTTTCGGTTGTTATTACAGAGTAATCCTTGTTTCCGTTGCGAACGTGACTGACGAGGAACATCAGATTGCTCGTCGAATCTCGGCGTCTAGCACTAGCGGATTGGATCGGCTTCGAATCGCCGTTGGCAGGTGGATTGGTACCGTAGGAAAGGCGTTGGAAAACGCTAATCCGCCTTCTCTTTTCTTGAGGATTTGGTGGTGTTTAAGAGGGGGTTTTATTTAAAAGGGACGGTCAAAATATGATTTTGTTCAAATGACCCTTTCAATAATATTTTTATTCAAATAACCCTATCATTCAATACAGGTAAATAAAAATTTGAAATACGTAATATGTCCTTACATAGTCAAAGACTATAATAACCTTCTTCTATTTACTGTATCAACTTTTTGAAAATAACTAAAAAAAAAAAAGAAAAATTCTTCACCTGCGGACGGACGAAAAACAACGGTTTCCTCTCCTCTCATGCTTGGTTGCTTTATTCTTCTCTTAAAAAAGAAGAAAACAAAATGTGATCCTTTCTTATAAATTTGAATTTCATATGGCAAAAAAATGTGTTGATCAAAACATTATATCCAAGAAAGTGCAAGAATTTTTTTTTGTAGGGTTTCTTGTTATTTTACTTTGATAAACATTTTTGTTCATATTTTATGATTGGTAAACATGTTGGTTTAATGTTTATCATGTTTTTTGTGTCATTGAGGTTTTTTATTTTTCATTTTTTAGATGATGTTGTACATAACGAATGTACAGTCGTTATGCAAGTTTCATAACGAATGTACATTCGTTATCTGAAGAATATCTCATAAAGAATCGTTACACTAATATATTTTAACTTAGAAACGACTAAAATTATACCTATGACGAGAGTATTATCTTTATAATGTATTGTATAACGAATGTGGACTCGTTTTGGTTGCATTTAATCAAAAACTAACCATAACGAATGTACATTCGTTATGGTGTATTAAATAACGAATGTACATGCGTTATGGTGAAAAATCATCACGAACATGCTCCCGTTTTGGTTTTTTTTATGGAATGACGTGTTAAACATTGTATCTAGGTCATATATCACCTTTGAACGATAGTTTGGACCCATTAGAGCGTGGAAATACTCATAACGAAACTCTTTTTGTTAAATAACTATACTTTTTTTTTGTTCTTGAAAAATGGATAGATGATGTAAAATCTTTGTACATTCCCTATTTTACATGAAAAATGAGTAAAATTGTACCTACAACGAGTGTAATATCTTTATAATGGATTATATAATGAGTTTTAGTGTTTTTGATCGAAAAAGAACCACGACAAATGTACATTCGTTATAACGAATGTACATTCGTTGTGGTGAAAATCTTAACGAAAGTGCTACCGTTTTGATATTTTTTTATTGGAATGACGTGTTAAACATTGTATCTTGGTCATATATCACCTTTGAACGATAGTTTGGACCCGTTAGAGTGTTGAAATACTCATAACAAAACTCTTTTTGTTAAATAACTATACTTGTTTTTTTTTCTTGAAAAATGGATATATGATGTAAAATCTTTGTACATTCCCCAATTTACATGAAAAATGAGTAAAATTGTACCTACAACGAGTGTAATATCTTTATAACGGATTATATAACGAGTTTTAGGTGTTTTTGATCAAAAACGAAACGAATGCACATTCGTTATGGTGAAAATCGTAATGAAAGTGCTCCCGTTTTATTTTTTTTATGGAATGACGTGTTAAACATTGTAGCTTGGTCATATATCACCTTTGAACGATAGTTTGGACCCGTTAGAGCGTGAAAATACTCATAACTAAACTTTTTTTGTAAAATAACTATACTTGTTTTTTTTTTTGTTCTTGAAAATGGATAGATGATGTAAAATCTTTGTACATTCTCTATGTTACATGAAAAATGAGTAAAATTGTGCCTACAACGAGTGTAATATCTTTATAATGGATTATATAACGAGTTTTAGGTATTTTTGACTGAAAAATAACCATAACGTTCGTTATAATGAATGTATATTGGTTATGGTGAAAATCGTAACGAAAGTGCTCCCGTTTTGGTCTTTTTTTATGGAATGACGTGTTAAACAATGTATCTTGGTCATATATCACTTTTGAACGATAGTTTGGACCCGTTAGAGCATTGACATACTCATAACGAAACTCTTTTTGTTAAATAACTATACATTCGTTATATGACGAATGCACGATCGTTTAAGGTCGAAAAACAACCATAACGAATGCACATTCGTTATAAGGAATGTACATTTGTTATAGTTGTTTTTCGAACATAAACGCGATTTCTTTATGATTTTTTCGATCGAATTATTTGATAACGCGTGTATATTAATGTCACATGTCATCAAAACGATAGTTTGAAGGTGTTAGAGCGTCGAAACACTCACAACGAAACTCTTTTTTGAAATAACAATACTTTTTTTTTTTTTTGAAAAATGGAAAGATCATGTAATATCTTTGTAAATTCATTATTTTAACTTAAAAATGACCAAAATTTGACCTATAACGAGTTTAATATCTTTATAATGTATTATATGATGAATGCACGGTCGTTTAAGGTGGATTTGGTCGAAAAACAACCATAACGAATGCACATTCTTTATGACGAATGTACATTCGTTATAGTTGTTTTTCGACACAAACGCGATTTCTTTATGGTTTTTTCGATCGAATTACTTGATAACGCATGTATATTAATGTTACATGTCATCGAAACGATAGTTTGAAGGTGTTAGAGCGTCGCAACACTCATAAAGAAACTCTTTTTTTTTTTCAAATAACAATACTTGTTTTTTTTTTAAGTTTTTGAACAATGGAAAGATCATATAATATCAATGTAAATTCGTTATTTTAACTTAAAAATGACCAAAATTTGACCTATAACGAGTTTAATATCTTTATAATGTATTATATGACGAATGCACGATCGTTTAAGGTGGATTTGGTCGAAAAACAACCATATCGAATAAAAAACAACCATAACGAATGTACATTCGTTATGGTTGTTTTCTCAACAAACGCGCTTTCTTCATGGGTTTTTTGATCGAATTACTTTATAACGATTGTGTATTCATGTTACATGTCATTGGAACTACAGTTTGAAGCTGTTAAAGCGTCGAAACACTCATCACGAAACTCTTTTTTGAAATAACAACACTTTTTTTTTTTTCGAAAAAAGATCAGATCTTGTAAACGAAGGAGTTCGATGTTGAGATTCCGGAATTAAAGCGAGTAACATTTTATTGATGTTAAACAAAAAAATTAAAAAATTAAAAAAAGAAAATAAAATAACAAGCCCACGACAGCCTAGGTGTTGCAGGCGTGATGAGGCGTCGCGCGGTCCTGAGGCACCGTATTTGGTGTCGCACCCGCGACCTTTGTCGCGTCCGTGACGTCCTGGGCCTATATATAAACCACGGTTGTCTCTCCCCTCATTTCATTTCAAAACCAACTCCGGCAAGAAAAACCGCTCCGCTCGAAAATAGTTCCTTTCATCTCCAATCTCCGACGACAACACCACCTCCGGGCTCTTTAAAATACGACCAAAACGACACGACTATTGTTAAAATACTAGTTTAACGATTCTTCATTAACTATCCATTTTAAAAAAGAAACACGTATTGTTATTTCATAAAATGTAATATAACGAGATTGATTTCTTTATAATCGACCGAGATCAAAATAACTATAACGAGACTACATTCGTCATGTTTTTCGAAATAACGAATGTACATTCATTATTTCAAATCGAACGTTTGTCGCGGGCGCGTCATCCGTCGATGCCGTGACACTGGCCTTGTTGGTCGGACAGAGTAGGTTGCCAGGACGTCGCGGGCGCGACGGGCGTCGCGGTTGACAAGCAAGTTTTAATTTTTTTTTCACAATAACGAATGTACATTCGTTATACCATACAAAATAACGATTGTACAATCGTTATATTGAAACGACTATATGTCGCGGGCACGACACTGAGCCCTGTTCTTGGTCGGACAGAGAAGATTGCCAGGACGTCGCGGCCGCGACGGGCGTCGCGCCAGCGACAAGCAAGTTTTTTTTTTTTTTTAAAATAACGAATGTACATTCGTTATTTCATAAAAAATAACGACTGTACATTCGTTATTTTTTAAACGACTTGTAATCAGTTCCTTGACTTATTTCCGGGAGCTCGGCATCGATCCCCTTCGTTATTTATTACATTAAACTTCTCGTTACAGTAATATCTTTAACAATTTTGATAATATACTATTATAACCACTGCATTGGGAAGTACGTAAAAAATACAACTTCAAAAATCGGCCACCCGCATCATTGCATTGAAAAACACATGAAAAATAATACAAAAATGTATTATCCAAAAGATCCCTACAACCCGTGACATATTGAATGTTTAAACCAAACTATGGATCAAATTGAGGACCAAATATTTCAGCCGCTAGTTTTACACGCCAATCACTAATCCGAGATTGATCTACGTCTTCAACTTTCTTCCTAGCATGCAAAAATTCTACAAACTTGATTGTAAATATCCCACAATCAAACCTGCAACATAAATGTACAAATTCTATTACTTTACCAAGTTTCATAATACACTTGAAAACCTAATATGATCAAAATACATATTATACGTACCCCTTGCTTTGGCTCGGAGATGTCAACCCTTCCCAATCAAACTTTTCAGCATTGTAGTTAACATTCAACATATTGGAAGGTATATCAAAACGCATATTCTTTTTTGGTTCCTAAAAACATAGAAGAAAGACAACATAAGTCATAATAGATCAAACAAGCAATAAGTACTAACACTAAACTTAAATAGATCAAACAAGGAGCTTAAATTAGGTATATAATGTCGTTTCCAAAATTACTATAACAATTGTTGTAAAGTACTCTCGTTATTGGTTTTAATTTAATACATAAGAATGTGCATTCGTTATTTCATACACTATAACAAATGAATCTTCATTTTAGGTATATTTTTATCTCGGTCAATTAAATACACCTATACATTCACAATAAGTGATGTTATCATTCCAAAAAGTACAATGACATAAAATTTTTGGATGCATCAGGCAATAATCATCTTACAAATAGAGTCACTATAGTCATATAACCACATTACAAGTAAAACCACAGAAAGCCCATCACACCAAAAGATTGTAGCATGTGCCTGTTTATGTAACTAATTTGCTAGTGATTCTTCTTGAAATTATTCACAATTCTTATGCATTTCTAGTCTAATGACACTACATACGAACGGGTGTCTCGTGACACTTGTATACCTACAGTGGTCTATTATGAACACTAAAAAAATTCAATTTTTTCAGAGCACCGATGCTATGATGATTTTAAGCAATATAGGTATTCGTCTCAAATGTGTTTAATGCTTTCTTAATAGGTATATATTCTTTTTTTTTTTTCTAACGATTGAGAACTTTTATTCCAACAACCACAAAACTGAGTACAATCACCACTTTGGATTACATTCTTGACCAAGAGGAAGAGCAAAACAAGCCTACCTATACAAAACTAACTACAACCCTGCCAAGAGAAAACCAACAGAACCACAACAACTATAGAAATGAACAGAAGATAAACTAACAAGTCACTTAAAATCACCAAATAACAAACATCACCAACCGCCACACAGCTGCCCTCCTTTTCCATTAGCCAAAAAACCAAAAGCAACGCCAAGTCAAAAAGGCTCAAAACACAGGATATAAGAGAGATCTCTAATGAAAGCCCTTATTGGGTTCCTAAAGAAAACATACATCTTGGAATAAAAACCTCAAGCAACACCAACACCAAAATAACCAGAAACAATAAGCAATTACAATATTAGGAATGAGAATGGGGAAGAAATTGAAATCCTCCCATAAAGCCTAACCATAAGGCTGCCACAACCTTACTACCAAAACCAAACCAACAAAACAAAAGAAAAACCCCTAAACACAGAAGTTGATTGATGGTTTTCTGTTAGTAGCAATATACACACTAGTATTGAGAACATAAGTCATCTATTGGGAATATCCTCTTTTTTTTTTTTTTTTCACAAACAAAAGCATAAAACAAAAAGATACATACCTCTTTGATGACCAAATCGTGACTATGTGAGAGAAGGCGACGAAAAAGATGATGGCGAGAGAGACGTCTGGTGACGATAAGGCGAGAGAGAGGGTGAGCCGGCGAGAGAGAAAAAGAAGAGTGAAGGAGTACGAGGAAATTGGGGAAAGAGGGGGAAATTATGTTAAGGGGTATATTAGTAATTGACTTTGTAATATCATTTTTTATTTAATTTATTCTTCTCTTTTGAGTCAAAGGTTATTTGACCAATTTTGTTAATGAAGAAGGTCATTTGAAACAATTCCCACGGAATCGACCCTTACCAAGGACATATCTGTGAATTGGGATATTTGAAAAAACTATCGTAATGACAACGATTTCTATTCCAACCTATTCCAAAACCAAATAGGAAAATCGAGTTTGTTTGTTTGTTTTTGTTTTTTTGTTTTTTATTTTTTTTTAATAAAAAAAATGTACAATTTCTACACAATATAAACGAATTATTTATTTATATAAAAAAAAAAAAAAAAAAAATTAATGGACAAAAATAAAAAAAGTAGAAAAAAAATCAAAAGCACGTATTTTAAGAATACGTTTTTCAATAACAAACTTATTTAGAGAATACGTTTTTAAGAGAAAAACGTAATCCGTAAATACGTTTTACTGAAAAACAATTAGTTAACGTAATTAAGTTAATTAAAAAAGAATAAAACGTATTATTGAAATACGTTTTATGTTAAATAAAACAAAAAACGTATTCTTGGAATACGTTTTATAAATAAAATTAATATTTTCAATTTTAAAAAACAAATATTTTAGAAAATAAAATTTGAAAAAATAAAAAGTATTTTCAAAATTGATTTTGCCCTAATTTTAGCCCCAAACCGATTTTGTCCTAATTTTACACAGTAAAACGTATTCTCGAAATACGTTTTTTGTTAAAAAAAACGTATTTTCAGAATACGTAATATTTGGTTGTTTGAGGGCATTAGAAGACCAGCTCCAGCTGTGGTTAAGGTGGCCATGCAACAGTGGCTTGGGTTCTTGGCTAGCAGGACTGGTCCGGGTTCCTTGCGTTGTTGATGTTTCGTTTTGTTTTCTTTAGTTGTATTGATTGGGCTTGGATTGTTGTTGTTTGTCTTTTTAGTCTTTTGTTTGTTTTTTTTGTTGTCCTGAGAGTTTGTGTTTGTTTGGTTTGCTCTTCTTGTTTGGTTTTTTTCTTATCCAGCTTATGGCAAAGGCTCGGTTTCTGTTAGACCGCTTTGTCCATGTTTGGTTTGTATTTGAGTAGTGTTAGTTGCGGTTATCTAGCCCACCTCGAGTGGTGCTCCCATTGCCCGGCTTGTATTCGAACTTTGTTTCCTTGGATTTCGATTTATGAGTAATTCTATCGTTTGA